>OZ038389.1:51796398-52368136 GCA_964036045.1 Eutreptiella sp. 'Long Island Sound 2002' | reverse complement strand
CCCCGGGAGACCGTCACTTCCATGTTTTTCTAGGTAACATGTATTGTGCTGGTTTGTGTTGCCCATCTGCTTTACGCATGGCCTTGCATTGCTTTCCCATTACTTCAAATCAAGCACATGTGTGTTTTCTGTGATATTCTCTCTCCAAAGGCGTTGTATGGGTGTGTTGTGTTGCTAATTCAGACCCAAGATGTTTTCTCCCGGTGACCATATACAATACCACTCACGCACCACTTGGTGCACACGTGTTGGCCACTGTCGTGGGCCCTTCACCAAATGGGCCACATTTTTGCTACATTCGGTGCCTCCACGGAAGTCGTGGCCGCACCCAAGGCAAGAGCAAAGGCTGCCCCCCAGCCAAGAGCAGAGCCAGCCGCCAAACGGACTGGTCTGGCTGTGCAAGCGGGTGCTAAAGCGGCTGCCAAACCAGCCCCGCGCGCCATGGCCTCCTCCTCATCAGCCAGTGCAACACACCCCGTGCCTGTCATGCAAACTGAGCATGTGCAACAATTCAAAGTGTGTTATTCTTGTACCCAGAATTTCTTTACCGTTCCTTTGGATCCTCAATAGCATTGGTGTTGGATGAAACACATTGGCACCGCATCGAGGCAAAAGTCGCTTCACACGTGTCCTCGTTGCTTGCATCAGTGGAGGGTACCACAAATTGCCTTGAAATACCCTTGCAATCCCCCCCCCCCCCCGGGATACCGTCACTTGGCGACCGTCTCCCCCCCCACCCGGGAGACCGTCACGCGCTAACCCGGGAGTTTGCAAGGGGGCGGAGGGTAGTATTTTACTTTGGAGGTTGGGGTCCTCTTTGAGGGGCTATGGAACATTTTTGCGGATGTGCGTACAGTGCATTAACAAAAATCCCTCATTTGTATGCACCAACATGTGTGCTCACCCACTTTGATTTGTGATTGGGAAACTTAGCAACGTGGTGGTCACCATCCCCCCCCCCCCCCTTCCTTGAACCCCCCCCCTTGGGGCTGCACAAGCTTGGGCTGTAGGGGCCAAGGGCCCGTTGCTCCACCTTATGGGGGGTTGGAGCACACGGGTAGTGCCAGTATGATATGCCACAAAGCGATATTCTTGGCGATCCCACTCAAAGCATAGGCAGCCAGCGGCTATCAGGAAAGAAGGAACATTCGAATTTGCCTATGGATCCTGGTCAATGTTTGCCTGGGGGGCAGGCTGGATTCGCAAGAAGTCCGTGAATTGGGGAGGTCTAAGGTCGCGGACGGCCAAGTTTTGGAAGCCCTTGGAGGCTCTAGGAAGAGGAGGCGGGCACCATCTTGTGAAACCGGAGCAACAGGGGAGGCACTTGAAGCGGTAGAGGTTTCAAGAGATGATGACAAAAATTTGCAGAGAGGAAGGAGACTTGTGAGTTGGATGTCCTGCCCGTGGTTGAGACATTGGTGCCAACAGTGAGCCTTGAAATTGCAGACTCTGTTGGGTGAGGCGGCAGTGTCCCTCCTGTTGGCGGTGCAGGAGGTGGCAAGTCCGGTGGTGTTGGAAACGGCCCTCGCAGTTCTTCACAATTTGTCGAGCATGGTAGAAGAGGGTTGGGAAGAGGAGGAGGAGGAGGATGCTTGCTCCCCTAATGAGGAGAGCCCAGAGGAGGTCGATTTGTGTATGGCAGTAAAGGGCTTTGGGGCCAATGGAGAGGTGTACCTCAGTAAGAGGTTGTGGGATAGGGGTGTCCCAAAGGATTTCCTCATGAAGTATAGAGTATAAAGTAGGCCTGGCCCGCCATAGCCTTAAGGGCCTCCCGAGTTGCGTCGGCCGACCCATGTAGTCACATACACACACCCCTTCTTTTATGCCCTCCCCTTGATGCATTTCTCACCCCATGGTGTATTTCTAACCCCATTGTGCATTCCGAACCCCATGACCACTCTTGATGCGTTTCAACCCCCATGCACCACTTCTAACATGGTGTATTTCGAACCCCATGACCGCCTCGGAGACCAACAACCCCGAGGTTTCTGGTACCCATGGCCGGAAATACCCAAGCCGATGAAACCCTACCATAGACATTGGTAGGGGCGATGCCAATTGTTGGACCACACCTAGGCCGCATACCCAACCGTTTGGAGGTGCCCGACACTATGTATTTCATTTGGTGTGGGGTTGTGTGGGGGGGGGGGGGGATTAGGGGGCCGGGGCGCCCTTCCCGTGGACAATACCCCCGCGTAACGAAAAACCTCCTTAAACGCCCCCCCCCCCTTTAAATTTGGCTCTGGGGGGTTTTTTAAGCAGGATATCCGATTTTCGAGAACCCCCCCCCCCCCATGGCCCTGATCCCACGGTGGGCGTAACACACCTTGTTTCTCCCCAACAACTCCACGTTCAAAGCCGTGGACTCCATGTGCTTGCGGTTCGTGCCTATGGCGGGGGCTATGGAACTCAACAAGGTCGACGTTCACAAATGGTACAACGTCCTCCATGTCACTTCCCCCCACCGCCTGGGCAGAATGGGGTTGCACCAACTTTTCTAGGCCCACAGGGTATGCTTAACCACAATGGTACATAACACGTTACGCTCACGTCTGGGATCCATTGGCTGTGACCTAGCAAAGAACTACCCTCCCGAGCGGTGCCTATCCGCAACTACGTGGCTGTACTCACCTAGTTGGGTGTTCGCACTGCACTTCACGTAGCACTTCCGCCGCGACCGGCCGGGGGGGCCAACCTCATCGACAGCAAAAGCTCCGATGACGGCGTCCTCCTGTCAACCCGCCAAGAAAAGGTTGGGGATGCTCTCCACACGCACCACTACATTGCCCCACACCGGTGCCACAAAGATCCCTCGGCGGGCAAAATGCCCGCGGGATACCACCTTGTCACCATTGCGGACATACCATGCTACTCAAACTAGCAACCGCCAACCAGAACTTCCCTGTACTCCGACGGCGGCCTTCAAATAGTTGAGATTCAGCTTGTCCAACCGCTGCCTAGGGAGGCCGAAAATCGGACGGCTCATAACTCGGGCTACGTGTATATTTTCCGTACGCCCTTCGACGGGGGGGGGGGTCCTCACATCCATAGAATTGATAGGGCAAAGTGGCGTACGGGAAATCCACGGTTCATTTTGGATGCCCCCGAGCCCCCCGGGGTGTCTCCCTCCTACCGGTCTAGACCTGTTTAGGCAGCAGCAAAACCCTACCCTAGACTGCAACTTGCATTGATGGAAGCATGTAGCACCACACGGCAACTCAATAAAGGCATTCCAATCATGCTTTGTAGACAAAAGATAGGTCTTGGGCTTCATAAGGTTCTAGGACGGCCTCAATTTGGTCCAACAAAGAGGCATGGTTCCCTCCCACCCTCAGACCTACATACTGAAATGTTGAAGAGGCCTTCATCGCTTTAATGGCACACTTCAAGACATCTACGGTCAACTTCTTAGGAGCAGGGTTAGGCAACAAGCCACAACGATCAAGAGCAGCAAATATTGTTGCATCTCGCTACGCTACTTTCCCCTTACACTCCTCTTCATGGCGCTTCTCTAAGAGGAGTGCTGCCTTATCTGCATTATACTGCTTGCAGCTGCTTTCCCAATCATCCCCTCCGTTTGGGTGTGCTTGTCCTCTTTATTTGACACAAAGAGAGAGCGGCGGTGATGGGTACCTCAACCTGGGTAGCGGACACACTACTCTTGCTCTCCTTCCTTTCCTTCATCATTCGAAGCACCACCAGCGAGGATGCTTGAGACACACAAGGTGCGGGCAATTGGCACGCTCTTGGAAGCTCCAAACTCTAACCGACCCCTCTTCCTCAAAGGCAACGGGGATACCAACCGAACCAGTTTCCGAATCATGACACCCCAATGCTCCTTGCAACAAAACTTCTGGCCCTTGTGCCCATCATACAAGGGGAATGCATTCGCTGGAATGTGGGCATAAGTACCCAATTGCTGACCGGTTTTGCACTCTACACAATGGTACCTTCCTTCATAAATGTCATCCTCGTTTGTGGGGATACGTTCGGAGTGACGCATTTCCACCTAAGGAGAGCCGAAGGAAAGCTGTAACAAAGCTGCACTAGCCTCGGTAGGAGCTGCTAGCGTGCAAAAGTTGCCGCCGGTGAAAAAATCAAGCAACGGAGGTTGAAACGGAGGCAAACAAGACACATCTGGCAATGGCGTAACGAATCTTACGTCATGGTACTTTCATTTTGGAAAACGGTGATGATCCACTTTTGACCATATATAGGTTACCAACATGGCAAACGGAGAGCCACCGACAAGAAGCAACCCAAGCTGCCCTGTCATGAAACAAATGTGGAAACTTCCAACTCGAGTGCACCTACCACTTAGATTGTGACCACATTGCACCATGCTGCCTAGATTCAGAGAAAGGGCATCATCAAGCAACTTAAGGCACATCTACATACCACTCGAGGTTGTTCCTTCTCTTGATAGGCAACTTGGCGACAGGGGAGGTACCCTTGTTACTTGAGTTCCATGAGTTGCAAAACAAACTGCACATGGGACAAGATGAGCCATGAGCAGGTAATGCCTCAAGTTGAGGGAATCACTACCACAATGTCAACAAAGCTGCAAACCGAAACGTCAGACCGATAAGACAAATGCACCGCAAAACATCCGGAGAATCGTACCACGTCCCTACCTACTTTACTTGAGTTGGACAAGACCTTGCAGTTCGAAACCAGGGTCACATAGATCAAACCAACAGACGCCGGACTTCTGATCATTGATCCAGTCAATTTCATACTTCTGAAGTATAGTATTTAAATTTCGCATCAGAATACGCACGATTCCGACGTTCATTTTTGTAATGGGAAAAAATCCGAGTCGCCTGCACTATTTTATTAGCCGCGTGTGATCGGACAGCCTGAGTTGAGATTGCGGGGTCGGAATACCAAGCGGCGGGCGTTGCGGGGATCCATTATGTCATATGCTGGAGTTGCCCACTTTCCCAAGCACAGTCTTGAGTACTCTTTGAACTTCTGTAGTCAATCCAAAAAAAAAAAGTATCGATGCCCCTACAGCAATATGCCGACTTGGTCCATGAGTTAGGAGGATAAACCATCGTCCCTATGTCGATTACACGGTAGGTCAAAAGGAGGGGACCAATTGTTAGAGGATGAAGGCACAGATGATGACGTGGTTACCACGGCAGAAACAGGGGGTGCCATAAGGACGCTCCCCCTTTTTCTTTTTACTATGGCATCCACTCTGTGATGTTTGGTGGCTACCCACCAACCGCCATTGGTTACCCACCAACCGCCATCGGTTACACACCAACCGCCATTGGTTACCCACCAACCGCCATCGATTACCCACCGGCCGCCATCATAGGGCGTATTGGACACTCCGAGTTTTTTTTTTTCATTACGGCACCCCCTGGGCAGAAATAGCCACGAAAGGTAAGATCAAGGGAAGGTATCCTTTTGAACGACAACCTGTGCCCTCAGATGAGCCATTGCCACCGGCGGAAGAGGGGCTGGGAGTATGTGCAGACACGAGGAGGCATAGCCAAATAAGGACACTACCGACCTCTGGGAAACAGCATGGACGGATGGTAGTAAGACATAGCATGGTGCAGGCTGGGCAGTTGTGACACCCCGTTTTCAACGGTATGGATGGCTGACGGGACCTGAGACGTCGTACAAAACTGAACTCATGGGGTATTGTCGGGCGGGAGAATTGCTCTCAGATGCCACAATTGTCTTGGACAATCAGGCGGTCCAAAAGGTGGCGCACCAGTTGAGTGTGGAGGCGGCGGAAACCACGGAGACATGAAACATTAGGTCCTTCGCAATGCCTTCGCATCAGGCTCTGGCACAGGCACAAAACAATCAAGAGAGATTGGATATAAAGATGAACAATCTAGCGGATAAGTTGGCAAAGAAGGGTGCCAAAATGTCGACACAGACGGCGCACCCAGAGGAGCCTTGGTCTATCTACATAGCGGGAGGGGATGCACCGACGCCGGCAAAGAAATGGACCAAGAGGATGACATCCATTGGGCTACATGGCTCCCGTTAAGAGGGACGTGACGGAGGGTATGGCGACCATGGCTGTGGGCCAGCAACAATGGAAAGGGTGTGAAGGACGGTGGAAAAGAGGAAAACAAACGCGATGCACACACGGTATGTGGGGAAATGCACGGACTTTCCCAGAGAGACTAATGGAATGTGGACGGGGGAAGACCTCATTTTGGAAGGTGTGGGATGAAGCATGGGACCAAAAACAAAAACGTGTCGCTAAGTGGAGGAGCAAAGCGACCGAGGTAAAAAAACTGGTGTGTGCCATGCTTCGAATCCCTAGAACTTTGGTAAAAGCAGTGTGGTGCAAGGGATACTCTCTACGGAAGGAGCTAGCCCATTTCCAATACCATTTGTTCACGGGCGTGACACAATTACAGGCATAGTTACCCATGCCGGAGGCAGTGGGATATGAGGGACCGAAGAAAGACAGGCCATGGTATGGGAAGCTATGGCAGAGACCGTTTCAGCCGAACCCTACAACATGGCGCCTCCGGCAGCAAGTACACCTCCCCAACAGGATGGCACCGGGCACGGGACGGACACGACCTAGGAGGGCTGCACGAGGTGTAGACACGTGGGCACCAATGGGTGATGAATGGTGGAAGTGCATCATTGAGTCAAAGGGGACGATGACCCAAAACATGGTTTCCAAGGGATGGGGGGTACGATGTCAACAAGGGCTAATCCCTGAGAGGAGGTCAGAGCCATGAGGGTGTCACCACCATGGCTGCAGGAACATGAAGCACACAACCACACGCTGTGGGAAACCTTCACGGACCAGCATCACAAGATGAGAAGGACGGCACAAGTGATCAGGCTGACAGTCACAAGGACGCCGTGGAAGGAAGGTGCGCTGTGGGGCCAACATCGCAACACGCTTGGATGAGAAATGCCCTGAAACAGTATGAGTGGATGAGCCAGACGCTACATCACTACAGGAAAACACAGGAGTCACTGTGGATTACAGTAAGGAGAGAGAGAAGACAAGGGGGGCAAAAGCGACAGGGGTAGAGGGTACATGTAGATGCAGGTCATGAAGGGAGCGAGAACATTGGAAGTGCGGGCAAAAACTGATACCGAGGAATTGCTAAGATCAGTGTCACAAGCTGACACGTGGCCTGATGATCGAATGCACCAATGCTAGAAATTCGAGAGAGTGTTTGTTAACGCCCGGGACAGACCGGCATGTCAGATCGTTACGGACCATGGCATAGCCATGATTCCGCTCGCTAGAAGGGGCCGAACATTGGACCGGCGGATGTACACCAAAAAAAATTGTTCCCCACCTCATAGCCATTTAGCTGCCCCTTGGTCTCCTTAGATTCCTTCGATGCAGGTGCTCCATTGGGGCATAATTATGTGGATGCTTTCACAGCCACAAAAATGCCCTGCCCTCCAAAGGGGACCCTCAGAATTTGTTGGTACAGTCCCCGGCAACTGGGGATTACCCCATCGGACCTTTGCCAACAATCAGCAGAAGCGTTTCACAGTTTGATCACTTTGCAGATATATTGCACAATAATGACCTGTCCACACAACACACACGGGCGCTGTGTCATGGGCATCGAGGACACACCCAATACCAGCCTGAAAGATGAGACCACCTCCCATTCCTCAGACTCTCTCGGCGAGACAAAGGAAGGCTCGCAGGTGATGTCCAGCATCCCATTTGTCATTTGCCATGCCACCGATCAATGACTGTCCAACCGCCGTATTGAACGCTTGAACCGCCGTCACTTCCCTTCCATCAGTTGCGTTCCAACCACCGTTGGTGTGCTAACCACCTCCGTGGTCGCTTAGTGCACTGAATGAATGCGTTCATCATCGCCTGCGCCTCTTGTGCCCTTCAGGCCGCCCACACCTTGTCGCACTCTGACCCTCATATCCCGGAAGCCAGCGGCGCATCCTTGCCTGGACTCCACAGCGCCGTCCTAAGTGGCCGGGCCGACCTCGTACAGTCCGTGCTTGCCGATGGCGCCGACCCCAACAGCCCCCAGGACTCCGGCGCCGTGACCACCCCTGCATACGCCGCGGCTTTCGCCGGCCGCGTGGACCTGCTTCGGCTGCTGCTCGCTGCCGGCGGGGACGTTGCGCGTGCCACGCCCAACGGCACCACTCCGCTGCACGCGGCCGCGTACAACGGCCACCTGCCCGCCGTGCGGTGCCTCATCGCCGCGGGACACCCGCCCCGTACACCTCGCCACGACGGCACAGTGCCACTCGTGCTGGCAGCCTCTGCCGGACACACCCACGTCGTGGCGGAGCTGCTGTGCGGTGCACCAACCCAAGACTGCTCAGCGGCCTTGTGCATGGCGGTCACCCACGGCCGCTTGGAAATGGTCCAGATGCTGCTGTCTGCCGGGGTCAATCCTAACGATTTGGGCCCGTGCAAATTGCCATGCGCCTATGTGGCTGCGTGGCATGGGGGCCTGGAGATTATGGAGGTGCCCCACTTCCACTACGGACGTTTGCCCTGTCCCCACCGCACGCACTCAGAGATCGGGCGGCCAGGGGTCCGTCATACTTTTCGTCCGTAGCGAGGGTGGTGGACAAGAGGTAATCGAAGTAGATTTATCGGTGAGTAGTTCCGGTTTTGCTCATTTGAATGTGTTTTGTGGAGCCGTGCCTTTGAGATGTAGGGTAGTGTGTATGTGGGAAGTGGGCACTGTGTGGGTGAGGGTTGCAGTTTTGTTGGTGAGAGTGGACGGTCTGTCTCACTGCCCATCGACTCCCCTGGGCTGGTGAAAAATTGCAAGTGCCGAAGGGGTGGGGGGTTGGATCCCCCCTGAAATCATGGGGGGGGGGTTGAGGACGATGTATGAAATTTGGCAGTGGGTGAGGTGGGTTCAATGGACGATGTGCACAAGGCGCTGACATTGCCCCGTTAGTCCGTCAGGCCGCATAAGAGTCACTGCGATCGGCACATTGCGGTCCTTGGTCCTTGGTCAGCCCTCCTTACAAGGGGGGGGGGGTCTCCAATTTTTCGGACGCCCTGCCAGCGCTGACAGATTTCACAAGTTTGGAGGGTGCGGGGGGCCTGGGGGGGGGGGGGGGCTAGAGGCCTTTTTGGGCCCTGCCAAACAAGCACGACAGTACTCATCCGTTGTTAAGAAGTCTGCCGTGGCGCTTCGGATCCTGCCCAGTTCCCTGCGGTCTCCGAGCCTGAACCAGCCAAATCGCACACCCTGAGCCACAGTCTCATTGGTAGCAGCCCATTGGGGAAGAGGGAGTCGCAGAGTAAGTAAGTGGAGTAAGTAAGCCCCAGGTTTCCACACAAAGCAGGCGCGTTCTGCAGCATTGCCTCCGCGTTCCATTGTTGGGCCATTTTCAGGGCCGTCGCAGGACATTTTTATCGGTTTGCGCTATTTCTGGCGGATGACGCTTTTGCATGAAAAGAGTTTAGGGAGGACATATCCCCGGCGTCCAACCGCCCCTCCCAGGTCCACCCTTGCCCTCCCCTCGCCCCCCCCCCGACCGAACTTGGGCACCAGGATTGCCAGTATGCCATTGTAGTTGAACTGGAGCATTTTAGTGAATGAATGTTGTTGGCCCGGCTGAACCCCCCTCCCCCCTTCCAAATTCTTGACCCAGGGGGCGCAAGGAAAAATGTTGAATGGGCAGAGGCAAAACTGACAAAGGTCGAAAGGGCCACTTTCAAAAGTGTGTCTTTGGGAGTCATTTCAGTTTACTGCTTGACAAAATGGAGGTATCAGTACAGTGGCCATGTTTCAGGGCAAGTGATCTAGAGGGTCATGTAAGGTTGCATGTGTCTGACGTCTGTGGAGGGAATGTGTATCCCTCTGTGGCAAACAGGTGACATGAACCAGAGGAATCACGGGGGAACTGATCAGATAGTACCCCCGGCAATGTGTGCGCACTGAGGAGGAATGGGTTTGTAATGAATGCTGAGAGGGGGGGCGATTAAAATTTTTTTTGGGTTTAGGGGGCATTCTTGACCTTCGGCTTTCATGCTGAGCATTTTTAATTTACAAGTGAACACCCGTTCCTCGCTCGCCATGAGGGAGCAGGGAAGGGAGAAGATGCAGAGGATATGCCAACTTGGAGAACAACGGAGAAGAGGACAATGGCATGCTGGTGAGACCACTATGGGACATGTGGTTGTTTCCTGCACGTCGTTCGGAGGCCATGCAGTGCTGGTCAACTTCGGTCATGGTCCACATCCTTCACTGCCCATATTTGTGCCTTGGCCTTCCACTTGTACTGCAGGTGTTGGTACGATTTGGGGCAGACATTACGACGCCCACAGGCAGCGGGTCTGGGCCGCTGCATGCAGCGGCGTATATGGGGCATGTGGATGTAGTGGGTTTCCTCGTGCAGATGGGCAGTCCTGTCAACCGCCGCCGCAAGGTCGTGTGTGGCTCCCCATGTTGGGCTACACGGGCACACCGGGCTGCTCAAAGGGGTGCAGATAAGGGGCCATGTGGGGTGATTGGGGTACAAGGCACACCGCCAGGGCACAGAGGCGTAGGAGGCAAAAGGAGGGCGCGCATACTACAAGTGCACGGCAGCACACCGCAGCCGAATACGGGGACAAGCCCCAAAAACTTCCACTACCGGAACTTTGCCACGTATTCCGTATTTGCCACGTATTCCGAAACAGGAAAAATATGCAAAAATGGGGGGAAATGGGTTCAGATGTGTCATTTTTCGGAAACTGAGTGGGAAAATGATGATAAACCACCCAAAAAAAGGTGGAAATTGGTTGTTTCAGTGCTGATGGGGCACAGGGCGTCGGTTATACTGGGCAATGGCCGGAGGAAAAATGGGGGGAAATGCGGAAAACTGGGTAAGAATATGGCAGAAGTTGGGGATATATGGGGGGGGGGGGGTTGCATGCAGTCCTAGGGTCCCCTTTCACAGTGTTGCCTCTTTTCTTCCAAGGATCATGTGCACCCATATGAGGGGTGCCTCACATTCCGCTGAAGGTTTCCCATGTCTCTACATTTTTTCCCATGGCCCCCCATTTCTCCAGTATCTTTCCCCCATGTTCCCCCATTTCACCCCATTTTCTCCATTCCCCCCCATTTTTCCTTTTTCCCCATTTTTCCTCGGGTACATTTTCGGGAACCTTATTGCCGGCGGTGTTGGGAATTTCTGGGCTTTGCGGGGAAGCAGGATTGTGCTGGGGCGCGGGGATCCTCCCATCGGGGTATGCCCAGGGCCTAGCCTGGGACAGGGAAGGGCCTCTCGAGCCCCTGAAAATTAAGAGGGGCTCGAAGGTCCTATGACTTGTGTCGATTGCATGCCATTTTAGGAGGGGCTTAAAGGTGTGGCTCAAAGGTATGGCTCAAAGGTGTGTGTCATATGCCGTTAGATGACTTGCCGGGGGGGGGGGGGGGCTGGTCAAACGGCCTGCAGAGAGAACTCCGCTGCAGAGAGAACTCCGTTCGTCAAACTGCCAACACTGCATGTTCCACAACGTGGTGGGCCACTTTCGGTGCACTGGACAGCTGCGGCACTCAGCAGAACGGCACCATGGACCTGGTAACCCATCCAGCTTTTGGAGCCCAATAAATAGGGGTGGGGGGGGGAGGGGTCTGCAAAAGAGACTCCAACAGCCCTGCGCCCGGCCATGTCAATATTCACCAGCCCCAGATGCGCATGCACACCCCATCTGAGCACGCCGCCCCCGGGTTACTGTCATGGAAAATTGGTTCTTGTGGCCCAAATCATTTACCAGTGTGATGGCAGACCCCCGGCAAAAGGTGCTGACCCAGGTGCTATGCCAGAGTCACGGGAGCTTTTGTCGCACTCATGTCTCTGTGTTTTTCTTGAGGCGGGGGTGGGATGCCCTCAGCATTTGTGTCTTCCAGAGTGAGCAGGCCATTGCTGCGGGTGCCATTCAGGATATCTCCGGACAGCTTGTTGTTGTATGCCGTAGGGGTAGTCGAATGCCCTAGCGGCACTCAGGTCAGAAGTGTGTAGCGTGCTTTGCGCAATTGCACGCACAAGCGACTGCTCTGGCACGCCGGACGAGACATAGATATGTCCCGGCAACCGCGACTCTCTCTCTCTCTCTCTCTCTCTCTCTCTCTCGCTCTCTCTCTCTCTCTCTCTCTCTCTCTGAGGCTGTGGCGGTGGTGATGATTCTGTCGATCCTCAAAGATCGTACTGCAGAATGAAGGGGTCTGGATGCCCCTTCCCCACGAGGGGCGTTGAGGCTCCCACTGAGTGGCCACCAACCCATCGGTAGCCACAAGCCCACACCAAACATGCCATCGAATTTAGCTTTTACACTCCCCCGACTTGACTAAGAGCTATGATGGATGCTTGCTGAAGGCATCCGACAAAAAATCTTCACCGACAAATTGTTTAGGCATTGCTCATTGTGAGGGCAACGTGTTGGGATCCTCCCCCATGGGCGCCACAAGGCGCCAGCGGCTGGGGCAGTTCCAAAATGGGGACATCTTCGCGGTGGCATCATAAGCGGGCTCCCCACATCTCGGTATGTTCGAACGCAGCCCCTTCAGCCCCAACCCAATGGGCGGACAACCAACCCACCCATCCACCCATCCCTCCTCAGAAAATGAACAAGTGTGTACATCTAAAAGCACCGACCAGCATACTCACTCAGCTTTATGGCACATACACACACATACACCATACACACACACACACACACACACACACACACACACACGACTCTCATGCTGGCACGAATGGGGTTGCCGCCCTCACATCGCACATAGGCATCCCTCGTTAATAGTACAATAATCCCTCGTTACTAGTAGGGGCCGGCGCACCCAGTCCCTGACCCATAACCCCCTCGCTTAACCCGTCGCACAACATCCAGGACTTTAATCAGCCTTTGCCCTCGTTAATAGTAAGGGGCGTGACCGCCCCTGCAGCGGCGATGACAGCGGCGGGCCGTACCGACAACGCCACCGGCAGCAGTGGGCAGTATGCCGGGCCAGCCGCCAGGGTGCAGGGGAGCCCGAGAGGTGGGGACGGTGACGGTGCCGAGCTGGGCAGGGGCGTGGCCGGGGGGCGAACCCTGGGGCCCACCGCCGCTGAAGCCGCGGCCGACGGAGGCGAGGGGGCGAGGGGGGGGGTTCATACGTCCACGGCCCTGGCGGGCCCAGCCAAACCCCCGGCCGGCATGGGGTGGAGGGGTGGAGTGCCTCCGGGACCGACCCCGGGCGGGGGGCCTGTGCTATCGGGGGGGGGGGGGGGGCTGCAAGGGGGCTCCGGCAAGGCACTGTTGGACTGTGGGGATGTGGAGCCGCCCCCCGGCCCAGGGCGCGTGGGGCGATTCCCGAGGGGGGCCTGCCAGGCGGGGCTGTAGCTGTGGCGTGCCAAGGTCCCCCGGCGGCCTGCCACAACGCTGTCCCTGACCTTGACCCTAATCCTGGCGCTGACCCTGACCCTAAGGGTGGCGGGCCCAGGGGGGCTGCCGGGGTTGGGGGCATGCCCTAGTGGAGCCGGGGGTACAGGGCTGGGGACGTGCGGGGACATCCACCACAACCCAGGGCCGCTACGCGGAGCGGTGGCCAACGTTACCTCCCTACGCTTGCATGCGGCGGAAGTGGCGTCGTGGGAGGTGGACCAAGCTCTCCAGGGGGAGGGCAGAAGGCCATGCGCCACCTTTTTGCCAAAAGGGGGTGGCAATGTTTCTGGGGGTGCTTGCTGGATACGGGGACCAGGGCACGCTCCGGGCCCCGGCGGCCATGTACCAGCAGCCGAGGCGCGCCTTCCGGCTGGCGAACAGCTTGAGGGAGTGGTGGAGGGCCACCAACGGCATCCCGTAGGGGTGCCCCCTCAACGTGGTCCTCATCAATCTCCTGACCTCCATCTGGAAGATGGAGATTGACGACATGCGCAAGCATGTGGTGGTCGCTACCCGCCGGTTGCCGCCGCGCAACGTCGGGCCGCCATTGCCAGGAATGCCGTGGGGAATGCCGTGGGCTCTTGGGGCCCAGGGCGCGGGGATGGTGGCCGTGTGCCCCACGGGGTATGCGGACGACACACACGCCATCACCTTGGCCCCGGCGGCGGCCGGTGGAGGCCTAGGCGGTAACGGACCGCATGGCGGTGTGGATGGCCGGCACCGGCCAGTCGGGCAACGCAGCCAAGTCCACCTCGTGGCTCCTGCGGGAGCCGCCCAGCGGGGTGGCGCCGCTCACGCTGGGCAGGGTGGCCATCGCGCTCTCGCGGGAGTTTAAGTAGCTGGGCGTGGGGCAGCGCCCGGCGGCGGAGAAAGGCATGGGCCCGGTCCTGCGCGGCCGCCTGGACAAGGGCCTGGCCATCACGCGCCGGGTGGGGTGTTTACCCACCTTCCATATGCGGGAGGCGGCGCTGGGGGCCCTGGCCAACTCCATGGCGTTGTACCCCCCCCCCCCCCCTTGCGCAAGCACTGCCTTGTCTAAGCACATGAGCCCGTGTTACCGTCGTTTTGATGGAATTTTCTGACCACGGTTTTTATGGTCAGAAATGTAACATTGTGCGATTGTGCTTCGCTTGTAGAGGGAAAGGTGGGCTTGATCATGCTTGTGGTAGTTCCTCCTGCTCATACCAACATTCTGCTTGCAATTGCAACCCAATGATGTCCCTGTTGATGTGAAGCCAAGCCTGCCCCAAAGGCTGCCCCAAAGGGCAAGCATGTGCAATTGTTCAAGATGAGGCGCAAGGTGGGAAAGGGCTTCTATTCCACAGCTCCTGATGGCCCTGATGGGCAGTGAGGACCTCCAGAACTCGCTGAAATTTGCCTGCACATTGTGTTGTAGTGCCCTGTTGTGACAATTGTGCTTAGGGTGAGGTATGGGCAGGTTTCCGGTGACATACGTTCTTTTGGTACCGCGCGTCGCGCGCAAGCACGGGCTTGTCTAAGCACATGGGCCCGTGTTACCGTCGTTTTGCTGACTTTCAGCGTGCTTGTGCAAGGGGGGGGGGGGTATGGGGTGGAGGTGGCGGGCGTCGAGGGGCGCACCCTGTCTGCAGCGGACACTGCGGTGGCCAAGGGGATTTGGGGCCCCACGCGGTGCTCGCGGGCCAAGGAAGTCCTCTGGGGCCTCCTGGCCAGGGGCTTCTATGTATCGCCCTTGTGGGGCGTGCAGTACCAGCACCTGCTCCGGCTCGCCCGCCAGGTATGCATACCGGGCACCACACAGACCTTGGTGCAGGCGGTGCTCGAGTATCGGGACCCGCCGCCCTCCACGGGGCCCGTGGGCAGGGCCCTGCAGGCCGCCCGCCAACTAGGTTGGCAGCGACGCGAAATCTGGTGGCACTGGGATGTGCCGGGATAGCTGACCCCCCTGCACCTAGTGCAGGCGGATGAAGGCGACTTAAGCCACCGCGTGCGCGAGAGCGAGCGCTATCGGGTGTTCCGGGAGCACCTTCGGGGGGCTGGGCGGAGCCGTGCACCGGCAGGCGTGCCGGGAAGGCCTGTAGGTGTTCTCCTTAGAGGGAGAACGTAGCATCCTCCGGGGGCTGCTGGCCGGGGCCATGTGGACAGCGGGCAAGGCGGCAAGGCACGCCATTCTGCGGTCGGACAGGTGCCCCTTCTGCCGCAGGGCGCCGGAGACGGAGCCACACATCCTCTGGGACCGCCCGCGCTGGGAATTGGCGTGCCAGACATGGATGCCTGCATTGCAACGAAGACACACAGGGATTGCAAACAAGAGGGAACCTGGGATTGCTATCCCCCACAAACAGACAACACAGTGAAATCTGCAACAGCCATTCATGCCTATTTTGGTCAGATTATCAACTTGCACTCCCTCATTTTCAGACGGTGGAAGAATTTCATCGTCTGGCAAAATATCTTCAGCAGTGGAAGCATGTGCAGGTGCATTTTGCTGGACAAAATTGTCCATGATAAACACAACAACAAACTGCATTGGACAAGAGTGGAACAGACCATTATGCACAATTATGCACAATTATGCACGATTATGCAATTTGGCCCAATTGTGAATTATGCAAAATTATGCACAATTATGCACGTGCATAATCCCCCCCCCCTGCCCCCGGCAAAACCCACTGGCCGGGAGCGCCCGGTTGCTGGGGGACTCAAAGTCCAGGGCCAGCTCGGCGTAAGTGACCTGGCCTGAGCCCGGTGTCCACTATAGCGCCGAGGCCCAGGTCACCAGGGCCTCCGCTAAGCCGCGCTCCCATGGGCACCCCGCCAGCAGGCCTTGCGGCAGCTGCAGGGGGTCCCGCGCTAGGGTGGGGCGCAGCGGGCCATCCGCCAGCTGCTCCCACCCGTAACCCTGTCGCGAATCCGGGCCCCGACCCCGTGCCGAATCCGGGCCGAACACCGTGGAGGCCGCGTCTCCGCTTAGCTTCGCCGCCGCCTTCGCCGCGCGGCGGGCCGGCCGCACGGCGAGGTACATGCCATACAGCGTGTACAGCAACCACTCCGCCTGGGCGTCCTCTCCCTCCCCTATCAGTGCGAGCGGCAGCAGGCCTCTGGCCCTCAGGCATACCGGCCAAACCGCCGGAAGCGCCGGCGCCGGCGGCGCCCTGGCCCCCTGCAGGGGGGGGAATTTTATGCACGCAGGGGCCTTGGATTATGCAATGTACAATTATGCACAATTATGCACAATTAGGCACAATTATGCAAAATTATGCACGACTGGCCGGGCCATCGCCACGCCCGGCAGGTGCTGTCGTTGAGGGAGCGGGCGCGCGTGCTGCGGGAGGCGGTCAACGTGCTGCAGCCCCTGCTCGCCGGTGGGACCCTGCTGGAGGGAAACTTCCGGTGGATGTGCGCCTCTATGGTGCCCCTAGGGGACTTCCGCAGCATGGGGCGTGTGGAGCGGCCGGTGTTTGCGTGCCGGCCCGCCATGCGGCAGCACATGCAGCAGCTCCAGCAGCACTGCTTGGAGCTCTGGATACGCCGGCTGTCGACCCCGGGGGCCGGCCGCAAGGACTATTTCCTGGCGGGCTACTTGCCACGTCGCCCGGGAGGTGGCGCCCCGGCGCGCTCGTACGAGATTGTGCGCGCGCAGCGCCCGAGGGCAGTGGGAGTGGCCGCACCCGCCACCGGCAGCGGACGTCAGGCCGGCACCATGCCGCCTGTGCCCCATCCACCTGAAGCCGCAGTGCGAGCAATGTCGGCTGGCACGACGGGGAGTGGCGCATTGCTGCGCGCGGGGTCACAAGGGACACCCAGTGGCAGTGGCGGGGACAGCGGCCTCGTCAAGGGTCCTGTAGGCGTGGCTGGCGCCTCCGGAGCCGCAACTGGAGCCGCTAGCTAAGCGCCCTTGCGTGGTGCGGTACCGGCGGCGGCGGGCCGCCGCCAGCGGCCGGACTGCCGCTCGCCCAGCCCACCTGCACGGCGCAACCGGGTGCAGAGTACCTTGCCCTAGGTGCATCGAGAGATGCTTGGACAAGCAAGCAAAGAACTACCGCGGGCGAGAACTTGTTGCATGAAAAAACACCCCCATGGTTGGGCAATTGGCAATTGGTGGGCACGCGCGCGCGCACACACACACACACACACACACACACACACAACAATGACAACACAGAAGATTTCTAGGGTGCCAAAGGAAACTATGTGCCTTTGGTGCATGGGGCCGTGTGAAATGGTGGCAGGGTATCACGCACTGCTGCCCAGGGGAGAAAATGTACACGGGCCGCCCGACCCTCACAACCTCACAACCTAATGACGATTGTGCATACGCTTGAAGTGCATCAAGACATGCTTGGACAAGCAAGCAAAGAACCGCCACAGGCGAGACCTCATTGCAAGAAAAAACACCCCCTGGGGGGGCAATTGGCAAAATTGGCACACGCAAGTGCACCTAGAGGGAGGAGTCAGTTATAGAACCTAGACACCGAATCCAATAGTGAAAGAAACCAAGCAGTTAGTGTTGCTAAATGCAGCGACGAGGGCGGATCAAGGGGGAATATGTGCCTTTGGTGCATGGGGCAGCCCAAAATGGTGGTAGAGTTCCACGCCGCTGCCCCGGGAAGAAAATGTACATAGGCTGCTTGGCCGTGACAGCCCTACAGCCTGATGACGATTGTGCATACGCCTAACCTGCATCCGACCTCCATTGAAAGATGCTTGGACAAGCAAGCAAAGAGCTGGCGCAGGCGAGAACTCATTGCATGAAAAAAAAACGCCCGTGGCGGGGCAATTGGCAATTGGTACACACACACACACACACAAAGTACACACGCCGGTGCGCAAGCGGCCAGCCGCGCCGGACACGCGACCAGCTAAACGGCTGCGCACCGCCCGCAGCCCCGCACGCACACACATGGAGCATGCGCGCTCCCCGCACATACCAGCCACACCGCCCGCCCCAAAACGACGGAGACCCAAGTCACCATGCCCCCCCTCCCCCCCCGCCCCGCGGCCCTGCGAGATGATGGGAGAGGGAGAGCCAGAGCATGTCAGCCGACTTCTGTTTGGTGCAGAGCACGGGAGAGCTTCCACGGAAATAACATAAGTATGTCGGCGCAGAGGTTCTGACTTTTTGACCGCAGAGAACAGGCAGTCCAATAAGGTACACACTCAGGTGTACACTTCGGTAAGCCAGTCTCAGCAAGCAGTCAAACATGGGTCTCCCCCGTTAATAGCACAACCCGCTAACCCCTAACCCTCCCGTCGCAAGAGCGGCCAGGACATAAATAGCCATCAACCCTCGTTAATAGCACAGCGCTCTTTTTCTGGCGCCTTGACCGTGGTTGGGCGCTTACCCACAAAATGCCAGAACCGGCCGTCTCTCGGCGTTGAGGGCTACCCACGGCCCCCTGCCTGGGCCGAGACCCGCGCCCTCACGTCGCGGGCGGCCGCGGCTTCCGCGGCAAGTACTCCGATGGGGGACCAAGCTGCGGCCCTCACCGCGGCCCTCACCGAGGCCATTGCCGTGGCGCTGCAGCCACTGCTGCAGCGCACCCCGTGGGGGGACCCCCTCATCGCGGAGGACTCTGACCAGGGGGGTTGGATACGCGATGGAGCCCAATACTATGGGGAGGAGTACTTCTGGCTGCCCCCGGGGCAGACTCCGCGACAGTGGCGAGAAGTACATCGCGTTGTTGGCGGCGGCGTCCACGGCGGCAGCGACCGTGACAGCAGTGGCAGCGGCAGCGGCCATCGTCGTGTCGGTCTCGGACACGACACCGGAGGCGGCATCGGCAGCCGACGCAGCCCTGGACCACGAGGAGTCGACGGCGGCGGCGCACAGCGGTCTGGGCCTCATCGAGCAGGGGGCCAAGGTATGCCTGCAGCGCACTGACCCCCTTGGCCTGTGGGGCCCAGTGGGGGCATGGGCGGATGAGCCTTGCCCCCTGTATGGCAAGCTGGAGGTGCAGGCGGCAGCAGCGGATGATGCAGCAGCAGCTGCTGCGGAACCGGCGGCTGCAGACGTGGCAGCAGCGAAAATGGAAGCTGCAAACAAGGCAGCGGCTGCAGCGGCGGCTGCAGGCATTGCAGGTACTGCACTGGCAGCTGCAGACGATGCAGCCGCGCAACCGGCAGCTGCAGACGTTGCAGGTGCAAAAAAGGCAGCTGCAGGCATGGCAGCTGCTGCCGCGGTGGCTGTCTGTGGCGCTACCGGGGCGCCTGGGGCTGGTGGGGACGCATCCCCCAGCGCCCAGGACGCCATCTGTGGCTTTTTAAGCAGCCCGCAGGCTGCCAGTGGCGCTGTCTGTGGCGCTACCGGGGCGCCTGGGGCTGGTGGGGACGCATCCCCCAGCGCCCAGGACGCCATCTGTGGCTTTTTAAGCAGCCCGCAGGCTGCCAGTGGCGCTGTCTGTGGCGCTACCGGGGCGCCTGGGGCTGGTGGGGACGCATCCCCCAGCGCCCAGGACGCCACCTGTGACTTTGCGGGCAGCCTACAGGCTGCCAATGGCGCTGTTGGTGGCACTACCGGGGTGCCTAGGGCTGGAGGGGACGCATCCCCCAGTGCCCAGGACGCCACCTGTGACTCTTCGGGCAGCCTGCAGGCTGCCAATGGCGACGTCTGTGGCGCTACCGGGGCGCCTGGGGCTGGTGGGGACGCATCCCCCAGCGCCCAGGACGCCATGTGTGACTCTTCGGGCAGCCTGCAGGCTGCCAATGGCGTTGTCTGTGGCGCTACCGGGGCGCCTGGGGCTGGAGGGGAAGCGTCCCCCGGCGGCCAGGACGCCATCTGTGACTTTTCGGGCAGCCTGCAGGCTGCCAATGGCACTGTCTGCGGCGCTACTGGGGCGCCTGGGGCTGGAGGGGACGCATCCCCCAGCACCTAGGGCGCCATCTGTGCTGACCCCCCGGCCCTTACCCACTTATCTGGTTCCCTGGGGGGAGGGGGGTGGAGGTGGTCAGGACCAGCCCCCCCCCTGCCTTGCGTTGACCCAATGCCCTGGGGCATCACGGGGCTGCATTGTTTTTGAGGAAGTCTTTCAGGGAGGGGGGAGGCAGCAGGAGATGCTGGAGGATGAGGTGTGCACCCGCGCGTGCATAGAGGAGCTCCAGGTGGCGACGCTGGAGCTCCTGATGGGTAGTTTTCGGGAGGGGGGGCTGCGCCTTTCTGCCCCCCCCTCCCCCATCAATTTATGCCCTAACCCGCCCCCGGGCCGCCTGCCCTGTGCGGCGCCCTGGGGGTCAGATTCTGTTTCATCTGGCGGGGGATGTGGCCTCACCCCCCCCCTCCACCGCCCTCGCCCCAGCCTCCTGCCCCCCAGACCACGGGGCCAGGGGAGGGGGGGCGTGGCGGCTCTGCCACCATCTTTGAGAGGGCCATTGGCCCAGCCCACCAGCGGTGGGAACGGAGGGGCCCTGCCGGTAGCCAGAGCCGCCGGCCTCCCCGTGAGTGGTGGGGCCCAGCTGGCTTTCGTTTCTGCTAGCCCAGTGATGTCACGGGCTAGGGAACCCCCCCCGTGCGATCCGAGCCCGCACTCAGGGCACAAGGTGCGTACATGGGGGGAGGGGGATCACAATCACCCCCTCCCACAGGTGCATCCAGCAGCTCCAGCGCTGGAGCTGGGGCAGTCGGTTTCCGCAACCGCCAGCCCGGAGGAGGTTCATGTGGGGACGTCGGCTTCAACCGCCGCCGGCCCTGCGAAAGAGGCGTGGGGGGTGGGGATTCCGGATCGCCCCCTCCCCCCTTCGTGGCCGCAGGCAGCGGCACGGGCGGTTCTGGGGCACAGCCCAGGAGGGGGGCACGCCCCCCCAGCAGGAGGCAAGGAGGCGCCGGCTCCGGCGCATCAGGGGGGCAGCAGGGTGCCGGTGATGGTGCACGGGAGAGCCTCAAGTGAGGTGACCTAAGTCAAGGGCGGACGTCCTTCCGCCGCGCCGCGACATACCGGGGGGCCGGGGGTGGGATAGGGCAGGCTTCAGGCAGGCTCTAACCCGCTAACCCCTAACCCTCCCGTCGCAAGAGCGGCCAGGACATTAAAAGCCATCAACCCTCGTTAATAGCACAGAGCACACACACACACACACACACACACACACACACACACACACACACACACACACACACACACACACACACACACACACCTACACACCTGACCTGCCTGTGGACAATGCAAGCAAAGAATTGCCGCAGGCGAGAATGTTTCCGTGAAACACACCCCCGGAGGCGGGGCAATCGGCAATTGGGGCAAACACACACACACACACACACACACACACACACACACACACACACACACACACACACACACACACACACACATACACACACGCACACACACACACACAGACACACACACACACACACACACCGGGCGGCCTTGTCTTAGCTTTAGCACCTCACCTTGCTACGGGTCTGCAATTGGTCAGCAGTTGAGCAGCTCCGGGACAGCTTGGTGCTTGGATGAAGGTTGCATGATGCAACCCTACCCTACCCAACATCACTCAACGGAACACAATGCATCACAACACAACACAGCACAGCACAGCACAACACCCGAGCACAACACTCCCCAAGTGAAGCCAAATCCAACCTGAATCCAATTATAACATATGCAACCTCACCCCACCAACTTGAAGCAACCCTATCCAGCCCTAACCCGACCGAACCACAAAGCCCAGCCCAACACAACCAACCCAGCCAATGCGGCTCAGCCCAATCCCTGCATCCCACCCGCTGAGGACCCCTGCAAAGCCCCAGCCCAGCCCTTACATTACCTGCCCTTTCAAAGCCTTCTCATCTGCATGCCCCAACCCGCTGCACGCTCTGTTGCCAGTGCCCCTGTGCAGCCTCCTGCCGGTCGTAGGATGGTTCTACAGCGCTCCACTGCGCCGCCACCAACGGCCACACATCTGTCGTGCAGTGTCTCTTGCGGCAGCGGGCCGACCCGGACATTGCGAAGCCGGACGGCACCACTGCGTTGCATGCGGCGGCGTTCAGAGATCATGCGCCAGTGGTCGAGTGCCTCGTGCAGTCCAGGTACTGCGTATGGGGCTGTGCAACAAAGTGGGATGTCGGTCATGTGCTACTCGATTTCGGCCCCCTCTCACTGCACAAGAATGAATGGGGCCCGGTGGCACAGTGACCATGCCATTTGTCCATCGCATTAAGAGGCGACCTCGAAGTAAACACTTGGTACTGTGGCAGTCTTCATGGACTGCTGCTCACCCACCACACCCCCGACTGCTTCCCAGCAGTCTGCTCCTCAGCCTGCTGCAGGCCCGATCATTGAGGGTGTGGGGACACTGCTCCGTCTTCGTGTTCACCTCCTCCTGCTTCACCCTCCTGCTGGGCCCACAAATGGTCAAGTGATGACACCGGTCGAGGTTACCACAGCCCTGTGCAAGCGGGGCGTGGGACGTCGGAAATGAGATTGGGACGGCTGATGAGACCTTACGCCCGGGTCATTGGTACACTTCTGGTGCATCGGATGACCCCTGATCACCTCACAAAAGCCCAGTCACTGTATGCCCCGTCCACTCTGTCTTCTCTGCAACTCTTTGTACAATTGCGTCGTGCCGCATAGTGTGGTAGGGATGGGCGGTTTATTGAATCCGTCCACCGAAGGAGACACAGCCACCGTGAGAGGGCGTACGCCCCATCTATTTACTGGGACAAATGCGACCAGTTCCCAGAACAAGTGTGCTGTCATTTTGGGCGTTTTCCGATTGAGAACGGGGAGGGTGGTGTTGGGGGGCGGGCGGGATTTGCCAAAATACACATCAACAATTCAATGCCCAAAGCTCGAGTCCCGCAGCGCACAGCCCATGAGGCACCCCGCGGTCGATGCCGTCGGTCGGAAACTGGACACTTATAAGGCGTCGGGCACGGCACCGATGTGTATCTGGAATGGAAAATTCCCAAGGAAGAGGCCCCCCTCCGGGTCCCCCCTCCCCCCCTCCCCCCTCCCCTCGTTCAGGAAACATATGCCTCAGGGCGGGGGCCACATTTTATATTGCAATATAAGAAGAATATGGAAGAAATACTTTTCGCCAATTATTTTCACTCTCTGTCGCCCCCATCGCAAAGCACACGTACGGCACAGTCCTCCGTCCCCCCCGCAGGTGTGCACTGGACATCATCCGCGGGCAGCCCGGGGCCCGCCCGCAGAGCCGGCGCAGCGCCGTGGAGTTGGCGGCGGTCGTCGGGTCCGCGCGGATTGTGGCGGCGCTTCTCTGCGCCGGGGCCGCCCCTTTCCGCGCGCCGGCCCTCGCCGCCGCCCACGGGCACTTGGACGTGGTCCGATATTGCCGGCGGTACATGTTTCCGGGGCACTGCCGGGGCCGGGCCTTCCGAGACACGCTGGCCGCGGCGGAGTGCCACCGTCAGGTCTTGTGAGGGGGGGGCTATGCGGGGGGTGTGGGGCAGACGGAGGGCGGAGATGGGGGGGGGGGGGGCAGTGGGAGTAGAGCGGGGCAGGGCCTTGTGCTGTCCTGTCCGAAGGAGTCCCCGGACCCGAAGGCGTACGTTGAGCTGCAGTTACCCCCCGGTGCTCGAGGACAGTCCCCCCAGAACACGCGACGGTCCCCACAACCCCCGGGAGGAACGGTCACCAAATGCCCCCCCAAAACCCTTTGCGCGAGGACCTAAACCTGCCTGATCCATCGGCACCTGACAAATGTTTTCTTCGTTTCTTCGGCGCCGTGGCCTTTTGGGGCAAGTGCCCCCCCCCCCCCCCCCGGAGGGGACTGTGCAGGGGAGGGACGGGGATAACTCAGCATCGGTTGGGGGTGGAGTGGGAAGGCGTCCCAGGCCACCACCAGCCCCCCCTCCCATTGATCCCCCACCATCCCCCGCCCGAAGTGATTGGGCACAATTTCCCTCCGCGCCTTCGTTGCAAATTTTTCGTCGGTGTAGTGGGTTTGGCTTCAGTACCGTACGCTGCATATGCCTTTGCGGAGGTGCCATCCCTTGCCATGACCAAAGCTGCGGTCCTTTTGCCCTTGTCGGTTTTCACAAAGTGCTTGGGCCCCTCATTGTGGAGATGGTGTGGCCTGCTGGTTGCCGAGCGAATGCATTCGTGGCGTTGCCAGAAAGGTCCCTCCGGAATTTCAGGACCTGTGGTTTTTTTTGGCGGGGAGGGCACCCAACCCACCCACCCACCCACCCACCACCCCCGACCCACTCACGCGCCGTGTGGAACTTGGGGCGTGTGCACAGGGGCTGTTTCTCTGCGGCGTAAGAGGATCGGGACGCAGAGCAGAGGGAGGGCAAGGCAAGCGAGGCCCCCTCCCTCACGACATTCTGACTATACGACGGTCACTCTGCACTGCCCGCTTCGATCACATCCCTCGCCTGCATTGTGCAGGACCACGTCGTCAAGTGGCTCAATGCGACGCGGGGCTGGACGCCGCTCCACTTCGCCTGCGCCGAGCGGGACGCCTCCTCCGTGTCGCAATTGCTCGCAAGCGGGGCCGACCCCACGCGCCCCGACGCTTGCGGACGTACCCCTTTCGACCTGACGGAGCTCGAGCTGCCGCACCCCGTGTGCCGCACGACCCGCGAGTTGCTGATAGAGGCCCTACAGCCCTGGTCGCCTGCCCGGCACGCCACCTTCCCCGCACCGTTCCGCCGGGCCGTGCGGTGGCTCTTGCTGATTTACGTGCGGGGGTGCCGCACCACCGGCCGCGGCCTGCACTGCGTGCCGTATGAGGTGTGGTGCGCAGTGGTGGCGTGGCTGCCCCGCTCCTGGCACCTGCCCTGCCACTCGGCACTGTGCACTGTCGTCCACCGGCTGAGCACTGGCCTGTCGCACGTGCTGCACGCTTCCACGCGTTCGCTGCTCCGTGCGGTCACCGCGCCATGCCCCACGGCGCGCATCCCGAGTGACGCATGAACAATGCTGCGATCTTGTCCCGGATTTCATGCCACTCCCAAACCAGATTGTTGTGCTTGCATCCTTGTCGCATCTCTCCAGTGTGCTATTCCCTGCAGCAGTCCCGCGTTCCCGCCCCTCTAGTACCATCAAGTAACGTCACCGGTGACATAGGCGCCAGAAAGATTTTTTTCCTCCCACGCTGCGGCGTGATTGTAAAAACCCGAACAGCCTGCCTGGCGCACGCGCATACACATACACACACATACACACATACACATACACATACACATACACATACACATACACATACACATACACATACACATACACATACACATACACATACACATACACATACACATACACATACACATACACACACATATACACATACACATACACATACACATACACATACACATACACATACACATACACATTTGATTTGATTTGATTTGATTTGAAAAATCCGCTTTGTCTGGGTTCGGACCAGTCCCCTTCCTAGTTCCACAGCAAGCCTCCCCTACAACCTACACACTGAACACAAAGCAAATCAAATCTCTGAACGAACGTGACTTAGCAAGGATGTGACTGTCGACCCAGGCCACTCCCTTGTGAAAGCACGTGTTATGTCGACTCAGTACATGTGTTTCCCCTTGCCTTTGCCACCCTGCTTACCCATGGATCCTCCTTTGCTTCCCTTAGCCCCAGAATAGGCATAGTGGTATGACCCATAAGTCGTGCTGGGAGCCGATGTCGATCTGTGCCTCCCATACACATACACATACACATACACATACACATACACATACACATACACATACACATACACATACATATACACATACACATACACATACACATACACATACACATACACATACACATACACATACACATACACATACACATACACATACACACACATATACACATACACATACACATACACATACACCTACACATACACATACACATACACATACACATACACATACACATACACATACACATACACATACACATAAACATACACATACACATACACATACACATACACATACACATACACATACACATACACATACACATACACATACACATATAGGATTGGATTGGAAAGTTGGGTTTTGCTGTCTAGGTCCCCATGAACTAGTTCCCCCTAGGTATCCTGGCTTCCTGGAGAAGTACCTTACCATACTTGATACGTGCTTGCTCTCTTTTTTGTGGCGTGGTTCGCTTGCCCTTGTGTTTTGTTTTTTTTTTGCTTTTGCGTTGTGCCTGTTCTCATCCGTGTGTTATCTCTCTACTGTGCCTTTCTTTTGTGCTCTGTCCATTCCCCCGTGCCGATGGCGGCCCGTCTGGTCGAAACAGTAGCCTCTCCTTGTCCCTCTTGCCTTCCCCCATCCAATCCCAATCCCAATCCCTTGCCGTATGCATTGCAATTGCCATAAGACTCATGGTGCGCACATTCTGTGACTCATTGTCTCTGCTTTCTCTGTGTGCCAACCTCACCGATGGCGAGGCCACGGCTGGCAGCCTGTGGGCTGAGGGTATGGGTTAGCATAGCCCGCATATCCCGCCGCTTGGTAGTGCGGGCTATACGGGGGGTATCCCTTGCCTTTGCCGCCCGACTTGCCTTTCTTGCCCATCCCCTTGGTGTTGGGCGGCCGGGCCTCCATCACAGATCCTGCATGATAGAGGCAAAGTGTCGGGGGGGTACGCCATGGATGCCGTGGTCATTGGTGGTGAGGAGGACCACCATGTACCTTCCCAACTCCGCCCCCACTGCCCATACCCCCCGCTCCCCTTTGAGGTCCCCCTTGTATTCTGTGACCACTATCC
Organism: Eutreptiella sp. 'Long Island Sound 2002'; assembly: GCA_964036045.1. Lineage (NCBI taxonomy): Eukaryota > Euglenozoa > Euglenophyceae > Eutreptiales > Eutreptiaceae > Eutreptiella > Eutreptiella sp. 'Long Island Sound 2002'. The sequence goes on along the minus strand of OZ038389.1, from coordinate 52,341,082 downwards.
AGTGTACCCTTGTTCCCATGTATAGACGTTGTATAGCCACCGTCAGTATTTCCCGGATGTCCCCCCCCACCACGACACCCACACTCTCTGCACCTTGGTGTTCCAACTGTTCAGGTAGGCACCTTTGTTCGTCTGGATCATGTGCGCCACATGTGTCTCATGTCCCCTGCGCACTGCCCCCACCGCCCTCCGTACGTGTATTGGGTCCTCTGTCGTGCTCGCTCGCGGGGGTTGTCGTCCTTTCCCACCAACAGGGCGGTGTTGATTCCCCCCGCCCAATGCACGCTGATGTGTGGCTTGGCCGCCGCCGCTGGTGGGTCCCCGAAGGCGTCATACACCCACCTGTGTGCTACCTCCAGTACTCTGTATATCAGTTCCTTGCTATTATGTACCCCCACCCTTAGTAGCGCCGTTCTGAGCCCCTTATGGGGGCCCATCCCTAACACTACCGGCCATACCCTGTCACTTCCCCCATGATGATACCATTGCTGGCTCACTTGCTGTGGGTGATACCAGACTATATGGAGATAGCGGATTGCTGACTCCAACACCCCTTCACGGATTAGCTGGTCCCCCAGGTATTGCATCCACTGCAAGATCCGGTTGCATAACACCGCACATTCACACATGTAATGCACTCTCGGTTGCTGCACCCACATACCACACTGTGTGCATTGTACTTCCCCCGCCGCCGTCTCCCAGCTGGGCATTGCTGGGTACTTGGCCCACTGCCTCAACGGGATCCATTTGTTTGCCCTCAGTGGCTGTATTTTGTGCCATCCCCTAGTCGCCTCTTGCTGTTCCTAGTACTCTGATGGCCATTCCCATTGTGTGGGTTGGTCCCCCTCCTCCGTGTACACCTGCAAGTGGGGGCTGTGCTGTGCCATTAGGTTTTTTCTTGGGATGTAGTACCACATTAGCCCCTTGTGTCAGCTACACCCCCTCCTCTTCCATCCATACCTCCGCCATGGCCCATTGTGTGCTCCCCCCCCTTCCCCTCCCACTTTAGCCCTTGCGTCCACCACCCTGTTCAGGTTGGAGAGCCAGTCTCTTTTCCGAGAATCATGCTCGCCTGCACCCAGATCCAGCACATACGTAGGCCCTGTAGGCGGACGTGTGAGATAATGCGGTCCATAACCCCCCCCCCCCCCGGTCTCTCCTGTATGCCCCCCCCCTTGCAGGTCTTGGACGGCTGCTAGGTTGTCGGAGCATAGTGCCACATACTCCAACTGGATAGCGTGCTCTTGACACCATCGGGCCACTGCCATGAGGCCCACCCCCAACATGGTGGCCTCCACTATATAGGTGGACACGGTTAGCGCTGTGAAGGTGACCACTTCCCATAGCAGGACCCTCCCTTTTGAGTCCACCACCATGACTGCCCCCCCCCCCCCGCCAGGTCGTCCCAAAGCTTGCGTCCCCCACCACGTATAGTCGGTACACCTCTAGTTTGGGACTGACGATGACCCAACACCCCCCATCCGTATCTCAGGTAAGATTTCCGAGGGTTAGTCCCATATCCCTCGGGCGTCCCTTCACCCTGGTGACATCTCTGTTTGTCTGTGGGGCGACCTGCATGTGTCTACGGAGGACATCCCTTAGGAGGTAGTTGGATGAGTTGAGTGCCTTCAACAGCTCCACCACCACCGTTACCCACATTTGTTTGTCTGGTGCCGCCACCCCTAGTACCTCATACACCACTGCCCTGGGGGTGGGTCGCGCCACACCAAACACGTCCCTGTACACCCTGGTTATTGCCCCCGCCATCTTGTCACACAGTTGTTCCATGGGCACAGTAACCACTACCCTGTAGATCATTTTGTTGACCACCACCCCTTCCAGTATCATCTGTCCTACCGCCTGCGACATGGGCCAGTATTGGAGCTTGGGGTTGACCCTTTTGATACCACGTTTCACTTCTTTCAATATCCTGACTGCCCCCCCCCCACTGGGTGGGCATTTTCCCCCAAAAAACGCACCTGTGTGTCATTCGTGGCTTCTGGGATGCCCTTAGTCCCCCACCAAAGGCCTGGCTGCACCGTGGTTATCCCTTTACCACGGGTCTGGAGGTGTAGTCCCCAAAAAATCCCCACATTGCACCGTTGGCCATACATACGTACCAGTGCCCTCACTCTGTCCAATTGCCTGGCACACTCTTGGGGCGTGTCTCCTAGGACCCCTGTGTCGTCGATGAGCCCTATGGTACCCAATACATGCATTTCTTGCACCCCCTGTGCTTTAACCCCCCCATTGGTGTGTTGGATGTCCTTGTGGAGGGGTATGGTCACCACGACATATAGCAAAGGGTCCAGCCCCCCCCCCCCCCCCTTGGACTACCCACCCTAGTTGCTCGTACCAGGTGGACAGTCCAAACGCCGTGACGACGTGCGTGCGCAGGTCTCTGTACAACTATAGTAGTTCCTTGGTAATGTCCCCCACTCCCCTTGGCAGCCCGTCCACCACCGTCCATATGACGGATTGGACTACGTCATCAGAGGTTGCTGCTATGTCAAGAAACACCACCGATGCACTGCTGCGGTTAAGCCCCACATGCAGCAGGGTGTGCAAGAGTCGGCGCAGACCCACCGCGCTTGCCCGTGTATGCTGCAAACTAGCGGTTAGCGAAATCCTCCGGGGAGAGAATACCTTGGAGGTGCCTGTTTAGCACCTTCGCCCTCAGGCGGAGCAGGGCCGACAGGATTTTGATCAGCCTTGTGTGTTTGTTGATATCATCTCCGCCCCTTTTTCAAAAGCCATGTGGAGCGCCGTTTTACTTTCCCCTAGCCATGTGTGCATTGGCTGGTTTACGATGTTGAGCACCCGCCTCAACCCTCTGACCCCCATACGCTTGACGTGTTCTGGCACTATGCAGTCGATTCCCGCCGTTTTGTTGATGACCTGAGGCACCACTTCACATAGCTGTATGAAGTCCAAGGTGGTCGTCCTAGTGCTCTCTTGGTGTGCACGGTATTGTTGTGTGATGTGTTCATGTTGTCTGTCCCCCCTGCATACCTGTATTTTGTCGAGCCACACTTCCGAGAGATGTATGTGTTGTGCTTTGTATTTTTTTGCGCACTCGCGGGGCGCTGTTTGCGGTATGTTTGGCCCTTTAACCAGCACCTTCGCTGTGGTGTCTTGTACTTGGTACAGTGTGCGCACCTCTGCATTGTTGGTCAGCTTCAGCACACGCATGGTGTCCCCTCTTAGTCCCTTAGCTGCCACCGCCTCCCATTGTTGTATGGCCACCCCCTAGTATCGCTCAGACAGTTGGTGCTGCCTGTCAGGTCTCACCCTATGTCCCTGGCCCTCCAAGATTAGCTTGGCGTCTTGCAGCCGGCGGTGTACCTGCTCCGTGCTCTCCACCTCCGCGCGCGCAGTACTTCTCACCGCCACTAGGCGCTCCTTGTACATCTATACCCACTCCCCCGTTGAGGCCGTTTCCGTTGTTAAGGCCTCTATTAGGTCCGCCGGTGTTTGTTTGTCCGGCGTCCACTTGTTTGTGCTGACGGGCCTGTTATGTGCTTGCTTGTCCTTGGGCTTTTGCCCCACGGTCACTACCACCCACACCACGGGATGGTCTGCTATATGGCGCAGCCATTGTCCCCCTTGGGTGCATGGGAGACCCCTCGTCACCACAAAGTCCTTGGGTAGGGGGGTCGTGTTGGCCATAGGCTGTACTTGTGCTCCCAACCTTTTGAGAATCTTGAGGGTGGGGACATGCCATCGGATGTCCCTGTTCCATCCCCCCCCCCCCCCATATGCTCCACTTCGTGTGCATGAGTGCATGGGCCTCTTCTATCACTATGGCCTGTGCTTCATACTCACTCTCCTCAGCCCTCTGCGGCATGTGGCAGCTCGTGGCTACTCCCACCCCCATGTCCGTTTGGATTAGCACCGAGAGGGCATGTGTGGTATCTTGCAGGACCGCCACTTTTTTCCCCCAGCTTGCTCTACACCACACTTCCGCGCAATGCCCCCTCTTGTTGATCTCCGCTCGGACACTCCAGTATCCAGGGACATTTCTGTGCGCTTGCGCCCCTTCTGCGCCCCATGTTTCTTGCACGAGGATCACAGTGGCGTGCGTGGTCTCAATCACTTGTGTCAGCTGGTCCCACTTGGTGTGGTCCATCTCATCCCCTTTTCGATTGATCCCCTGCAGATTGGCAGTAATTATGCCAGTGGGGAGTTCCTTGGCCGGCATGCCCCCCGTACCCGCATTGCACTCCATGCTTGAGCCCTATACCTGGGCTACGGTGGCACATCCTATCTCCAGCGGACCCACGCATGCAGTCGGCGGTGGTCCTCGGGTTGTTTAGTGCGTATCCGCACGACTTCTCGCGTGTAGTCTGTAGCCCCCTTACCCCGCTGTAACTGCGGCATAGTGTATGCCACCATCCTTGGTGGTCCATCGGCCTGGGCTCACGGCGCCGTGCTGTCACCCCATGGGGGCTCACCACCACTTGCTGGTTATACCCCTCCATGGTCGCTTGTACCACTATCCGCAGCTTGACGGTGGCGTCCCCATCCTGTGTGTCGTCCGTGATCTGTACCGAGCATATGCCCTGCTCCGCTATGATTGCCTTGTCCACTTTCAGCTGGAACCTCGCAGTGCCACACACGTAGTCCCCTGAGTATATTTTGCCCAATTCTCGTGCTACCCGTGCCCCCACCAAGTATAATTGTCTTTTGCCAACTTTTTCCACTCCTCTTGTAGCCCCCGTCCCCACCAAGTGCGGTGGTAAGACCCTGCGGAGGTCGACTACCGCCTTCTGCATACTGGGCTTGCAGTAATCCGTCCTGGGGTATTTGGGTGTTGGCTCTGCCATACCCCCTCTTGCTGTGAGGACCCCTTTGTACCGGGTATCCACCCCTTGGCCAACTGCTTGGTACCCCCCGTTTTTTCTGTCCCCCTCCTCTTCGCTTGTGGGAGGCCCACTGTCTTGTACACCTTCGGGGTGTACGGTTCCCGGGCTTGTTTGGGGAATGCATCCACATGTTGCACCTCCATGAGTCATTTGCTTGCCGCACCATCCCACTGCTGGGTCTCTTCTGGGTCGCTGTGCACCCCCCGTGTCTTCTCTTCCTTGGTGGGTACTTGCTGTCATATGCCATACTTAAGTTCCACAACGTGTACATCAGCTCGCTCTTGTTCCCCCCATGTGCTCATCTGTACCACCCACCCCGTCCAGTTCCCCTACTTGGCCATATCCCCACACACCTATGAATGCCTGTGTGGCTGTGTAGGGGGGAGGGGGGGGGCTGTGAAGATCTGGTTCTTGTGGTCTCTGAGCATCATACCTGTGATCGGCATCTCCATCGCGGACTGCTTTGCCGTCGTCGTTGATTTGGGGACCAAGCCCCGCACAGGCCGCATCGCTTCCAGTAGCCTGAGCTCTCGTACATGGACATGGTCCACCTTGGCTGGATCCCGTTCACTGGTGACCGCCAGCTCCTCTGTCTTGCTCCCATCCACCATGAGGTCGGATTCCCCCTGTACCCACATTATGACCTCTCCATGCTGCCGCGCCATGGACTTGAAGTTCGTGAAATCTAGCCCCACTTGCTTCAACACGTCTCGGCGCACTCGGTAGAGGTCCATCGGATCAACGTCGTTGATCTCTGTGATGCTGACAGGCTTGAGGCGGTCATTCTTCCTCGGGGCCCATGTCTAGGGACCTCTTGCGGATGCGTTCCTGGACGTCCTCATCCATTTGGTGTCGCGCCACGCGCACTTGCTTGAGGTACTCCACCACCACTGTTCTCCACCATGTGCTTTCTTCATCTCTAGCTGTTTGCACACGCGCAATGGTTTCCTTAACTACCGTTGTGGACGGTATCAGCAAGAGGTCGGCAGCCATGGACTCTGTGTACGGGGGTGATATTATGGCGAGGAGGATGTCCTCCTCCGCTGGGCTGATGGGGCTCAGGGTTTGCAGTAGGGCCTCTGTTTGTTTGCGCTTGCCCTGGCCTGCTGCACCGAGACGTTCTCCTCAAGTTCCACTCCCCCTTGCGGGTCTGAGTGGAGACGCGTGGCATCTTCTAGTATCTCCCGCATCATCTGGCTCCACACCCGCCGTATCTCCTTGTGCGAGTTTACCCTGGCCCCCGACAGTTCCCCTGGCACTGTTTTGGTGGATACGTGGCGAGTTACTTCCATGAGGGCGTCACACATCTTGCATTTGTCCTTAATTTCCTTGTACGACTTCGGGTATTTGTTTGTTGTTGACCCATATACCGTGGTCGTGATTCGCTTTTCATCCGCGGCATCCAGTCCCGCTGCCATCTCCACGAATCTGTGCATCTCTATTGCCGGATCCTCCGCTCTTATCTGCGCGCACACTTCCGCATCAACCCTACCCGCCCAGAGCAGGAGCGTGAGCAACTTGGCCCACTGGCCGTCTCGCTTGAGCCACACAGAGAGTTCCTCCTGTACTAGGGATCCCGTCTCTGACGTCCACTGCATGCATCCCGATTGAGGGCTCGGTTGTAGCCAGCCTTTTTTCATAACGAATTCCATGTCTGAGGACATGTGGCAGCACTGGGCATCCCTCATTTTTTGGCCCCCCGGGCCCTCCCCCCTGCCCACTCCCCTTCGGCACTCTGTCTACAGTGTCTGCATATTTCGATGGCCCCAGTGTCTTGCACGCAGCCTGGGGCCTAGACCGTTGCTTGGTCCCACACGTTACATTGCCACGGACTCGGGTTGTAACTTGTGCTAATTCCACTCGCTTTGCCCAAGACTTAGGGCTGGCGGTGTCTGTCTCCTTGGTGGTCTCTCTTGCTTTCTCTTACTTGCTCCCTCCCTCTTGCTCCCTCCCTCTTGCTCTCGCTCGTGCTATCTTGAACGCGCAACATCATGCTCGCTACATCTTATGTCTTATGCGGTTCCGCGTGTTTGCGTCGCTCTGTGATGTGCCTTTGGTAACCTCCGCTCGTAACGCTATGTGTTCCGTGCTTTTACGTCGTCCATCTTTCTACTTCCACTGTTTTGGCTTGGCTTTTGTCTTGAACGTCCTGTGACAAGCGGGGCATGTCATGTGTCCGTCCCTTTTCTTGTCCCTCTTAAGTGGCCTTAAGTACCCCCTTGTTTACCTCTTCTCCGGTAGGAGCCTGGCCCTGGAAAGAAGACATACCCATACACATACCCATACACATACACATACACATACACATACACCTACACATGATTTGATTTGATTTGATTTGAAAAATCCGCTTTGTCTGGTTTCGGACCAGTCCCCTTCCAAGTTCCACAACAAGCCTCCCTATCAACCTACACACCGAACACAAAGCAAATCAAATCTCGGAACGAATGTGACTCAGCATGGGTTCGGACTACCAACCCATGTCGCACTTGGCTAAATAGACTAGGCATGCGCTGCATTAACTCAGTACATGTGCTTTCCTTTTCCTTTGCCACCCTGTTTACCCACGGATCCTCCTTTGCTTCCTTTAGATCCAAAATAGGCATAGTGATATGACCCATATGTCGTGCTGGGTGCTGATGTCGATCTGTGCCGTCCGGAATCTGGCTGATACCTGTTCGCACGACCTGAGAAGAAACGGTCACCAAATCTGCAGGTCAAGAAATGATTTAATCATAGATGGAGGAACCCCATGCGAATGTGAAACATCAGATCTAACCCATCCCAGAGACACATATGACCACTCCGATCGCACTGTAAAATGCCACAGCCGGAGCCCTGAATCCCTGCAAAGACCCTCCCATGACCATTGCATTCCCAGTAGACACCAATACACAACTTCCTCCCCCAGTCTCCTTCTCATTGCTTCTCTGACGACCGCATGGGGACTCTCCTGGCACTCACAGATCCACACAGGTGGGAGCTTTGTGTGCCAGACTGTCAGCTTAACGTTCCCTGTGGAACTCACAAGAACATGCCCTACATACCTGGTCCCCTGAACTGATGAGAAAAGAACCCAGAGCAGGTTGGTGGGAGTGTGGCTGTCCACATGCGCAACTTGCGGCTGGAATCCCAGAAGTACACTAGAATTCATACCTGGGGCCCACTGTGAATGAAACTGAGGGCACAGAAGCCTGACATTTTCTGTATCAGGGGGCATGCACATAGTGAGTATCGATGCATGTGCCTGTGCCATGAGGATAAAAGCAATGATGTTTCTCCGTCCCGCACATTCAGCTCCATGGCATCAGTTTCTCTTGAGTATGGTCAAATTCAAAAAGGGGCACCCCTACCAAATTGCGCTGGCTGCCCACTCATGGGGACCCAATAGACGGACTGGTGGGCCTGTGGGTTCAGCCAGACAGCGTCAGGGCCAGGATCATGACAAGGTGTATTCTGGCCGGTTCCGTTGACAACACAGTGTTGGATGAGGTCCTCAAACTACGTCCCGATATCGAGACTAATACCTCGAGTTCCTTGGTGGGTAAATTGCCGGATGGCGCTGAGAAGGACGTGTGCCTTCAGGTTGTCAAGTCTAGGAGAATTCCGGAATGCTTCTCAAACATCTCCTCGAAATACTCCCTTTTGGATGCTATGCTGGCTACCATTGCAAAAGTCTCAGACAGACCCCTGCTTCCCGAATGGAGCACTGCCCGTCTCAATGCCAAGTCCGAACTTTGTACTATCTGGTCAGCTTTTTACAGGAAATTTTTAACGAATCCGATGCTCTCTCCGAAGCTCCAGATCATCCTACAGATGTGGTCCCAGAGGAACAGCGTTCGGAGTCTGCTGATGTTTTGGGTGCCATCTCCGTGGTCAACACCGTTGATGATCTTTCGATCAATGAAGAGGATAAATTACAGTCCTTGGTTGCAGAGATGCTCAACCAGGATGTTCCTATTGAAGTTTTGCTGTTAGCTGCCTCGGGGATGAGGAATAACATTTTATTGAGACTGAAGTCGGCCACACCGGTTGAGGGCAGGTTTTGGAAGGGTGTCACGGTAGCGTTGCTCAAATGGATGCGGCCTCTTAGGCAGAAGAGGAGGGGCATCGTCTGCAGGCCAAACAAGCTGCCGAAGCTAATAGGAAACGCAATGCTCTTTCGAGTCCTTCTTCAAACACAGATGCGTCTAAACCCTCTCCAACAAAACCAAAAAACACCAAGAAGCCACGGATAGAGGGTGTAGTCAAGTCCCTCACACTGGATGAATCCGAAGGAATTGCACAGGGCAGTAACACCTCAGTGCCAGATCCAGCAAATGCCCGACACTCAGATACCAGTGCACCGCCTGTACAACAGTGACAGGCTGGGTGAGGGCTTGGTAAAGTTATTGTTGAAAAATCTCATTCCACCACGGATCCTTTGAAACCCATTTTGCTCGCTGGGTTTGAACATACTGATGCCCTTGGCTCTTTTTTGGGCTGTGAAGCTGCCTTCAGACAGTTGTCTCTCGACTACAGAGTCTATCGGGATATGCTATCCCAGCTTGGTGAGATTGTCATGTTTGTTCCGTCCAGCACGTTGGATCCCATCACATACACATACACATACACATACACATACACATACACATACACATACACATACACATACACATACACATACACATACACATACACATACACATACACATACACATACACATACACATACACATACACATATGTTGTTGTTGTTGGTGGTGGTGGGGACGGTATACACGCAGGCCCCGTAGCCCTCTTACCCGGAGGCGCATCATTCCGTTCTAGATGGACTTCGTGCCGATGGACCTGTACAAGATGGCTTCGTGGGAGAAAAGTTACAACACACACACACACACACACACACACACACACACACACATACACATACACATACACATACACATACACATACACATACACATACACATACACATACACATACACATACACATACACATACACATGATTTTATTTGATTTGATTTCAAAAATCCGCTTTGTCTGGGTTCGGACCAGTCCCCTTCCTAGTTCCACAGCAAGCCTCCCCTACAACCTACACACCGAACACAAAGCAAATCAAATCTCTGAACGAAAGTGACTTAGCAAGGATGTGACTGTCGACCCAGGCCACTCCCTTGTGAAAGCACGTGTTATGTCGACTCAGTACATGTGTTTCCCCTTGCCTTTGCCACCCTGCTTACCCATGGATCCTCCTTTGCTTCCCTTAGCCCCAGAATAGGCATAGTGGTATGACCCATAAGTCGTGCTGGGAGCCGATGTCGATCTGTGCCTCCCAGAATCTGGCTGATACCTGTTCGCACGCCGTGAAGAGAGACGGTTACCAAATCTGCACATCTAGCATAGGTTTCAGCACATGCGGGGGAACACCACGGGAGTGAGAGGCATCAGAAATAACCCGCCCCAGTGACATGCACGACTGCTCTGTCCGCACCATAAAACGCCACAGCTGGAGTCCCGAATCCTGGCGAAGCCCCTCCCATGGCCATTGCACACCCAGGAGGCACCAATACACACCCTCCCCCCCCCAGTCGTCTCCTCATTGCCTCTCTGACAACAGAATGAAGGTTCGCTTGGCATTCGCAGATCCATACGGAGGGGACTTTCGAGTGCCAGACCGTCATCTTAACTGTCCCCTTGCAACTCACCAGAACATGCCCTACGTATCCTTTCCCCCTGACAGACGAGAAAAGAACCCAGAGCAGGTTGGAGGGAGTGTGACTGTCCAGATGTGCAGTTGGCGTCTGAAACCCCAGCAGCACACCTGAGTTCATTCCTGCAGACCACTGAGAATGAAACAGAGGGCACGGAAGCCGGACATTATCTGTATCGTACCCACCGTGTACCATGGCATACGCGCACTCTAGGACGTGATAAATCAGGATATGTGGTTGACTGACACCAAATTTGGAGAGAACCAGCGAAATACCCCTAATTGGGCCTAACCCCAGCCATATGGGCCACACAGGCTTCACTGATTTCGAGGAATCATATATGGCAGCTCCCTTCGCAGGATGACACCACACAATGAACAGACCCGGATGTCCCAAAATCTCAACACCCCCCCATCGAAGAGCGATTCGGTCACGGGGAATGCCTGCAGCACACAGAATTTCGCAGACATGTCGAGACCAAGCAAGAACCCGCACTTTAGTAAATACGCATTCGTGGAATCTATGTTGTGTTACCGAGTGGCACCACATGGAGCACAGTGAACATTCCGCTTCTCTGTGCTGCCACTCCCACTGTTCTTCTGACGCATACACACTCCAAGCCCTTATGCGTCCCCAATGCTCTATTCCTAATGGCTGCAGTTGCACCCAGCACTTGAGCCCTGAGACGATTCGGGTAGCACCATGCGCCATGATCTCTCCGGAGGGGTGGGTGAGCAAGAGGAAGAGACGCCGAGGAGAGCATCATCAGATTGACTAACCAAATGTCGTTTGAGGTCGACAATCAATCTGTCACCTTGGAATGGAAGAATGGAATCTTTGTCCAGCCATACATCAAGAACTGAGACCTCCTGACGCTCACCGCGCGCACCAGCTTTCGCTTCAGAGTCCATTTCGGAGTTGAACGATGATATCCAGTCATCAAGTTCCGTATCGTGCTGTGCTGGCATCCAACCCATCTGAACCGGAAGATGCGTCAAGACAAAGTGTGCGACAACCCTGTCCATGATTGATGCGGTTTTGTCCGCCATGTCTCTGGACTGCAGAGACTGCACAGCTGACAAACAGTCAGACCACACCCAGATTTCTTCTAAGCACACGCCATGGGAGGAGACAAATTCGGCAATGGCAACTACAGCAGAGACAACAACAGAGGCTTCTACCACCTTGTTGCTGAGACCAATAGCAGAGAGGTAGACACTGTACTCCAGCCACACATGACCCTGATCGTCCACGACTTTTGCCGCTCCCCCCCGGCAATCCTAGAGGCTTGCATCACCAAAAACATACAAAACCGTAGGAAAAGCATCCCCCGAGGCGGTTTCACACACCACTTAGCCCCTTGACCTGACCCGAGTTTGCGAAACTGAATGCCCAAGCTTTGGATCCTGGACTGAATGCGCTGAGAGTCGCTGTCAAAGCGATGTAGGCACGGGTTCGACCAGTGTGCCCACGCAGACTGGGCCAGCAGGGCGTTGGGCCCATTTAGAGACTTAAACAGTTCATTGATGACTGTGACCCAAAGGACATGATCTGGGGCAGCTCTTCCTAGAATGGAAACTATGCAGGCACGTGGAGTATTGGGAGCCAACCCAAAGACCAGTCTGCACACCCTACATATGGACCCTGTCACTGAACTGATTTGCACGTCCGTTGGCACATTCACACAGCAGCGAAACACAAGCCTGTTGACTACAAGCCCTTCTATCCCACTGTGTGCCACACCCACAGACACGGGCCACCCTCGCAGCCTGCTGATGACCGTTCGAGACCACCTTGTAATGACTGTTTTGATGGTAGGGAACCCCCCTAAAATATTAGCGTTTCCCCCCAGGAATTTTATGTGTTGGTGTCTACTGGTGGACCACACTGGCTTGTCGTCCCAGACGACCGATTTGCTGACACTGCAGACTGAGCCTTGCTTGACCTGAAGCACTTGAACGTTCATTTTGGAGCTATTGTTGCGTTGTCCGACGCAGTCAATAATAACATGAAGGTGGTCGGCCACTCGCTGTCTGTCGTCTATGCTAGAAAACCCCACTGTGTCGTCTACATAGCCCAGAGAAGCAATCATTTCTACCGAGGGAGGAACACATACTGGAACCCCAACCCCCAGTTGACGCATGGCAAGATGTATCAAATTAACCGCAAGTATGTAAAAAAGTGGATCTAAACCCCCCCCCTTGAAGGACACCCTCCACTTGACTATACGACTCTGATAGGCCCAGGGCAGAAACCACGTATTGCCTGAAGGATATGTAGTGATGAACCACTTCATGCACAACTCCACGTAAAAACGGATACATATCAGCAACCCTCAGAATGGCTTGCCTGTTGATTTCATCAAAGGCACCAGAGAAATCCAAAAACATCGTCGTAACGTCACCTCGCACCGCCAGGGATTGGGTGATCACTGTGTGTAGCATGCGGCGCAGGGCATGTGCGGAAGACCCTTTAAACCCTGCATATTGTCTACAACCAGACTCACTTGGTGCTGTGGCCAGCTGAATCAAAGGGGCTTACAGTTTAGCCTGTATGCGAAATAGGGCTGAGAGAAGTTTGATAGGCCTGGTATTGACATTGACATTGTCACCCGCAGATTTTTTTAGTGTAAGGTGTAGAGCCGAGAAGACCTCCAAAGGCCACTGATCAAAGGGAAGCCTGAGTATCTGGGTCACCCTGAAGAGGGACGCCAGCCCCATCCATTTCACTAGATTTGGTATAAAACCATCAACCCTTGCCGTCACACTGGTCAGTTTGTGCCGGATACGCAACAGGGACTCTACTGAGGCCTGCATCACTTGTGAGAGAATCAGGTACGTGCGGGCCTCGATTGCAATAGGGGTGAGATGCAGCACATACCTGTGGCGCATGACAAACTGAACCCACTCAGGAGGAACAATAGTGGAACGCACAGGGTATTTCAGGACACACTCCCTGGGCAACACCTGTAGGATGTCCCTACCCGCCACCAGAGATTGAGAGGATGTGTCCGTTACCTGACGTAACGCAATGAACGGGTTTGTTGCTTGCAACTTCAGCACCTTCATGGTTCGCCCCGTGAGACCTGTTCTTGACACAGCTTTCCAGTCACTAATCGCCGCAGACCAGTATTTGGAGGACAATCTGAATTGTAGGGAGCGCTGCACTCTCCAGCCCTGGCCGCCCGCAATGGCCTTGAGAGACGCAACTACCGATTTCAGCTCCGTGTGGACCTCTTCAAATTTAGGACTACTCACCACATGGTTGACGACTGAGATACACTCTCTATAGGCCTGCAGCCAACTAGACGCATCACTGATGCCGAGACTCATGGCTTCCATGAGATTGGAAAAAATCACTCTGCTGTCATGGTCCCAATTGCGAGGTTCAACTGGGCGCATCGAAGATCCCGTGGCTCCTGCCTTTGCTGTCTGACACCCTTGAATCCAGACAACTGGGTGGTCGCCAACCTCTCTCAGCCACATACCGCAGGATTGCCCCGAGACTCCTTTTATAATGCAAAAGTCCTTGGGAAGATGAACCCTCCCCTGCATGAACGCAACTCGGGCACCCAAAAACTTAAGAAGGGCAACTGACAATTTATGTGTGCGGATGTCCCTATTCCAGTCACCCCCCACGATGAGCCACGACACTGGTAGCTGTTGGAGACCGAAAATCAGATGCCCCAACTGTTGATTGTATATCAGTTCGTCAGACCTCTGTGCCATGTGTACGCTACCCAGGACCCCCAAACCCCAGGCATTGTGGACCACCACAAGAAAAGAGTGGTCAGTATCCAGAAGAACAGTTTTGAACTGTGCCCAGGATGACAAAACCCAGACTTCTAGGCCTTTACCAACATCGCAGTGAGCAGAGGAGCGATGCCAAAAGCCATCAATGTGTCGCCTGTCTGGCTTTTTCACAGAGCCTCAGGTTTCTTGAATGAACAGCACCGTGGCATCTGAGGTGACACACATCTCAACCACTTCATCCCACTTGGTCCTGCGTATTTCAACTGACCTATTTAACCCCTGCACATTGGCAGACAGGCAGCCCCATGGCAAGGCAACAGGGGTGGCAGACTCACGAATAGAAATGGAGCTCCACGCTTGCACTTCATAGTACTGCAACGACCACTGAGGGGGGGTCCAATTGAGCCATACATGTAACATCATGACACTTTCTTGCGGGAAGCATCGACACAGAACTTTTTCTGTCCGCCATTCCCGAGACAGAGGATCCCACTCAGTCACTCTGCAGACATCTTGCCACCACCCAGCAGTGTCATCCACAATCTCTTTGCGGTGTCTTGCCACTGCCTTTCCTGACTTGACTAGCACTTGGTGCTGTCGTCCCCATTGTAAAGAAATGACCACCACCCAAAGGGGAAGAACACACTCCGGTTCAACAAAATTCATAGGGACTGGGGCCGCCAACATGCCCATCCTGCCCAAAACAACTGCATTGGTACATATGTGAAATTTAGTATCGCCACACGCCATGGTTGCTGACCTTACGAGGGTAGCATCCGCAGGTGATGAGTGAACACCGAGCAAAGCCACGTGTCTGGACCCCACCGTTTCTACCTTCTTAGTTAAGCCTGTCCGTTGAGGACTCATGATGCGGCAAACTGACACTTTTCGATCACCACATATCAAAACCCGATGGTGTTCAGCATCACTGCACTCAACAGTAGGAGGGGGAACCCCTTCACTGGCCAACCGACCCCACGATGCGTCAAGGCCTAGGGCAATTGAGGACACTTTAGAGTAGTCCCCCGTTTTTAGCTTCTTACGCACTTTGTTGACCTTGGTAAGCGTTTTGCATTTTGAAAACTCCTCAGCCGCCCATTCAGGCACGTCTTAGAACCTATGATCTCTGTGTTTCACTGCTAGTTCTACACACTCCTTAGCCGAGACCCAGTGTTCCGGCGAGTCGTCATCCTCTCCTATCACTGTGGATTTTACTGCGGAATCGTAAACTTTGGACAGACCCCAGATGGCGTGAGCAGACACAACCTCCCTGAGTTCATCAGGCATTGCAGGCGGGGGAGAAAGAAATCTAATGATCCCCCCTAACTCTCGTTGAAAGCCCCAACCCCACATGGACATGAAGGCATGAGAGGGGGAGAAGGGCGGAAACAGACACCACACCGGGCATTGTATTTTAGACGGCGAGAGAAACAGACCTGAAACGGGTGTACTCACAGGAGCCTCTTTGGCAGGCGCAGGCTGAGGAATATGAGAGCCAATTTTTCGCAGTCCTTCAACCAGTTGTAATTCCTTCACCTCAATGAGGTCTGAGCGGCCCAATGAGTCCCTGGATGCTCTGATGCGCAAGCTGTCGCGGTACTTACCTCCAAGGATGGGATCTAGTCTGCTGGACGGAACAAACATGACAACCTCACCGAATTGGGACAGCATGTCCCGATAGACCCTGTAGTCGAGAGACAACTGACCGAAGGCAGCTTCACAACCCAAAAAGGAGTCAAGGGCATCAGTATGTTCAAACCCAGTGAGCAGAATAGGTTTCAAACGATCCGTGGTGGACTGCGACTTCTCAACAATAACTTTGCCCAGCCCAGACCCTGCTTGCCATTGTTGCACCGGCGGTGAAACATTATCAGAGATGGAGGCACTAGCCTGTCGTGGCTCAGCGGAGTTAATGCCCAGTGCCGTGGAAGCCGTTTCATCCAGCGTTAGTGCCCTGACTACTCCCTCTACCCGCGGTTTCTTGGAGTTTTTTGGCTTGGACGGAGAGGGCTTGGACGTTTGTGCACCTGAAGAAGGACTGGAAATAACGTTGCGTTTTCTATTAGCCTCTGCAGCCAGTTTGGCCTGCAGGCGATGCCCTTCCTCTTCAGCATGCCTAAGAGGACGCATCCACTTGAGCAACGCTACCATGACACCCTTCCAGAACCTGCCCTCAACCGGTGTGGCTGACTTCAACCTCAACAAAATATTACTCCTGATCCCCGAGGCTGCCAACAGCAAAACTTCAACAGGAACATCCTCACTGTACATCTCGGCAACCAAGGACTGCAGTTTATCTTCCTCATTGATCGAAAGATCATCAACGGTGTTGACCAGGGAGATGGCACCCAAGACATCAGCGGACTCCGAACCCTGTTCCTGCGGGACTACGTTTGTGGGTTGATCTGGAGCTTCTGAGAGAGCGTCGGATTCACTAAAAATTTCCTTGTAAAAGGCTGACCAGATAGAGCGAAGTTCGGACTTGGCATTGAGACGTGCAGTGCTCCATTCGGTAAGCATGGGTCTGTCTGAGACTTTTGCATTGGTGGCCAGCATGGCATCCAAAAGGGAGTATTTTGAGGAGATGTTTGAGAAGCTTTCCGGTACTCTCTTGGATTTGACAACCTGGCGGCAGATGTCCTTCTCAGCACCATCCGGTAACTTGCCCACCAGGGAACTCCAGGTATTAGTCTCGATATCGGGACGTAGTTTGAGGACCTCATCCAACACAGTGTTGTCAATGGACCCGGTCAGAATACACATTGTCATGATCCTGGCCCTGACGCTGTCTGGTTGAACCCACAGGCCCACCGGTTCTTCTACAGGGTCCCCATGAGAGGGTAGCCATCGCAATTTTGTAGGGGTGCCCCCTTTCTGAATGTGACCAGACTCCAAAGAAATAGTTGTCATGGGGCTGAACATGTGGAGTGGAGAGAAAACCAAAAAGATTACCTCTGTGGGACTGGTACAGGCACCGATACTCACTATCTGCATGCCCCTGGGCCTCAGGCAGTTGCGCTCTGTCTGGCATAGCCCACACTTCCCACAGACGCCGATACTCACTATCTGCGCGTCATAGATGCTGTCATTGTCGGGTGGAATTACGAGTGATGTCAGCTTTTGTCCTTCTGGGACGCCGATACTCACTATCTGCACGTCACGACAAATCAGAATGGTAACGGCTTGACCATGATTCAATCACACACGGCCCCCACTTCCTAGTTACCTCCTTTCCTGATTCGTGTCCCATACCTCCATACCTTGCCCTCCCAACAGCCTAACGGCGGACGCAGACAACTGACGACCAACAATGAAAGCGAGGAAAAACCAAGCGCTATAGGCCCGTAGGCTCCTGAAGGGTGTGAAGAACCGCATCAGGCAGTCGCGCAAAAGAAAAACCAAACACAGTGACAACCCGTGCCCTTGACTGCTTACACACTTTGCTGGCTGACGCTGTCTATTTCATCACCGCATGAGAAACCAGAAGCAATCTGGAAACTGTTCCCAGTGTCTGAAACAGGAGCAGCAGCTCGCAGAAAAAATAGAATTTTCCGAGTTGTTATCTACTCCCTGACCTGTCACAGTCAAATGTGCGGAAGCCGAAGCTTGGGGGCAGGCAAGGAGGGGGTTGCCCTGGCGGGGAGGGCAGAGAGGATCCTACAGCTTTTTATTTTTAGAACCCACGACGCCTTTTCAGACCTCTTGGTTGCCCAGGTGTCCTCTCTTCCCCCCCCTGTAGGGCTAAAACTGAACCCTGGCTACCCGGGCACCCAGCCTACAAGCAGCACACTTTAACTCAGAAATAATGGTCCCAGATGAAAATAAGAACGAAAAATTTTCGAAGCGGCGCTGCCTGCTGCCCCCAGAAAATAAAAAAAAAATTGTGAGATACTCACTCGGGGAAGAGGTCAAGAGCGTGTGGGGGGTTAAGGGGACTTCTCTGCCTACACATGGTCTAAGTATCCGGGTCCCCCCATGACAGGGGGAACCCGATCGTGATGGGACTGACACTCTGGAACCCCAGTCTCCTGTGGATGCAATATGAGCAGGAAGGGAGGAGGAGACCCGTGATCCTATGGGTGAGAGGGGATGAGGGGGAAACATAACTGTGATTCATCTGTAGAGTCCGACATTGTGTGAAGGACATGTTGCTACAAAATAACAACCGACATTGTCATACCGCTGCTCCCTGAGGGGGAGGCCAGCGGTGCTGTACATCGTCTGCCGGCGGGGCATGGGTCACCCCGGTACCGTCTCCACCTCCTGCGACCCCTGTGATAAATCCGTCCCCAGCCCAGACCCGGACATCTGGGAGGGGAACCCGTCCACCATTTGAAACGATGTTTGAGTCTGGTTCAACATCCTGCTCGGCTCCTATTTAGGTTGTGTGATGGCTGTGAGACCTGCTGTCACGGTTGCCCCGCATTGCATCGCAGGGCAGGACCGGTAGCCCCCCGTGACAGCAGATCCCTGGCCGAAGGCCATGACTTTGCAGCATGTTTCAGTGCCTGTGATGAAGTGACTGATTCCCAGACACTTTACAGTTTGTACCCCTGTTTGAACCCAGATTGATGCTCATAGGGTACTCCATATGGATCCCAAGTACGAACCCCATATCATACCCCAGGTGGAACACCAGTATGATCCCATGATACCACCCTGATTGTACCCCACCTTTGTGATCTTCTGATCCCCATGCAGGTACCCCAGTTGGAACCCAAGGTTGAATACCCCAATGACCACCTGATATTCCCATGATGGAATCCCAGGGAGATGAACTCCTGCTCGATGGATACATCTCTGAGCCCCCCCAGAAGGGAGGCGTCCGACTGACTCCTAGTCTCCTTCCGACATCGTATTCTGTCGAAACCTGAAAAGGAGTAGGAACCGTAATGGATTGTATCCTACTTACGTGGAGAGAGGAGCTGGAGCCCCTATTATTGTAACTGTACCTGAACCCTTTCCCTGACTACCACTTCTGTCTACCCTGATGTCGTTGATTGATGACCATTCCTACCTTTACCCTGTGAGGCATCGAAGATGTGGAACTGGTTAAGGATTACACATACACATACACATACACATACACATACACATACACATACACATACACATACACATACACATAGACATACACATACACATACACATACACATATACATACACATGATTTGATTTGATTTGATTTGAAAAATCCGCTTTGTCTAGGTTCGGACCAGTCCCCTTCCTAGTTCCACAGCAAGCCTCCCCTACAACCTACACACCGAACACAAAGCAAATCAAATCTCTGAACGAAAGTGACTTAGCAAGGATGTGACTGTCGACCCAGGCCACTCCCTTCTGAAAGCACGTGTTATGTCGACTTAGTACATGTGTTTCCCCTTGCCTTTGCCACCCTGCTTACCCATGGATCCTCCTTTGCTTCCCTTAGACCCAGAATAGGCATAGTGGTATGACCCATAAGTCGTGCTGGGAGCCGATGTCGATCTGTGCCTCCCAGAATCTGGCTGATACCTGTACGCACGCCCTGAAGAGAGACGGTTACCAAATCTGCATATCCAGAACAGGTTTCAGCACATGCGGGGGAACACCACGGGAGTGAGAGGCATCAGAAATAACCCACCCCAGTGACAGACACGACTGCTTTGTCCGCACCATAAAACGCCACAGCTGGAGTCCCGAATCTTGGCGAAGCCCCTCCCATGGCCATTGCACACCCAGGAGGCACCAATACACACCCTCCCCCCCCAGTCGTCTCCTCATTGCCTCTCTGACGACAGAATGAAGGTTCCCTTGGCATTCGCAGATCCATACGGAGGGGACTTTCGAGTGCCAGACCGTCATCTTAACTGTCCCCTTGCAACTCACCAGAACATGCCCTACGTATCCTTTCCCCCTGACAGACGAGAAAAGAACCCAGAGCAGGTTGGAGGGAGTGTGACTGTCCAGATGTGCAGTTGGCGTCTGAAACCCCAGCAGCACACCTGAGTTCATTCCTGCAGACCACTGAGAATGAAACAGAGGGCACGGAAGCCGGACATTATCTGTATCGTACCCACCGTGTACCATGGCATACGCGCACTCTAGGACTTGATAAATCAGGATATGTGGTTGACTGACACCCAATTTGGAGAGAACCAGCGAAATACCCCTAATTGGGCCTAACCCCAGCCATATGGGCCACACAGGCTTCACTGATTTCGAGGAATCATATATGGCAGCTCCCTTCGCAGGATGACACCACACAATGAACAGACCCGGATGTCCCAAAACTTCAACACCCCCCCATCGAAGAGCGATTCGGTCACGGGGAATGCCCGCAGCACACAAAATGTCGCAGGCATGTCCAGACCAAGCAAGAACCCGCACTTTAGTAAATACGCATTCGTGGAATCTATGTTGTGTTACCGAGTGGCACCACATGGAGCACAGTGAACATTCCGCTTCTCTGTGCTGCCACTCCCACTGGTCTGCTGACGCATACACACTCCAAGCCCCTATGCGTCCCTATTGCTCTATTCCTAATGGCTGCAGTTGCACCCAGCACTTGAGCCCTGAGACGATTCGGGTAGCACCATGCGCCATGATCTCTCCGGAGGGGTGGGTGAGCAAGAGGAAGAGACGCTGAGGAGAGCATCATCACATTGACTAAGCAAATGTCGTTTGAGGTCGACAATCAATCTGTCACTTTGGAATGGAAGAATGGAATCTTTGTCCAGCCATACATCAAGAACTGAGACCTCCTGACGCTCACCGCGCGCACCAGCTTTCGCTTCAGAGTCCATTTCGGAGTTGAACGATGATATCCAGTCATCAAGTTCCGTATCGTGCTGTGCTGGCATCCAACCCATCTGAACCGGAAGATGCGTCAAGACAAAGTGTGCGACAACCCTGTCCATGATTGATGCAGTTTTGTGCGCCATGTCTCTGGACTGCAGAGACTGCACAGCTGACAAACAGTCAGACCACACCCAGATTTCTTCTAAGCACACGCCATGGGAGGAGACAAATTCGGCAATGGCAACTACAGCAGAGACAACAACAGAGGCTTCTACAAACTTGGTGCTGAGACCAATAGCAGAGAGGGAGACACTGTACTCCAGCCACACATGACCCTGATCGTCCACGACTTTTGCCGCTCCCCCCCAGCAATCCTTGAGGCTTGCATCACCAAAAACATACAAAACCGTAGGAAAAGCATCCCCCCGAGGCGGTTTCACACACCACTTAGCCCCTTGACCTGACCCGAGTTTGCGAAACTGAATGCCCAAGCTTTGGAGCCTGGACTGAATGCGCTGAGAGTCGCTGTCAAAGCGATGTAGGCACGGGTTCGACCAGTGTGCCCACGCAGATTGGGCCAGCAGGGCGTTGGGCCCATTTAGAGACTTAAACAGTTCATTGATGACTGTGACCCAAAGGACATGATCTGGGGCAGCTCTTCCTAGAATGGAAACTATGCAGGCACGCGGAGTATTGGGAGCCAACCCGAAGACCAGTCTGTACACCCTGCATATGGACCCTGTCACTGAACTGATCTGCACGTCCGTTGGCACATTCACACAGCAGCGAAACACAAGCCTGTTGACTACAAGCCCTTCTATCACAGTGTGTGCCACACCCACAGACACGGGCCACCCTCACATGTACCACCGGTGCCCAGCACAGAACATTGAAAGAGAGACCAATATTGTCCGGTTACCGGTGGCAATTTTAGGAAATCTGTACCGACGTGCATGCGATATGCTTCGGTCCGTCGCTTGGAAGTTTTCGAAAACCCTTGGAAAGATGCTCGGAAGTTTTGGCAGCCAGATTGGCCCCCCAAAACGCAACCGATATCGGTAGGAATGTTCCATGGGCTTCCCAGCCGACCGTGCCGGGGGAGCTCGGAAGAAATTTTTCAGCCCGAACCCAGTGGAATTTTGGTTGGATGCTTGGTGGAAAGATGCTCGGAAGTTTTGGCAGCCAGATCGGGTCCCAAAACGTAACCAATATTGGTAGGAATGTTCCATGGGCTTCCCAGCCGACCGTGCCGGGGGAGCTCGGAAGAAATTTTTCAGCCCGAACCCGGTGGAATTTTGGTTGGATGCTTGGTGCCTACCTTGCCTGCAAGATGCCATGGAGAACAGCACGTTGAAGCTGCTGATGACCGTTCGAGACCACCTTGTAATAACTTTTTTGATGGTAGGGAACCCCCCTAAAATATTAGCGTTTCCCCCCAGGAATTTTATGTGTTGGTGTCTACTGGTGGACCACACTGGCTTGTCGTCCCAGACGACCGATTTGCTGACACTGCAGACTGAGCCTTGCTTGACCTGAAGTACTTGAACGTTCATTTTGGAGCTATTGTTGCGTTGTCCGACGCAGTCAATAATAACACGAAGGTGGTCGGCCACTCGTTGTCTGTCGTCTATGCTACGAAACCCCACTGTGTCGTCTACATAGCCCAGAGAAGCAATCATTTCTACCGAGGGAGGAACACATACCGGAACCCCAACCCCCAGTTGACGCATGGCAAGATGTATCAAATTAACCGCAAGTATGTAAAAAAGGTGGATCTAAACCCCCCCCTTGAAGGACACCCTCCACTTGACTATACGAATCTGATAGGCCCAGGGCAGAAACCACGTATTGCCTGAAGGACATGTAGTGATGAACCACTTCATGCACAACTCCACGTAAAAACGGATACATATCAGCAACCCCCAGAATGGCTTGCCGTGATTTCATCAAAGGCTCCAAAGAAATCCAAAAACATCGTCGTAACATCACCTCGCACCGCCAGGGATTGGGTGATCACTGTGTGTAGCATGCGGCGCAGGGCATGTGCGGAAGACCCTTTGAACCCTGCATACTGTCTACAACCAGACTCACTTGGTGCTGTGGCCAGCTGAATCAAAGGGGCTTACAGTTTAGCCTGTATGCGAAATAAGGCTGAGAGAAGTTTGATAGGCCTGGTATTGACATTGACATTGTCACCCGCAGATTTTTCTAGTGTAAGGTGTAGAGCCGAGAAGACCTCCAAAGGCCACTGATCAAAGGGAAGCCTGAGTATCTGGGTCACTCTGAAGAGGCACGCCAGCCCCATCCATTTCACTAGATTTGGTATAAAACCATCAACCCCTGCCGTCAGTGGTCACACTGGTCAGTTTGTGCCGGATACGCAGCAGGGACTCTACTGAGGCCTGCATCACTGGTGAGAGAATCAGGTACCTGCGGGCCCCGATTGCAACAGGGGTGAGATGCAGCACATACCTGTGGCACATGACAGACTGAACCCACTCAGGAGGAACAATAGTGGAACGCACAGGGTATTTCAGGACACACTCCCTGGGCAACACCTGTAGGATGTCCCTACCCGTCACCAGAGATTGAGAGGATGTGTCCGTTACCTGACGTAACGCAATGAACGGGTTTGTTGCTTGCAACTTCAGCACCTTCATGGTTCGCCCCGTGAGACATGTTCCTGACACAGCTTTTCAGTCACTAATCGCCGTAGACCAGTATTTGGAGGACAATCTGAATTCTAGGAAGCGCTGCACTCTCCAGCCCTGGCCGCCCGCAATGGCCTTGAGAGACGCAACTACCGATTTCAGCTCCGAGTGGAGCTCTTCAGATTTAGGACTACTCACCACATGGTTGACGACTGAGATACACTCTCTATAGGCCTGCAGCTAGCTAGACGCATCACTGATGCCGAGACTCATGGCTTCCATGAGATTGGAAAAAATCACTCTGCTGTCATGGTCCCAATTGCGAGGTTCAACTGGGCGCATCAAAGATCTTGTGGCTCCTGCCTTTGCTGTCTGACACCCTTGAATCCAAACAACTGGGTGGTCGCCAACCTCTCTCAGCCACATACCGCAGGATTGCCCCGAGACTCCTTTTATAATGCAAAAGTCCTTGGGAAGATGAACCCTCCCCTGCATGAACGCAACTCGGGCACCCGGAAAACTTAAGAAGGGCAACTGACAATTTATGCGTGCGGATGTCCCTATTCCAGTCACCCCCCACGATGAGCCACGACACTGGTAGCTGTTGGAGACCGAAAATCAGATGCACCAACTGTTGATTGTATAACAGTTCGTCAGACCTCTGTGCCATGTGTAGGCTACCCAGGACCCCCAAACCCCAGGCATTGTGGACCACCACAAGAAAAGAGTGGTCAGTATCCAGAAGAACAGTTTTGAACTGTGCCCAAGATGACAAAACCCAGACTTCTAGGCCTTTACCAACATCGCAGTGAGCAAAGGAGCGATGCCAAAAGCCATCAATGTGACGCCTGTCTGGCTTTTTCACAGAGCCCCAGGTTTCTTGAATGAACAGCACCCTGGCATCTGAGGTGACACACATCTCAACCACTTCATCCCACTTGGTCCTGCGTATTTCAACTGACCTATTTAACCCCTGAACATTGGCAGACAGGCAGCCCCATGGCAAGGCAACAGGGGTGGCAGACTCAGAAATAGAAATGGAGCTCCACGCTTGCATTTCATAGTACTGCAACGACCACTGAGGGGGGGTCCAATTGAGCCAGACATGTAACATCATGACACTTTCTTGCGGGACGCATCGACACAGAACTTTTTCTGTCCGCCATTCCCGAGACAGAGGATCCCACTCAGTCACTCTGCAGACATCTTGCCACCACCCAGCAGTGTCATCCACAATCTCTTTGCGGTGTCTTGCAACTGCCTTTCCTCACTTGACTAGCACTTGGTGCTGTCGTCCCCATTGTAAAGAAATGACCACCACCCAAAGGGGAAGAACACACTCCGGTTCAACAAAATTCATAGGGACTGGGGCCGCCAACATGCCCATCCTGCCCAAAACAACTGCATTGGTACACATGTGAAATTTAGTATCGCCACACGCCATGGTTGCTGACCTTACAAGGGTAGCATCTGCAGGTGATGAGGGAACACCGAGCAAAGCCACGTGTCTGGACCCCACCGTTTCTACCTTCTTAGTTGAGCCTGTCCATTGAGGACTCATGATGCGGCAAACTGACACTTTTCGATCACCACATATCAAAACCCGATGGTGTTCAGCATCACTGCACTCAACAGTAGGAGGGGGAACCCCGTCACTGGCCAACCGACCCCACGATGCGTCAAGGCCTAGGGCAATTGAGGACACTTTAGAGTAGTCCCCCGTTTTTAGCTTCTTACGCACTTCGTTGACCTTGGTAAGCGTTTTGCGTTTTGAAAACTCCTCAGCCGCCCATTCAGGCACGTCGTAGAACCTATGATCTCTGTGTTTCAATGCTAGTTCTACACACTCCTTAGCCAAGACCCAGTGTTCCGGCGAGTCGTCATCCTCTCCTATCACTGTGGATTTTACTGCGGCATCGTAAACCTTGGACAGACCCCAGATGGCGTGAGCAGACACAACCTCCCTGAGTTCGTCAGGCATTCCAGGCGGGGGAGAATGGAATCTAATGATCCCCCCTAACTCTCGTTGAAAGCCCCAACCCCACATGGATATGAAGGCATGAGAGGGGGAGAAGGGCGGAAACAGACACCACACCGGGGATTGTATTTTAGACGGCGAGAGAAACAGACCTGAAATAGGTGTACTCACAGGAGCCTCTTTGGCAGGCGCAGGCTGAGGAATATGAGAGCCAATTTTTCGCAGTCCTTCAACCATTTGTAATTCCTTCACCTCAACGAGGTCTGAGCACCCAATGGGTCCCTGGATGCTCTGATGCGCAAGCTGTCGCGGTACTTACCTCCCAGGATGGGATCTAGTCTGGTGGACGGAACAAACATGACAACCTCACCAAATTCGGACAGCATGTCCCGATAGACCCTGTAGTCGAGAGACAACTGACCGAAGGCAGCTTCACAACCCAAAAAGGAGTCAAGGGCATCAGTATGTTCAAACCCAGTGAGCAGAATAGGTTCCAAACGATCCGTGGTGGACTGCGACTTCTCAACAATAACTTTGCCCAGCCCAGACCCTGCTTGCCATTGTTGCACCGGCGGTGAAACATTATCAGAGATGGAGGCACTAGCCAGTCGTGGCTCAGCGGAGTTACTGCCCTGTGCAGTGGAAGCCGTTTCATCCAGCGTTAGTGCCCTGACTACTCCCTCTACCCGCGGTTTCTTGGAGTTTTTTGGCTTGGACGGAGAGGGCTTGGACGTTTCTGCACCTGAAGAAGGACTGGGAATAACGTTGCGTTTTCTATTAGCCTCTGCAGCCAGTTTGGCCTGCAGGCGATGCCCTTCCTCTTGTGCCTGCCTAAGAGGACGCATCCACTTGAGCAACGCTACCATGACACCCTTCCAGAACTTGCCCTCAACCGATGTGGCTGACTTCAACCTCAACAAAATATTACTCCTGATCCCCGAGGCTGCCAACAGCAAAACTTCAACAGGAACATCCTCACTGTACATCTCAGCAACCAAGGACTGAAGTTTATCTTCCTCATTGATCGAAAGATCATCAACAGTGTTGACCAGGGAGATGGCACCCAAGACATCAGCGGACTCCGAACCCTGTTCCTGTGGGACTACGTCTGTGGGTTGATCTGGAGCTTCTGAGAGAGCGTCGGATTCACTACAAATTTCCTTGTAAAAGGCTGACCAGATAGAGCAAAGTTGAGACTTGGCATTGAGACGTGCAGTGCTCCATTCGGTAAGCATGGGTCTGTCTGAGACTTTTGCAATGGTGGCCAGCATGGCATCCAAAAGGGAGTATTTTGAGGAGATGTTTGAGAAGCTTTCCGGTACTCTCTTGGATTTGACAACCTGGCGGCAGATGTCCTTCTCAGCACCATCCGGTAACTTGCCCACCAGGGAACTCCAGGTATTAGTCTCGATATCGGGACGTAGTTTGAGGACCTCATCCAACACAGTGTTGTCAATGGACCCGGCCAGAATACACATTGTCATGATCCTGGCCCTGACGCTGTCTGGTTGAACCCACGGGCCCACCGGTTCTTCAAAAGGGTCCCCATGAGAGGGTAGCCATCGCAATTTTGTAGAGGTGCCCCCTTTCTGAATGTGACCAAACTCCAGAGAAATAGTTGTCATGGGGCTGAACATGTGGAGTGGAGAGAAAACCAAAAAGATTACCTCTGTGGGACTGGTACAGGCACCGCTACTCACTATCTGCATGCCCGTGGGTCTCAGGCAGTTGCGCTCTGTCTGGCATACCCCACACTTCCCACAGACGCCGATACTCACTATCTGCGCGTCATAGATGCTGTCATTGTCGGGTGGAATTACCCTGCGAGTGATGTTAGCTTTTGTCATTCTGGGACGCCGATACTCACTATCTGCACGTCACGACAAATCAGAATGGTAACGGCTTGACCATGATTCAATCACACATTGCCCCCACTTTCTAGTTACCTCCTTTCCTGATTCGTGTCCCATACCTCCATCCATACCTTGCCCTCCCAACAGCCTAACGGCGGACGCAGACAACTGACGACCAACAATGAAAGTGAGGAAAAACCAAGCGCTATAGGCCCGTAGGCTCCTGAAGGGTGTGAAGAACCGCATCAGGCAGTCGCACAAAAGAAAAACCAAACACAGTGACAACCCGTGCCCTTGACTGCCGACAGACTTTTCTGGCTGACGCTGTCTATTTCATCACCGCATGAGAAACCAGAAGCAATCTGGAAATTGTTCCCAGTGTCTGTAACAGGAGCAGCAGCTCGCAGAAAAAATAAAATTTTCCGAGTTGTTATCTACTCCCTGACCTGTCACAGTCAAATGTGTGGAAGCCGAAGCTTGGGGGCAGGCAAGGAGGGGGTTTCCCTGGCGGGGAGGGCAGAGAGGATCCTACAGCTTTTTATTTTTAGAACCCACGACGCCTTTTCGGACCTCTTGGTTGCCCAGGTGTCCTCTCTTCCCCCCCCTGTAGGGCTGAAACTAAACCCTGGCTACCCGGGCACCCAGCCTACAGGCAGCACACTTTAACTCAGAAATAATGGTCCCAGATGATAATAAAAATGAAAATTTTTCGAAGCGACGCTGCCTGCGGCCCCCAGAAAATAAAAAAAAAATTGTGAGATACTCACTCGGGGAAGAGGTCAAGAGCGTGTGGGGGGTTAAGGGGACTTCTCTGCCTACACATGGTCTAAGTCTCCGGGTCCCCCCATGACAGGGGGACCCCGATCGTGATGGGACTGACACTCTGGAGCTCCAGTCTCCTGTGGATGCAATATGAGCGGGAAGGGAGGAGGAGACCCGTGATCCTATGGGTGAGAGGGGATGAGGGGGAAACATAACTGTGATACATCTGCAGAGTCCGACATTGTGGGAAGGACATGTTGCTAAAATAATAACCGACATTGTCATACCGCTGCTCCCAGAGGGGGAGGCCAGCGGTGCTGTACATCGTCTGCCGGCGGGGCAGGGGTCACCCCGGTACCGTCTCCACCTCCTGCGACCCCTGTGATAAATCCGTCCCCAGCCCAGACCCGGACATCTGGGAGGGGAACCCGTCCACCATTTGAAACGATGTTTGAGTCTGGTTGAACATCCTGCTCGGCTCCTATTTAGGTTGTGTGATGGCTGTGAGACCTGCTGTCACGGTTGCCCCGCATTGCATCGCACGGCAAGACCGGTAGCCCCCCATGACAGCAGATCCCTGGCCGAAGGCCATGACTTTGCTGCATGTTTCAGTGACTGTGATGAAGTGACTGATTCCCAGACACTTTACGGTTTGTACCCCTGTTTGAACCCAGATTGATGCTCATAGGGTACTCCACATGGATCCCAAGTACGAACCCCAGACCATATCCCAGGTGGAACACCAGTATGATCCCACGATACCACCCTGATTGTACCCCACCTTTGTGATCTTCTGATCCCCACGTAAGTACCCCAGTTTGAACCCAAGGTTGAATACCCCAATGACCACCTGATATTCCCATGATGGAACCCCAGGGAGATGAACTCCTGCTTGATGGATACATCTCTGAGCCTCCCCAGCAGGGAGGCGTCCGACTGACCCCTAGTCTCCTTCCGACATCGTATTCTGTCGAAACCTGAAAAGGAGTAGGAACCGTAATGGATTGTATCCTACTTACCTGGAGAGAGGAGCAGGAGCCCCTATTATTGTAACTGTACCTGAACCCTTTCCCTGACTACCACTTCTGTCTACCCTGATGTCGTTGATTGCTGACCATTCCTACCTTTACCCTGTGAGGCATCGAAGATGTGGAACTGGTTAAGGATTATACATACACATACATATACACATACACACACACACACACACACACACACACATACACATACACATACACATACACATACACATACACATACACATAGACATACACATACACATACACATACACATGATTTGATTTGATTTGATTTCAAAAATCCGCTTTGTCTGGGTTCGGACCAGTCCCCTTCCTAGTTCCACAGCAAGCCTCCCCTACAACCTACACACCGAACACAAAGCAAATCAAATCTCTGAAGGAAAGTGACTTAGCAAGGATGTGACTGTCGACCCAGGCCACTCCCTTCTGAAAGCACGTGTTATGTCGACTTAGTACATGTGTTTCCCCTTGCCTTTGCCACCCTGCTTACCCATGGATCCTCCTTTGCTTCCCTTAGACCCAGAATAGGCATAGTGGTATGACCCATAAATCGTGCTGGGAGCCGATGTCCATCTGTGCCTCCCAGAATCTGGCTGATACCTGTTCGCACGCCCTGAAGAGAGACGGTTACCAAAACGGCATATCTAGAACAGGTTTCAGCACAGGCGGGGGAACACCACGGGAGTGAGAGGCATCAAAAGTAACCCACCCCAGTGACAGACACGACTGCTCTGTCCGCACCATAAAACGCCACAGCTGGAGTCCCGAATCTTGGCGAAGCCCCTCCCATGGCCATTGCACACCCAGGAGGCACCAATACACACCTTCCCCCCCCCAGTCGTCTCCTCATTGCCTCTCTGACGACAAAATGAAGGTTCCCTTGGCATTCGCAGATCCATACGGAGGGGACTTTCGAGTGCCAGACCGTCATCTTAACTGTCCCCTTGCAACTCACCAGAACATGCCCTACGTATCCTTTCCCCCTGACAGACGAGAAAAGAACCCAGAGCACGTTGGAGGGAGTGTGACTGTCCAGATGTGCAGTTGGCGTCTGAAACCCCAGCAGCACACCTGAGTTCATTCCTGCAGTCCACTGAGAATGAAACAGAGGGCACGGAAGCCGGACATTATCTGTATCGTACCCACCGTGTACCATGGCATACGCGCACTCTAGGACGTGATAAATCAGGATATGTGGTTGACTGACACCCAATTTGGAGAGAACCAGCGAAATACCCCTAATTGGGCCTAACCCCAGCCATATGGGCCACACAGGCTTCACTGATTTCGAGGAATCATATATGGCAGCTCCCTTCGCAGGCTGACACCAGACAATGAACAGACCCGGATGTCCCAAAATCTCAACACCCCCCCATCCAAGAGCGATACGGTTACGGGGAATGCCCGCAGCACACAGAATTTCGCAGACATGTCCAGAGCAAGCAAGAACCCGCACTTTAGTAAATACGCATTCGTGGCATCTATGTTGTGTTACCGAGTGGCACCACATGGAGCACAGTGAACATTCCGCTTCTCTGTGCTGCCACTCCCACTGGTCTGCTGACGCATACACACTCCAAGCCCTTATGCGTCCCCAACGTTCTATTCCTAATGGCTGCAGCTGCACCCAGCACTTGAGCCCTGAGACTGATTCGGGTAGCACCATGCGCCATGATCTCTCCGAAGGGGTGGGTGAGCAAGAGGAAGAGACGCTGAGGAGAGCATCATGAGATTGACTAAGCAAATGTCGCTTGAGGTCGACAATCAATCTGTCACCTTGGAATGGAAGAATGGAATCTTTGTCCAGCCATACATCAAGAACTGAGACCTCCTGACGCTCACCGCGCGCACGAGCTTTCGTTTCAGAGTCCATTTCGGAGTTGAACGATGATATCCAGTCATCAAGTTCCGTATCGTGCTGTGCTGGCATCCAACCCATCTGAACCGGAAGATGCGTCAAGACAAAGTGTGCGACAACCCTGTCCATGATTGATGCAGTTTTGTCCGCCATGTCTCTGGTCTGCAGAGACTGCACAGCTGACAAACAGTCAGACCACACCCAGATTTCTTCTAAGCACACGCCATGGGAGGAGACAAATTCGGCAGTGGCAACTACAGCAGAGACAACAACACAGGTTTCTACCAACTTGGTGCTGAGACCAATAGCAGAAAGGGTCCAGCCACACATGGCCCTGACTGTCCACAACTTTTGCCGCTCCCCCCCAGCAATCCTTGAGGCTTGCATCACCAAAAACATACAAAACTGTAGGGAAAGCACCCCCCCGAGGCGGTTTCACATACCACTTAGCCCCTTGACCTGACCCGAGTTTGCGAAACTGATTGCCCAAGCTTTGGAGCCTGGACTGAATGCGCTGAGAGTCGCTGCCCACGCAGATTGGACCAGCAGGGCGTTGGGCCCATTTAGAGACTTAAACAGTTCATTGATGACTGTGACCCAAAGGACATGATCTGGGGCAGCTCTTCCTAGAATGGACACTATGCAGGCACGCGGAGTATTGGGAGCCAACCCAAAGACCAGTCTGTACACCCTGCATATGGACCCTGTCACTGAACTGATTTGCACGTCCGTTGGCACATTCACACAGCAGCGAAACACAAGCCTGTTGACTACAAGTCCTTCAATCACAGTGTGTGCCACACCCACAGACACGGGCCACCCTCGCAGCCTGCTGATGACCGTTCGAGACCACCTTGTAATGACTTTTTTGATGGTAGGGAACCCCCCTAAAATATTAGCGTTTCCCCCCAGGAATTTTATGTGTTGGTGTCTACTGGTGGACCACACTGGCTTGTCGTCCCAGACGACCGATTTGCTGACACTGCAGACTCAGCCTTGCTTGACCTGAAGTACTTGAACGTTCATTTTGGAGCTATTGTTGCGCTGTCCGACGCAGTCAATAATAACATGAAGGTGGTCGGCCACTCGCTGTCTGTCGTCTATGCTAGAAAACCCCACTGTGTCGTCTACATAGCCCAGAGAAGCAATCATTTCTACCGAGGGAGGAACACATACCGGAACCCCAACCCCCAGTTGACGCATGGCAAGATGTATCAAATTAACCGCAAGTATGTAAAAAAGTGGATCTAAACCCCCCCCTTGAAGGACACCCTCCACTTGACTATACGACTCTGATAGGCCCAGGGCAGAAACCACGTATTGCCTGAAGGACATGTAGTGATGAACCACTTCATGCACAACTCCACGTAAAAACGGATACATATCAGCAACCCTCAGAATGGCTTGCCTGTTGATTTCATCAAAGGCACCAGAGAAATCCAAAGACGTCGTCGTAACATCACCTCGCACCGCCAGGGATTGGGTGATCACTGTGTGTAGCATGCGGCGCAGGGCATGTGCGGAAGACCCTTTAAACCCTGCATACTGTCTACACCCAGACTCACTTGGTGCTGTGGCCAGCTGAATCAAAGGGGCTTACAGTTTAGCCTGTATGCGAAATAGGGCTGAGAGAAGTTTAATAGGCCTGGTATTGACATTGACATTGTCACCCGCAGATTTTTTTAGTGTAAGGTGGAGAGCCGAGAAGACCTCCAAAGGCCACTGATCAAAGGGAAGTCTGAGTATGTGAGTCACTCTGAAGAGGGACGCCAGCCCCATCCATTTCACTAGATTTGGTATAAAACCATCAACCCCTGCCGTCACACGGGTCAGTTTGTGCCGGATACGCAACAGGGACTCTACTGAGACCTGCATCACATGTGAGAGAATCAGGTACGTGCGGGCCTCGATTGCAACAGGGGTGAGATGCAGCACATACCTGTGGCGCATGACAAACTGAACCCACTCAGGAGGAACAATAGTGGAACGCACAGGGTATTTCAGGACACACTCCCTGGGCAACACCTGTAGGATGTCCCTACCCGTCACCAGAGATTGAGAGGATGTGTCCGTTACTTGATGTAACGCAATGAACGGGTTTGCTGCTTGCAACTTCAGCACCTTCATGGTTCGCCCCGTGAGACCTGTTCCCGACACAGCTTTCCAGTCACTAATCGCCGTAGACCAGTATTTGGAGGACAATCTGAATTGTAGGGAGCGCTGCACTCTCCAGCCCTGGCCGCCCGCAATGGCCTTGAGAGACGCAACTACTGATTTCAGCTCCGAGTGGAGCTCTTCAGATTTAGGACTACTCACCACATGGTTGACGGCTGCGATACACTCTCTATAGGCCGGCAGCCAACTAAACGCATCACGGATGCCGAGACTCATGGCTTCCATGAGATTGGAAAAAATCACTCTGCTGTCATGGTCCCAATTGCGAGGTTCAACTGGGCGCATCAAAGATCCTGTGGCTCCTGCCTTTGCTGTCTGACACCCTTGAATCCAAACAACTGGGTGGTCGCCAACCTCTCTCAGCCACATACCGCAGGATTGCCCCGAGACTCCTTTTATAATGCAAAAGTCCTTGGGAAGATGAACCCTCCCCTGCATGAACGCAACTCGGGCACCCAAAAACTTAAGAAGGGCAACTGACAATTTATGCGTGCGGATGTCCCTATTCCAGTCACCCCCCACGATGAGCCACGACACTGGTAGCTGTTGGAGACCGAAAATCAGATGCACCAACTGTTGATTGTATAACAGTTCGTCAGACCTCTGTGCCATGTGTAGGCTACCCAGGACCCCCAAACCCCAGGCATTGTGGACCACCACAAGAAAAGAGTGGTCAGTATCCAGAAGAACAGTTTTGAACTGTGCCCACGATGACAAAACCCAGACTTCTAGGCCTTTACCAACATCGCAGTGAGCAAAGGAGCGATGCCAAAAGCCATCAATGTGTCGCCTGTCTAGCTTTTTCACAGAGCCCCAGGTTTCTTGAATGAACAGCACCCCGGCATCTGAGGTGACACACATCTCAACCACTTCATCCCACTTGGTCCTGCGTATTTCAACTGACCTATTTAACCCCTGAACATTAGCAGACAGGCAGCCCCATGGCAAGGCAACAGGGGTGGCAGACTCAGGAATAGAAATGGAGCTCCACGCTTGCACTTCATAGTACTGCAACGACCACTGAGGGGGGGTCCAATTGAGCCAGACATGTAACATCATGACACTTTCCTGCGGGACGCATCGACACAGAACTTTTTCTGTCCGCCATCCCCGAGACAGAGGATCCCACTCAGTCACTCTACAAACATCTTGCCACCACCCAGCAGTGTCATCCACAATCTCTTTGCGGTGTCTTGCCACTGCCTTTCCTGACTTGACGAGCACTTGGTGCTGTCGTCCCCATTGTAAAGAAATGACCACCACCCAAAGGGGAAGAACACACTCCGGTTCAACAAAATTCACAGGGACTGGGGCCGCCAACATGCCCATCCTGCCCAAAACAACTGCATTGGTACACATGTGAAATTTAGTATCGCCACACGCCATGGTTGCTGACCTTACAAGGGTAGCATCCGCAGGTGATGAGGGAACACCGAGCAAAGCCACGTGTCTGGACCCCACCGTTTCTACCTTCTTAGTTGAGCCTGTCCATTGAGGACTCATGATGCGGCAAACTGACACTTTTCGATCACCACATATCAAAACCCGATGGTGTTCAGCATCACTGCACTCAACAGTAGGAGGGGGAACCCCGTCACTGGCCAACCGACCCCACGATGCGTCAAGGCCTAGGGCAATTGAGGACACTTTAGAGTAGTCCCCCGTTTTTAGCTTCTTACGCACTTTGTTGACCTTGGTAAGCGTTTTGCATTTTGAAAACTCCTCAGCCGCCCATTCAGGCACGTCGTAGAACCTATGATCTCTGTGTTTCACTGCTAGTTCTACACACTCCTTAGCCGAGACCCAGTGTTCCGGCGAGTCGTCATCCTCTCCTATCACTGTGGATTTTGCTACGGCATCGTAAACCTTGGACAGACCCCAGATGGCGTGAGCAGACACAACCTCCCTGAGTTCATCAGGCATTCCAGGCGGGGGAGAATGGAACCTAATGATCCCCCCTAACTCTCGTTGAAAGCCCCAACCCCACATGGACATGAAGGCATGAGAGGGGGAGAAGGGCGGAAACAGACACCACACCAAGGATTGCATTTTAGACGGCGAGAGAAACAGACGTGAAACAGGTGTACTCACAGGAGCCTCTTTGGCAGGCGCAGGCTGAGGAATATGGGAGCCAATTTTTCGCAGTCCTTCAACCAGTTGTAATTCCTTCACCTCAATGAGGTCTGAGCGGCCCAATGGGTCCCTGGATGCTCTGATGCGCAAGCTGTCGCGGTACTTACCTCCCAGGATGGGATCTAGTCTGCTGGACGGAACAAACATGACAACCTCACCAAATTGGGACAGCATGTCCCGATAGACCCTGTAGTCGAGAGACAACTGACCGAAGGCAGCTTCACAACCCAAAAAGGAGTCAAGGGCATCAGTATGCTCAAACCCAGTGAGCAGAATAGGTTTCAAACGATCCGTGGTGGACTGCGACTTCTCAACAATAACTTTGCCCAGCCCAGACCCTGCTTGCCATTGTTGCACCGGCGGTGAAACATTATCAGAGACGGAGGCACTAGCCTGTCATGGCTCAGCGGAGTTAATGCCCTGTGCAGTGGAAGCCGTTTCATCCAGCGTTAGTGCCCTGACTACTCCCTCTACCCGCGGTTTCTGGGAGTTTTTTGGCTTGGACGGAGAGGGCTTGGACGTTTCCGCACCTGAAGAAGGACTGGAAATAACGTTGTGTTTTCTATTAGCCTTTGCAGCCAGTTTGGCCTGCAGGCGATGCCCTTCCTCTTCTGCCTGCCTAAGAGGACGCATCCACTTGAGCAACGCTACCATGACACCCTTCCAGAACGTGCCCTCAACCGGTGTGGCTGACTTCAACCTCAACAAAATATTACTCCTGATCCCCGAGGCTGCCAACAGCAAAACTTCAACAGGAACATCCTCACTGTACATCTCAGCAACCAAGGACTGAAGTTTATCTTCCTCATTGATCGAAAGATCATCAACAGTGTTGACCAGGGAGATGGCACCCAAGACATCAGCGGACTCCGAACCCTGTTCCTGTGCGACTACGTCTGTGGGTTGATCTGGAGCTTCTGAGAGAGCGTCGGATTCACTAAAAATTTGCTTGTAAAAGGCTGACCAGATAGAGCGAAGTTCGGACTTGGCATTGAGACGTGCAGTGCTCCATTTGGTAAGCCTGGGTCTGTCTGAGACTTTTGCAATGGTGGCCAGCATGGCATCCAAAAGGGAGTATTTTTAGGAGATGTTTGAGAAGCTTTCCGGTACTCTCTTGGATTGGACAACCTGGCGGCAGATGTCCTTCTCAGCACCATCCGGTAACTTGCCCGCCAGGGAACTCCAGGTATTAGTCTCGATATCGGGACGCAGTTTGAGGACCTCATCCAACACAGTGTTGTCAATGGACCCGGCCAGAATACACATTGTCATGATCCTGGCCCTGACGCTGTCTGGTTGAACCCACGGGCCCACCGGTTCTTCTACAGGGTCCCCATGAGAGGGTAGCCATCGCAATTTTGTAGAGGTGCCCCCTTTCTGAATGTGACCAAACTCCAGAGAAATAGTTGTCATGGGGCTGAACATGTGGAGTGGAGAGAAAACCAAAAAGATTACCTTTGTGGGACTAGTACAGGCACCGATACTCACTATCTGCATGCCCCTGGGTCTCAGGCAGTTGCGCTCTGTCTGGCATACCCCACACTTCCCACAGACGCCGATACTCACTATCTGCGCGTCATAGATGCTGTCATTGTCGGGTGGAATTGCCCTGCGAGTGATGTCAGCTTTTGTCATTCCGGGACGCCGATACTCACTATCTGCACGTCACGACAAATCAGAATGGTAACGGCTTGACCATGATTCAATCACACACGGCCCCCACTTCCTAGTTACCTCCTTTCCTGATTCGTGTCCCATACCTCCATCCATACCTTGCCCTCCCAACAGCCTAACGGCGGACGCAGACAACTGACGACCAACAATGAAAGTGAGGAAAAACCAAGCGCTATAGGCCCGTAGGCTCCTGAAGGGTGTGAAGAACCGCATCAGGCAGTCGCGCAAAAGAAAGACCAAACACAGCGACAACCCGTGCCCTTGACTGCTGACAGACTTTTCTGGCTGACGCTGTCTATTTCATCACCGCATGAGAAGCCAGAAGCAATCCGGAAGCTGTTCCCAGTGTCTGTAACAGGAGCAGCAGCTCGCAGAAAAAATAGAATTTTCCGAGTTGTTATCTACTCCCTGACCTGTCACAGTTAAATGTGTGGAAGCCGAAGCTTGGGGGCAGGCAAGGAGGGGGTTGCCCTGGCGGGGAGGGCAGAGAGGATCCTACAGCTTTTTATTTTTAGAACCCACGACGCTCTTTCAGACCTCTTGGTTGCCCAGGTGTCCTCTCTTCCCCCCCCTGTAGGGCTGAAATTGAACTCTGGCTACTCGGGCACCCAGCCTACAGGCAGCACACTTTAACTCAGAAATAATGGTCCCAGATGAAAATAAAAACGAAATTTTTCGAAGCGGCGCTGCCTGCGGCCCCCAGAAAATAAAAAAAAAATTGTGAGATACTCACTCGGGGAAGAGGTCAAGAGCGTGTGGGGGGTTAAGGGGACTTCTCTGCCTACACATGGTCTAAGTCTCCGGGTCCCCCCATGACAGGGGAACCCCGATCGTGATGGGACTGACACTCTGGATCCCCAGTCTCCTGTGGATGCAATATGAGCAGGAAGGGAGGAAGAGACCCGTGATCCTATGGGTAAGAGGGGATGAGGGGGAAACATAACTGTGATTCATCTGCAGAGTCCGACATTGTGGGAAGGACATGTTGCTAAAATAATAACCGACATTGTCATACCGCTGTTCCCAGAGGGGGAGGCCAGCGCTGCTGTACATCGTCTGCCGGCGGGGCAGGGGTCACCCCGGTACCGTCTCCACCTCCTGCGACCCCTGTGATAAATCCGTCCCCAGCCCAGACCCGGACATTTGGGAGGGGAACCCGTCCCCCATTTGAAACGATGTTTGAGTCTGGTTCAACATCCTGCTCGGCTCCTATTTAGGTTGTGTGATGGCTGTGAGACCTGCTATCACGGTTGCCCCGCATTGCATCGCAGGGCAGGACCGGTAGCCCCCCGTGACAGCAGATCCCTGGCCGAAGGCCATGACTTTGCAGCATGTTTCAGTGACTGTGATGAAGTGACTGATTCCCAGACACTTTACAGTTTGTACCCCTGTTTGAACCCAGATTGATGCTCATAGGGTACTCCACATGGATCCCAAGTACGAACCCCAGACCATATCCCAGGTGGAACACCAGTATGATCCCACGATACCACCCTGATTGTACCCCACCTTTGTGATCTTCTGATTCCCCCCGTAAGTACCCCAGTTAGAACCCAAGGTTGACTACCCCAATGACCACCTGATATTCCCATGATGGAACCCCAGGGAGATGAACTCCTGCTTGATGGATACATCTCTGAGCCCCCCCAGCAGGGAGGCGTCCCACTGACCCCTAGTCTCCTTCCGACATCGTATTCTGTCGAAACCTGAAAAGGAGTAGGAACCATAATGGATTGTATCCTACTTACCTGGAGAGAGGAGCTGGAGCCCCTATTATTGTAACTGTGCCTGAACCCTTTCCCTGACTACCTCTTCTGTCTACCCTGATGTCGTTGATTGATGACCATTCCTACCTTTACCCTGTGAGGCATCGAAGATGTGGAACTGGTTAAGGATTACACATACACATACACATACACATACACATACACATACACATACACATACACATACACATACACATACACATACACATACACATACACATACACATACACATACACATACACATACACATACACATACACATACACATACACATACACATACACATACACATATGTTGTTGTTGTTGTTGGTGGTGGGGACGGTATACACGTAGGCCCCGTAGCCCTCTTACCCGGAGGCGCGTCATTCCGTTCTAGATGGACTTCGTGCCGATGGACCTGTACAAGATGGCTGCGTGGGAGAACAGTTACAACACACACACACACACACAACAGAAGGGAGGCAAACAACGTCACAAAGAGGCCTCAGCAGACCTGAGCCAAATGAGGCGTCCAGCCCAACGCTGCACAAGGATCCACCTCTAAAAGTACAGATCACACACACACACACACACACATACACATACACATACACATACACATACACACACACATGATTTGATTTGATTTGATTTGAAAAATCCGCTTTGTCTGGGTGCGGACCAGTCCCCTTCCTAGTTCCACAGCAAGCCTCCCCTACAACCTACACACCGAACACAAAGCAAATCAAATCTCTGAACGAAAGTGACTTAGCAAGGATGTGACTGTCGACCTAGGCCACTACCTTCTGAAAGCCCGTGTTATGTCGACTTAGTACATGTGTTTCCCCTTGCCTTTGCCACCCTGCTTACCCATGGATCCTCCTTTGCTTCCCTTAGACCCAGAATAGGCATAGTGGTATGACCCATAAGTCGTGCTGGGAGCCGATGTCGATCTGTGCCTCCCAGAATCTGGCTGATACCTGTACGAACGCCCTAAAGAGAGACGGTTACCAAATCTGCACATCTAGAACAGGTTCCAGCACAGGCGGGGGAACACCACGGGAGTGAGAGGCATCAGAAATAACCCACCCCAGTGACAGACACGCCTGCTTTGTCCGCACCATAAAACGCCACAGCTGGAGTCCCGAATCTTGGCGAAGCCCCTCCCATGGCCATTGCACACCCAGGAGGCACCAATACACACCCTCCCCCCCCAGTCGTCTCCTCATTGCCTCTCTGACAACAGAATGAAGGTTCCCTTGGCATTCGCAGATCCATACGGAGGGGACTTTCGAGTGCCAGACCGTCATCTTAACTGTCCCCTTGCAACTCACCAGAACATGCCCTACGTATCCTTTCCCCCTGACAAACGAGAAGAGAACCCAGAGCAGGTCGGAGGGAGTGTGACTGTCCAGATGTGCAGTTGGCGTCTGAAACCCCAGCAGCACACCTGAGTTCATTCCTGCAGTCCACTGAGAATGAAACAGAGGGCACGGAAGCCGGACATTATTTGTATCGTACCCACCGTGTACCATGGCATACGCGCACTCTAGGACGTGATAAATCAGGATATGTGGTTGACTGACACCCAATTTGGAGAGAACCAGCAAAATACCCCTAATTGGGCCTAACCCCAGCCATATGGGCCACACAGGCTTCACTGATTTCGAGGAATCAGATATGGCAGCTCCCTTCGCAGGATGACACCAGACAATGAACAGACCCGGATGTCCCAAAATCTCAACACCCCCCCACCGAAGAGCGATACGGTTATGGGGAATGCCCGCAGCACACAAAATTTCGCAGGCATGTCCAGACCAAGCAAGAACCCGCACTTTAGTAAATACGCATTCGTGGCATCTATGTTGTGTTACCGAGTGGCACCACATGGAGCACAGTGAACATTCCGCTTCTCTGTGCTGCCACTCCCACTGGTCTGCTGACGCATACACACTCCAAGCCCTTATGCGTCCCCAATGTTCTATTCCTAATGGCTGCAGCTGCACCCAGCACTTGAGCCCTGAGACTGATTCGGGTAGCACCATGCGCCATGATCTCTCCGGAGGGGTGGGTGAGCAAGAGGAAGAGACGCTGAGGAGAGCATCATCAGATTGACTAAGCAAATGTCGCTTGAGGTCAACAATCAATCTTTCACCTTGGAATGGAAGAATGGAATCTTTGTCCAGCCATACATCAAGAACTGAGACCTCCTGACGCTCACCGCGCGCACGAGCTTTCGTTTCAGAGTCCATTTCGGAGTTGAACGATGATATCCAGTCATCAAGTTCCGTATCGTGTTGTGCTGGCATCCAACCCATCTGAACCGGAAGATGCGTCAAGACAAAGTGTGCGACAACCCTGTCCATGATTGATGCAGTTTTGTCCGCCATGTCTCTGGACTGCAGAGACTGCACAGCTGACAAACAGTCAGACCACACCCAGATTTCTTCTAAGCACACGCCATGGGAGGAGACAAATTCGGCAATGGCAACTACAGCAGAGACAACAACAGAGGCTTCTACCAACTTGGTGTTGAGACCAATAGCAGAGAGGGAGACACTGTACTCCAGCCACACATGGCCCTGACTGTCCACAACTTTTGCCGCTCCCCCCCAGCAATCCCTGAGGCTTGCATCACCAAAAACATACAAAACTGTAGGGAAAGCACCCCCCCCGAGGCGGTTTGACACACCACTTAGCCCCTTGACCTGACCCGAGTTTGCGAAACTGAATGCCCAAGCTTTGGAGCCTGGACTGAATGCGCTGAGAGTCGCTGTCAAAGCGATGTAGGCACGGGTTTGACCAGTGTGCCCACGCAGATTGGGCCAGCAGGGCGTTGGGCCCATTTAGAGACTTAAACAGTTCATTGATGACTGTGACCCAAAGGACATGATCTGGGGCAGCTCTTCCTAGAATGGAAACTATGCAGGCACGTGGAGTATTGGGAGCCAACCCAAAGACCAGTCTGTACACCCTGCATATGGACCCTGTCACTGAACTGATTTGCACGTCCGTTGGCACATTCACACAGCAGCGAAACACAAGCCTGTTGACTACAAGTCCTTCTATCACAGTGTGTGCCACACCCACAGACACGGGCCACCCTCGCAGCCTGCTGATGACCGTTCGAGACCACCTTGTAATGACTTTTTTGATGGTAGGGAACCCCCCTAAAATATTAGCGTTTCCCCCCAGGAATTTTATGTGTTGGTGTCTACTGGTGGACCACACTGGCTTGTCGTCCCAGACGACCGATTTGCTGACACTGCAGACTCAGCCTTGCTTGACCTGAAGTACTTGAACGTTCATTTTGGAGCTATTGTTGCGCTGTCCGACGCAGTCAATAATAACATGAAGGTGGTCGGCCACTCGCTGTCTGTCGTCTATGCTAGAAAACCCCACTGTGTCGTCTACATAGCCCAGAGAAGCAATCATTTCTACCGAGGGAGGAACACATACTGGAACCCCAACCCCCAGTTGACGCATGGCAAGATGTATCAAATTAACCGCAAGTATGTAAAAAAGTGGATCTAAACCCCCCCCTTGAAGGACACCCTCCACTTGACTATACGACTCTGATAGGCCCAGGGCAGAAACCACGTATTGCCTGAAGGACATGTAGTGATGAACCACTTCATGCACAACTCCACGTAAAAACGGATACATATCAGCAACCCTCAGAATGGCTTGCTTGTTGATTTCATCAAAGGCACCAAAGAAATCCAAAAACATCGTCGTAACGTCACCTCGCACCGCCAGGGATTGGGTGATCACTGTGTGTAGCATGCGGCGCAGGGCATGTGCGGAAGACCCTTTAAACCCTGCATACTGTCTACACCCAGACTCACTTGGTGCTGTGGCCAGCTAGTCAAAGGGGCATACAGTTTAGCCTGTATGCGAAATAGGGCTGAGAGAAGTTTGATAGGCCTGGTATTGACATTGACATTGTCACCCGCAGATTTTTTTAGTGTAAGGTGTAGAGCCGAGAAGACCTCCAAAGGCCACTGATCAAAGGGAAGTCTGAGTATCTGAGTCACCCTGAAGAGGCACGCCAGCCCCATCCATTTCACTAGATTTGGTATAAAACCATCAACCCCTGCCGTCACAGTGGTCAGTTTGTGCCGGATACGCAACAGGGACTCTACTGAGACCTGCATCACTTGTGAGAGAATCAGGTACCTGCGGGCCTCGATTGCAACAGGGGTGAGATGCAGCACATACCTGTGGCGCATGACAGACTGAACCCACTCAGGAGGAACAATAGTGGAACGCACAGGGTATTTCAGGACACACTCCCTGGGCAACACCTGTAGGATGTCCCTACCCGTCACCAGAGATTGAGAGGATGTGTCCGTTACTTGATGTAACGCAATGAACGGGTTTGCTGCTTGCAACTTCAGCACCTTCATGGTTCGCCCCGTGAGACCTGTTCCTGACACAGCTTTCCAGTCACTAATCGCCGTAGACCAGTATTTGGAGGACAATCTGAATTGTAGGGAGCGCTGCACT
Organism: Eutreptiella sp. 'Long Island Sound 2002'; assembly: GCA_964036045.1. Taxonomy (NCBI): domain Eukaryota; phylum Euglenozoa; class Euglenophyceae; order Eutreptiales; family Eutreptiaceae; genus Eutreptiella; species Eutreptiella sp. 'Long Island Sound 2002'. The sequence goes on along the minus strand of OZ038389.1, from coordinate 52,297,609 downwards.
CTCCAGCCCTGGCCGCCCGCAATGGCCTTGAGAGACGCAACTACTGATTTCAGCTCCGAGTGGAGCTTTTCAGATTTAGGACTACTCACCACATGGTTGACGACTGAGATACACTCTCTATAGGCCTGCAGCCAACTAAACGCATCACGGATGCCGAGACTCATGGCTTCCATGAGATTGGAAAAAATCACTCTGCTGTCATGGTCCCAATTGTGAGGTTCAACTGGGCGCATCAAAGATCCTGTGGCTCCTGCCTTTGCTGTCTGACACCCTTGAATCCAAACAACTGGGTGGTCGCCAACCTCTCTCAGCCACATACCGCAGGATTGCCCCGAGACTCCTTTTATAATGCAAAAGTCCTTGGGAAGATGAACCCTCCCCTGCATGAACGCAACTCGGGCACCCAAAAACTTAAGAAGGGCAACTGACAATTTATGCGTGCGGATGTCCCTATTCCAGTCACCCCCCACGATGAGCCACGACACTGGTAGCTGTTGGAGACCGAAAATCAGATGCACCAACTGTTGATTGTATAACAGTTCGTCAGACCTCTGTGCCATGTGTAGGCTACCCAGGACCCCCAAACCCCAGGCATTGTGGACCACCACAAGAAAAGAGTGGTCAGTATCCAGAAGAACAGTTTTGAACTGTGCCCACGATGACAAAACCCAGACTTCTAGGCCTTTACCAACATCGCAGTGAGCAAAGGAGCGATGCCAAAAGCCATCAATGTGTCGCCTGTCTAGCTTTTTCACAGAGCCCCAGGTTTCTTGAATGAACAGCACCCCGGCATCTGAGGTGACACACATCTCAACCACTTCATCCCACTTGGTCCTGCGTATTTCAACTGACCTATTTAACCCCTGAACATTAGCAGACAGGCAGCCCCATGGCAAGGCAACAGGGGTGGCAGACTCAGGAATAGAAATGGAGCTCCACGCTTGCACTTCATAGTACTGCAACGACCACTGAGGGGGGGTCCAATTGAGCCAGACATGTAACATCATGACACTTTCCTGCGGGACGCATCGACACAGAACTTTTTCTGTCCGCCATCCCCGAGACAGAGGATCCCACTCAGTCACTCTGCAGACATCTTGCCACCACCCAGCAGTGTCATCCACAATCTCTTTGCGGTGTCTTGCCACTGCCTTTCCTGACTTGACGAGCACTTGGTGTTGTCGTCCCCATTGTAAAGAAATGACCACCACCCAAAGGGGAAGAACACACTCCAGTTCAACAAAATTCACAGGGACTGGGGCCGCCAACAGGCCCATCCTGCCCAAAACAACTGCATTGGTACACATGTGAAATTTAGTATCGCCACACGCCATGGTTGCTGACCTTACGAGGGTAGCATCCGCAGGTGATGAGGGAACACCAAGCAAAGCCACGTGTCTGGACCCCACCGTTTCTACCTTCTTAGTTGAGCCTGTCCATTGAGGACTCATGATGCGGCAAACTGACACTTTTCGATCACCACATATCAAAACCCGATGGTGTTCAGCATCACTGCACTCAACAGTAGGAGGGGGAACCCCTTCACTGGCCAACCGACCCCACGATGCGTCAAGGCCTAGGGCAATTGAGGACACTTTAGAGTAGTCCCCCGTTTTTAGCTTCTTACGCACTTTGTTGACCTTGGTAAGCGTTTTGCGTTTTGAAAACTCCTTAGCCGCCCATTCAGGCACGTCGTAGAACCTATGATCTCTGTGTTTCACTGCTAGTTCTACACACTCCTTAGCCGAGACCCAGTGTTCCGGCGAGTCGTCATCCTCTCCTATCACTGTGGATTTTACTGCGGCATCGTAAACCTTGGACAGACCCCAGATGGCGTGAGCAGACGCAACCTCCCTGAGTTCATCAGGCATTCCAGGCGGGGGAGAATGGAACCTAATGATCCCCCCTAACTCTCGTTGAAAGCCCCAACCCCACATGGACATGAAGGCATGAGAGGGGGAGAAGGGCGGAAACAGACACCACACCGGGGATTGTATTTTAGACGGCGAGAGAAACAGATATGAAACAGGTGTACTCACAGGAGCCTCTTTGGCAGGCGCAGGCTGAGGAATATGGGAGCCAATTTTTCGCAGTCCTTCAACCAGTTGTAATTCCTTCACCTCAATGAGGTCTGAGCGGCCCAATGGGTCTCTGGATGCTCTGATGCGCAAGCTGTCGCGGTACTTACCTCCCAGGATGGGATCTAGTCTGCTGGACGGAACAAACATGACAACCTCACCAAATTGGGACAGCATGTCCCGATAGACTGTGTAGTCGAGAGACAACTGACCGAAGGCAGCTTCACAACCCAAAAAGGAGTCAAGGGCATCAGTATGCTCAAACCCAGTGAGCAGAATAGGTTTCAAACGATCCGTGGTGGACTGCGACTTCTCAACAATAACTTTGCCCAGCCCAGACCCTGCTTGCCATTGTTGCACCGGCGGTGAAACATTATCAGAGATGGAGGCACTAGCCTGTCGTGGCTCAGCGGAGTTACTGCCCTGTGCAGTGGAAGCCGTTTCATCCAGCGTTAGTGCCCTGACTACTCCCTCTACCCGCAGTTTCTGGGAGTTTTTTTGGCTTGGACGGAGAGGGCTTGGACGTTTCCGCACCTGAAGAAGGACTGGAAATAATGTTGCGTTTTCTATTAGCCTCTGCAGCTAGTTTGGCCTGCAGGCGATGCCCTTCCTCTTCTGCCTGCCTAAGAGGACGCATCCACTTGAGCAACGCTACCATGACACCCTTCCAGAACGTGCCCTCAACCGATGTGGCTGACTTCAACCTCAACAAAATATTACTCCTGATCCCCGAGGCTGCCAACAGCAAAACTTCAACAGGAACATCCTCACTGTACATCTCAGCAACCAAGGACTGAAGTTTATCTTCCTCATTGATTGAAAGATCATCAACAGTGTTGACCAGGGAGATGGCACCCAAGACATCAGCGGACTCCGAACCCTGTTCCTGTGGGACTACGTCTGTGGGTTGATCTGGAGCTTCTGAGAGAGCGTCGGATTCACTAAAAATTTCCTTGTAAAAGGCTGACCAGATAGAGCGAAGTTCGGACTTGGCATTGAGACGTGCAGTGCTCCATTCGGTAAGCATGGGTCTGTCTGAGACTTTTGCAATGGTGGCCAGCATGGCATCCAAAAGGGAGTATTTTGAGGAGATGTTTGAGAAGCTTTCCGGTACTCTCTTGGATTTGACAACCTGGCGGCAGACGTCCTTCTCAGCACCATCCGGTAACTTGCCCACCAGGGAACTCCAGGTATTAGTCTCGATATCGGGACGTAGTTTGAGGACCTCATCCAACACAGTGTTGTCAATGGACCCGGCCAGAATACACATTGTCATGATCCTGGCCCTGACGCTGTCTGGTGAACCCACAGGCCCACCGGTTCTTCTACAGGGTCCCCATGAGAGGGTAGCCATCGCAATTTTGTAGGGGTGCCCCCTTTTTGAATGTGACCAAACTCCAGAGAAATAGTTGTCATGGGGCTGAACACGTGGAGTGGAGAGAAAACCAAAAAGATTACCTCTGCGGGACTGGTACAGGCACCGATACTCACTATCTGCATGCCCCTGGGTCTCAGGCAGTTGCGCTCTGTCTGGCATACCCCACACTTCCCACAGACGCCGATACTCACTATCTGCGCGTCATAGATGCTGTCATTGTCGGGTGGAATTACCCTGCGAGTGATGTTAGCTTTTGTCATTCTGGGACGCCGATACTCACTATCTGCACGTCACGACAAATCAGAATGGTAACGGCTTGACCATGATTCAATCACACACGGCCCCCACTTCCTAGTTACCTCCTTTCCTGATTCGTGTCCCATACCTCCATACCTTGCCCTCCCAACAGCCTAACGGCGGACGCACACAACTGACGACCAACAATGAAAGTGAGGAAAAACCAAGCGCTATAGGCCCGTAGGCTCCTGAAGGGTGTGAAGAACCGCATCAGGCAGTCGCGCAAAAGAAAAACCAAACACTGTGACAACCCGTGCCCTTGACTGCTGACAGACTTTTCTGGCTGACGCTGTCTATTTCATCACCGCATGAGAAACCAGAAGCAATCTGGAAACTGTTCCCAGTGTCTGTAACAGGAGCAGCAGCTCGCAGAAAAAATAGAATTTTCCGAGTTGTTATCTAGTCCCTGACCTGTCACAGTTAAATGTGTGGAAGCCGAAGCTTGGGGGCAGGCAAGGAGGGGGTTGCCCTGGCAGGGAGGGCAGAGAGGATCCTACAGCTTTTTATTTTTAGAACCCACGACGCCCTTTCAGACCTCTTGGTTGCCCAGGTGTCCTCTCTTCCCCCCCCTGTAGGGCTGAAACTGAACCCTGGCTACCCGGGCACCCAGCCTACAGGCAGCACACTTTAACTCAGAAATAATGGTCCCAGATGAAAATAAAAACGAAAATTTTTCAAAGCGGCGCTGCCTGCGGCCCCCAAAAAATAGAAATAAAAAATTGTGAGATACTCACTCGGGGAAGAGGTCAAGAGCGTGTGGGGGGTTAAGGGGACTTTTCTGCCTACTCATGGTCTAAGTCTCCGGGTCCCCCCATGACAGGGGGACCTCTATCGTGATGGAACTGACACTCTGGAGCCCCAGTCTCCTGTGGATGCAAAACGAGCAGGAAGGGAGGAGGAGACCCGTGATCCTATGGGTGAGAGGGGAGGAGGGGGTAACATAACTGAGATTCATCTGCAGAGTCCGACATTGTGGGAAGGACATGTTGCTAAAATAATAACCGACATTGTCATACCGCTGCTCCTTGAGGGGGAGGCCAGCGGTGCTGTACATCGTCTGCCGGCGGGGCAGGGGTCACCCCGGTACCGTCTCCACCTCCTGCGACCCCTGTGATAAATCCGTCCCCAGCCCAGACCCGGACATCTGGGAGGGGAACCCGTCCACCATTTGAAACGATGTTTGAGTCTGGTTCAACATCCTGCTCGGCTCCTATTTAGGTTGTGTGATGGCTGTGAGACCTGCTGTCACGGTTGCCCCGCATTGCATCGCAGGGCAGGACCGGTAGCCCCCCGTGACAGCAGATCCCTGGCCGAAGGCCATGACTTTGCATTTTTTTTTTGGTTTTTCAGTGACTATGATGAAGTGACTGATTCCCAGACACTTCACAGTTTGTACCCCTGTTTGAACCCAGATTGTTGTTCTTAGGGTACTCCATATGGATCCCAAGTACGAATCCCCGATCATATCCCAGGTGGAATACCAGTATGATCCCATGATACCACCCTGATTGTACCCCACCTTTTTGATCTTCTGATCCCCATGTAAGTACCCCAGTTAGAACCCCAGGTTGAATACCCCATTGACCACCTGATATTCCCATGATGGAACCCCAGGAAGATGAACTCCTGCTTGATGGATTCTCCGCTGAGCCCCCCCAGCGGGGAGGCGTCCGACTGACTCCTAGTTCCCTCCGACATCGTATTCTGTCGAAACCTGAAAAGGAGAAGAAACCGAAATGAATGGTATCCTACCTACTTGGAGAGAGGAGCAGGAGCCCCTATTATTGTAACTGTACCTGAACCCTTCCTCGACTACCACTTCTGTCTACCCTGATGTCGTTGATTGTTGAACACTCCTACCTTTACCCTGTGAGGCATCGAAGATGTGGAACTGGTTAAGGATTACACACACACATACACATACACATACACATACACATACACATACACATACACATACACATACACATACACATACACATACACATACACATACACATGTAGGATTGGATTGGATTGGAAAGTTGGGTTTTTCTGTCTAGGTCCCCATGAACTAGTTCCCCCTAGGTATCCTGGCGTCCTGGAGAAATATAATACCGTACCTAATACCTTCCACTCTCTTTTGCTGTCGGCTGGTATCTCTGTTTGCTTGCCGTTTTGTTTTGTTTTTGTTCTCTTCTGTGTGTTATCTCTCTGCTGTGCCTTTCTTTTGTGCTCTTTCTGCTCCCCGCTGCCGACGGTGGCCCGTCTGCTCGAAACAGTAGCCTCTCCCTGTCCCTCTTGCCTTCCCCAATCCAATCCCAATCCCAATCCCTTGCCGTATGCATTGCAATTGCCATAAGACTCATTGTGCGTACTCTCTGTGTCTTGTCGCTTCTGTGCGTCGACCTCACCGATGGCGAGGCCACGGTTGCCAGCCTGTGGGTTGAGGGTATGGGTTAGCATAGCGGGCATATCCCGCCGCTTGGTAGTGCGGGGCATACGGGGGGTATCCCTTGCCTTTGCCGCCCGACTTGCTTTTCTTATCCATCCCCTTGGTGTTGGGCGGCCGGGCCTCCGTCACAGATCCTGCATGATAGAGACAAAGTGGTGGGGGGGTACGCCATGGATGCCGTGGTCATTGGTGGTGAGGAGGACCGCCTTGTACCTCCCCAACCCCACCCCCACTGCCCGTACCTCCCGCTCCCCTTTGAGGTCCCCCGTGTACCCTGTGAACCGATGTTTTGCCAAAAACATACGTTTTGTTCATAGTGCTTACTGTTTTTCTTGGGAAGAGCTGTACATGGACTGTCCGGAGATGTTTGACAGTACGAGACAGAATGCGAATTGACTGACGTGCAGGGCAGGTGAGGGAAGCAATCACAAAACACTATCTAGTGTATCCTTGTTCCCATGTACAGGCGTTGTATAGCTACCGTCAGTATTTCCCGGATGTCCCCCCCCACCACGACACCCACACTCTCTGCACCTTGGCGTTCCAACTAGTCAGGTAGGCACCTTTGTTCGTATGGATCATGTGATCATGGATCGTGCGCCACATGTGATTGTTGTCCCCGGCGCATTGCCCCCACCGCCCTCCACACGTGTATGGGGTCCACTGTCGTGCTCGCTCGCGGGGGTTGTCGTCCTTTCCCACTAACAGGGCAGTGTTGATTCCCCCCGCCCAGTGCACGCTGATGTGCGGCCTGGCTGCCACCGCTGGCGGGTCCCCGAAGGTGTCATACACCCATCTGTGTGCCACCTCTAGCACCCTGTACACCAGCTTCCTGCCGTTACGTACCCCCAGCCTGAGGAGCGCCTTTGTGAGCCCCTTATGTGGGCCCATCCCCAACACCACTGGCCATACCCCTTCACTTCCCCCATGGTGATACCATTGCTGGCTCACGTGTTGTGGGTGACACCAGACTATGTGGAGGGCCGCGTGGACCTGTACCCCCCCAGCGGTAGTGGATCGCCAACTTCGGCACCCCGCTATATCGCCCCGCTCCTCCCCGGCAGTGTCCGGCCGACTCCCGTTCTACGTGGTGGAACACATACACATACACATGCACATACACATGCACATACACATACACATTCACATACACAGAGCCTCCACAGAGCACACTTAACTCTGAACTCCAATTGGTCTGCAGAAGGGCTGCGCGCAGGCAACAAAGAGGTGGCTGCTTTGTCAGCACTGACCTCCAGCTCACGGCTGCTCAGGGGTCCCTCGCGTAAATAGTGGGCAACCCTCTCCTTTGGCCATTCTACCTCCTCGCCAGCGCAAGAGCTTTTTGGGCCTTAAAAGCCGCTGCCCTCATAACAAGTGCAAAGCATACGCACGCGCGCGTGCGTGCACTCGCACGCCCGCACGCACACATAAGGTGAGGAAGGGTGGCAGGTCGCAACAGCAGGACAGGGCTGTCGCCCGCCCTCCCACCGGCCGACACAGCTTGGCCTCAAACATGTGAGCCCTCTCTCTGGGTGGATGAATTCCCTTAAATGTGTGGTCCCTCTTGCGCGCTGTGTATCAACTTTGTTCGAACACACTGTGTCCGCTGATCCCTCGGCCTCGCCCCCGGACTGCAGGTGGGGCTGTTTGCTGCAGTACGATCACCGGGTACCGGGCTACGGCCTCGGGGAGCCCCTATCCTCCCACAGCTCGATTCCATTCTGCTCCCACCTCGCCACCTCTTTTACTCCACCCTCTGCCGACGCACCCGCTGTCCGTCGCATAGATTTGTGCAAAATTCCAATTCAAAATCCACTCCCGACTCCTCTGTGTCGTCCCATCCTGAGATCCACCCACCCCGGGTTGTCAGCCACCTCCCCAAGGTTTGTTGGGCAGGGCTTCAACATAATTACGAGGCTTTTTCTACGACGCTTTTGGCACCCTGTGCTTCAAGCGCACACCATTGTTCTGTACAAGGGGTACAAGTGGCGGGGATTGATTTGTTAGACAAGTTTTTGGTCTATTTTGGGGTTTCTCTCAGTGGTGACTGAAGTCTGGAGCAAAAGGAGCACACCGGCCAAACGCTCACGTGTCACAGACAAAGCAGTAATTACGGAGGGGAGATGACCAATGCACAATGTGGTTCAACTTGAGCGTCTCAGTGACTTGGATTATGGCCAACACACCTTTGTCTCTGACGCTCAGTGGTGCATGTGGGAAGGTCTCACGCCTCAACCCCGCCTCACCTCTCCATGTGCAGGCACAGAGGCATAGCGTGAAGTCCTGAAAGGGAAGTGTGCCGCATTGTGCCTTGTTCACTTTGGTTTTTGCATCGCAAACTTCAGTTGAGTGGCCACAAGTCTACTTCTTTTTCTCAGATTGTTTTGAAATGGAGCCGGTTGTCTCCGCAGTTTCCCCCCCCCTGCAATGTCCCCAATCCGATCAGTATCATGCCAACGCACTTTTCACCCCGCTGCTTGCCCATTTTCATGACGGTTCTGTCTTTGCCTCTACAGCCCTGTGCCGGAAGCGGGTCCTTTTTAAAAGATGTCTTGTTGACACCATTTTGGCGTAACAATGTGTGCGTGCAGGGGTCAAGCTGCGGTACAGCTGTCCGGTAGTAGTGCCCGGTCAACCCATTTCCAAGAAGCATCCATTAGAGTCCCAACTTGGGGTTTCTGATCCCGCTGATTGCATCTCCGTTCTGCATTGCTTTGTCATAGCGCGATGTGTCACAATATGACATGTCCTGCCATATCATGTCATGTCATGGCAACCTCCGCCATTGACTTCGACTCTGCTGCAGATGCCTGGAGAGCCCCCGTCGACTGTGGCATTTTGTTTGCAGACCACCGTCGATTCTGCGATTTCCCCCTTTGCACTCAGCATTGTGCTTCAGAGCAATGGTTTCGCAGTGTACAAAATACAATTGCTGTCCTTCTCTAGCTGCCCCCCCCTCAAAGGAGCCTTTATGGCACACGCCCCCCCAATCGAGGTGATGTCAGGAGGTGTGCTTGCGACAGGCATCCGTGGTCCTTGTGATGCGCTGCGATCAGGAACAGAGGTTTGGGCGGTTGGAAAAGCACTGCTCGAACTGAAATTGCTGTAGTGTTTAAGTTTAATGTCGCTTATTGTGGCCTGTCTTCGGACCCTCATACCCTCAGTCAAGCTATTCACCTCTGCCGCTGTAGGAAGCACCCATGATCTTGCATATGCTGCGTCCATCCGCCCGCCGGTTAGGATATCTTGGCACACGTATACAGGGTTTATACCCCTCTTGACAGCTCATTGCAGCATTACAACGGATTGCGGGCCAGCCTTTTACGACAAATTTACCAGGGACCTGGGTAAAAGCTGCTGCTGGACCTCAAGTCGAGTCACTGGGGCCAATTTGGATGCCAGGCTTGCCATATGCCGTGTTTCATATCTACAATATTTCTGGTGCCTGGGCGATTGGTATTGTGATTGTATTAGATTTGCCATCCCTCAACCTGCATTACTCGTAGGGCACTTGCTATTGTGAGTGTTAAGTGTGGGGTTGCGTGCTGTGTTTGTCTGTGGTGCTGTCCCAAGGCAACACATGCTACTACTCTGACGCGTTCCAATGGGTCAGAACGCGGCTTTCGTTGTGGTTCTCACAAGCGGAGCTTCCATTCACTGGATCTTGCTTAAAGCCATGGTCAGTATATTTCAGGGGTTTTAAGGCGCTGTGTTTTCTTCCTGCTTGCTTCTTTAAATTTGGGATACTGGCCGGGATGTCGAAGCTGGAAATGGTGTGTGGTGAGCTGCCGACTTTGGACAAGACAACGATACATGGCAGCAGTGGCAGTGCCATTTTCTGTACCAGTTTCCCACGATCCCGTTTTTCCTGACGCTCGAAGCACTGCCCCAACTATGCAGAAAGTCAGGGCGCAATGCAACCCTATGAAGTCTCCAATTTTCCGGAGACCCCCGGAGACCTCAATTTCCCCCCATTTTTCCACTCCGGAGACCGGAGACTGAATTTTTGTAAAGAAAAGTGCCGTTTTTCTGCCATTTTTCCGACCATTTTTCCACCGTTTTTCTCAGAACGTCCCGTTTTTCATCCATTTTTCCATCCATTTTTCCAGCCATTTTGATAATGTTGTCCTTTGGTTTTGCTTTTGGTTCTTTTGTACCATTCCACCTCTGCTTCAGATTTTTCACACACGCAGCAGATTTGCGGTTGTTGTTGCTCTTTGTTGTGGAGCATGCCCATGAAGTGTTTGACCTGCTTGACAAGGTTCAGGTATCTGTGGCGTCCACTTTCTGTGGAAATGGGGACTTGCGCCGCCCAAAGCCAACTATGCATCGTGTGTTTAATAGGTTCCATAAATTGCATTGCACCCTGCAACAGATTCTCGACAGCAAACAGCTTCGTCCCTTGACGGAGAAACGTTTGCAGCGCAAGAAGCAGAATGGTAGTGCATTGTACCATGCTGACACAATGCGTGCACGCCTCCTTGAGGTCCTGGCCGCTGCCTGGGACAAGCTATGGAAATATGTCGGCAAGCACATGGAGCTTGCCAAGCAGGCCAGAATTTTGGACGCAACACAAATGGCCGCTCTCCTTGGTGAAATTGCAGCGTTCCCTCTCATCTTCTCTACCCAGGTTCAACAGACATTGCTTGAAAATGGGGAATGGAAAGTGTATCGTGATTCCGTTACACCCTCCACCCCACAATTTGACGTGCTACAGTGGTGGGAAGGCATGGCTGTGCGCCTACCCACAATGTACCGCATTGCACGGTCCATCCTAGCCATTCCCCACACTTCTTGTGATGTAGAACGCTCGTTTTCAGTTTGGAAGCGTGTTCGTTCCGACAAGCAACAAAGTATGGCGGAGGGAACACACAAGGCCTATGTCTCCTTTTGTTTCAATGGTGTAGTTCCACCACCATGAGCAAGTACAAATTGTGAGTGGTACACGAGATGGCAAAACGATTCTTCGCTTTGAATGCACCGCCTACTGAATGCTTGTGTTGCAATCATGTGTGTCGTCAAAGAAGTAACAGTGGCGAGCAAGCGTGCTCTGGCATGCCATACCCCCGCATTTCCCCCCATTTCCCCCCCCGTTTTTCCCCGTTTTTCCCCATTTTCCCCCATTTTTCCCCATTTTCCCCCATTTTTCCCATTTTTCCGTGGCCCAAAAAAGACTTGGAGACTCCGGGGTGGGAGACTTCCAAGGCCTGGCAATGGGTATGTAATTTCATTTTTCTTGCTGGATGCCATCGCTTCTGCGTGTGTGATGTCTCGTTCCCCATCTCCCAGTGTGTGGCTTTTGCCAGTGCCTGTGCTGCCGCTGCACACGTATGCTGTTGTTGCTAATGCCAAGTCCTGGTCGTGCAGATGATGCCAATAGGGCAATACCCATTTTTGCTGCCGAAACCCCGAGCGAAGCCCTTCCTCTCGATAGACTTGCCTCGCCAGTAAACAGGTGTATACGGATCTGCAAGCCCAGATCCCAAGAATCAATGTTTATTCCCTATAAACATATTCATCCCTCATGTTGCGGTCCATCGATGAGTTGTCCTTCTTCTGGGCCAGGCTGCTCACCGACCCGGATGTGCAACTCTGCAGTAGTTCTGTCCTTGGAGCTTAGGCAGGTAGGCTGACATCGTTGAGCTTGAACTTGAAATTGACTGCATCAAAGCTTCACAGCCGGGACAAATTCCCAGAAATTGTCAATTACACAGCGCTGTGTATGTTGGGTCGCGTTGAAGCATCACAGACGGTGGCGTTGTGCTCGTAGTATTCAACTCATTTGTAGCCCCTGAACGGGCACTCGGGAGGTGGCCAACGGCTGTTGACGCGTTGACAGCGTTCACTGACTGTGAAGGATTCCGGCACGCCTTGTGGGACGAAGGGTGGAGGCAGTTTGTGTGGGTGCCTGTTTTTGGGTGTGCAGTTGTGGGGTCTTTGACTGGGGCTGTTGGTGTGGTTGTGGTGCCGCAGGGTGTGGCAAGTGGTTCTGTGTGGGCCCCAGACTCGTCCGCCATACACCGGTCGGCCATTTTGTTGAGGCTGTCCATGTGCAGGACCTGCATGTCCCCAAGGCGATATGTGTTGGATCGCATCTGTTCTGATCAGGAGCAGTATTTGGGCGGTTGGAAAAGCACTGCCCCAAATAGCGCCCCGCAGTTTGTGAGCTGATAGAAATCAGTGTACGCCCAATGAGCCTCAGTTCTTGGTACAGGATACAATTTTCCCTGAGCGCTGGAGAAACGCTTCCCTCGATTCAGATTGACGTATGAGCCATTCCAGACGTGATAGTTCCACTTGGTAACTGTCTTACATGCCGTGGAAAGAAACCCGGGGCCGTGTGGCACACATGTAATACTCGCCACATTCACGTACATAACTCAGCAGGTTGTTGAGGCTTTGCTTAAAATTTACTGTCAAGACATGGTCGGGCTGAAGACTTCTGCATACACATCTTTCTGTTTCCTGCACACAAATCTACAGATGGCAGCAAGGAAATTTCTTGCTGCCATGTCTCCTGTAGCAACACCCGCCCAGTACTCAGCAGGAACCAGCTTCACCCGAGAATAGTGCCAGGCGTTGGAGCAAGTCTGGATCATCCAGTTTCCTCTTTGCAAAGGTATGTATGCTTTTCTGCTGCTGCTGGTAGATGTCTCTCCTTCCCTGGAGCACTATGCCCCTGGAACACTATGGCCCCTGAACCCTATGCCCCTGGAACACTATGCCCCTGCCGTGAAAATGGGGAAAATGGGAGTTGGAAGAATGGAAAAGGTTGTCAAAATGTCCCATTTTCCTACCATTTTTCCTCCCCTTTTTTCGATCATTTTCTTCCATTTTCTTTCATTTTTGAACCTTTTCATACATTTGTCATCATGCATTTGTGATAACTCCCCATCCTCCATCTTCTTCCATCTTCCCCCACTTCCCCCATTTCCCCCCATTTCCCCCCATTTTTCCGGAACAGCTGCTTTTGTAAAAAAGACCGGATAAAAAAAAGGCCAGAGACTTAGGATGTCTGATATCAGCCGTAACCCACTTGGAGCTGCTGCACCAAGGTGGCAAGGATTGCGCACAGCTTTGCTCTGCTACGCTGTGATGCAGCACCAGCTTTAGTGGGGTGAAGACCAGGATCTAGGTTTACTGTCGTTGAGTCTCTCTCATGTTCATGCTGGACCTGCGATTTATTGCTGCGTGTGCCAATGGTGTATTGTCATGGCAACCCCTGCTATTGACTCGGATTTTGTTCTTTTCGGTCATGGGCTGTCTTCTGCTGTGTTTCATGGAGGAGCCCCCATAGACCCATCTGTTGCCTGTTTTATGGCTTCTGATCCTGCAACCACTGTAGCCACTGAAGCCAGTGGTAACCGCAGGTGCACAGTATTGGCTTGGGCTGCCAAAGTCTTTGCATGCTTGCAATGTCCAGGCCCTGTATATGCATGCATTCATGAAATGGAACCATCTGCATTCAAAGCCAGGTATTATCAAAACAGTTTGGTTTTGAGCATCCATTTGGATTCAGACACATCCCTTCATTGGCAGTTTAACGGGTTTGCTGCTTTTGGAACAGCGTGCAGTCATAGTAAGCTGTTCAATTCCGTTGTGCTCTGCCATTGATTGTTCTTCTTGCCCTTTCCTGCTGTTTTTTGTTTTCTGGGCAATTCGGTTTTTTTGTTTGGAACCTCCACTTAATTGTCCGGACAGGGACAATTCTGGGCAATTCAGTGCAGCAAGCTGCAGCGAACTTAGCTTGCAGTGGCACCAGAGGTATTCATTGAAACAAAATCGTTGCGGTCATGAAACAGCAGAAACATTTTGCAATGCCAGTCTGTTTCGCAGTTGTGCCGAAATAGATTTGTGCATCGGCGATTTTTAGGCTTCTGCATTGATGATTTCTCCAAATTCCGAAGGATTTAGAAGCTGGGACTTTGTAGATTGGTAATTGATGTTAAATGTAGGGTTCAGAACCGGTTCTTACCAATTAATCGGAAAAACCGGTGATCGGCATTCATCGGAGGTTATTTTCAAAACAATTGGCACAACCAGCTAGTTTGAAAACTCCTTTAAACCAGTTAATCGGAATGGTTGCAATTTTTGGGGGCTTTTTTCAGCAATGCATTCTGTCCAATTCGCACTAAAAAGAAGCTTTGGTGGCAATAAAAGATGGTCGATGGTGAAACACAATTTCCGAGGTGTTGTCGCCACTGCTCTCCGACTTGCATGGGCTCTCTTTTGAGGGATGGCAAATTTTTGGTTAGTGAAGGGCAATTAATCGGAAAAACTGGTTATTTTGAAAACCACTATTCGGCGAAATCGGTTGTTTTTGTGAAAATTTTCGTTAAAACTCGGTTATTTTCGAAACCACCGGGTTCCAAACTCTAATTAAATGCCGCTTCTCCATCAATTCAGGTTTGAATTTTTTCGTGCCAAATCGGAAAAGAAAAAACGGACTAGAATAGAGACCGAACTAATGGAGATGTAAAATTTCACATTAATAAGAAATCTACAAACTCTCGGCTGCAAAATCTTCAGGATTCTCCACAAATTATTGACACACAACAGTAAAAATGGCCATGCGGGCGTCAAATGTCTGTTCGCATCCGCAACAACCTTTGTTTTGCAAATATTTGCTTTCGAGCACAAAACCCTGTTTCGTATTTTGTAACAAAACACCATTTTATTTTTGGTCATTTTCATACCCTGGTGGGGTCACTTTACCCTTTTTTTTGGGGGCCTTATTTATCGCTCTTTTCACTCCGTTTCACCTTCTGTATGTGTGTTAAAAACCTGATGTGATTTCCTTTTTTTGCTAAGATTACACCCAATAATTACGAGCTTATTTTTTATTACAAATCAAATTGTGCATTAGAGCTCACATGGCACACTACACTCTGGGCAGTTTTTTTATACGATGTGTCAATTTGCGTGTTCCAAGCAAAAGGATTACTTCCGACAACGGTTGCCCCCTTTTTTTTTATGCTGGTACCTCCCGCCGGAGTTCAAACGTGAGTACATTCAAAGTATGGGTGTTGTTCGTGGTGACTCAGCGAGGAACCTGAGCTAATCCACTCTCAACACTATGTACATTCAATGATGATGCGGCAGAGTCACGTTAATAAGAAACCAAATAGATCCGCCAGCGCTGGTTACTTTGTTAGCCGCATTGACGCACCTTTCGGCATGAAGCAAAATTTGTTTGACGCTGCGATCGCGGAAGAAAGTTTTTTATTACGGCGTTCGTAGAGACTTTTCTTTTTTCTTGTTGATTCATTGACTTGTTGTGTTGGTGATGACTAGTCTTACCTAAATACATGCTGCTGTACATGCTGCTTTTCTCATACCAGTTGGTCCCGCAATCTGATGCCGCACCGCAAATTGACGCAATCGTACAGAACAGGCCCTGGCGCCCGCATCGCGGATGCACAGAAGCGCTGCCGCAAGGGTCGTAAAGGAAAATGTGTCCTGTTCTTGTTCCGAAAGCAGAATCAATATTTCAATCATCTAAATCAATGAAAATACCCAAAAAATCACCGCTGTTATAGTTAGTGCGCTTCCCGCTGGTCGTACAAAATTGGCGCTAAGTGACGGTTTCTCCTGCTGCCAAGTAGTCTTACTATGTGTCGCAGTTTGCCGAAGGTATGTTTTCGTCAGCTAAACAAGGAATCATGACGCACAGCACGTGATACGGTGAAATTGCAGTGTCCTCCAATTAGACGCCGCCCATGACTATTTGTTGAACGCCTTGCCTCTTCCCTGCTTTCAAGGATGGTGGTGTGTGGAGAGGCCGCCGGAGCGGTGCTGAAGCGTGGTGACGAGCTTATGAAGGTGTGATCAGAAGAACGCGAACGCTTCCACTTGCCTGTGACCAAATAATCACTTTTCTTTGTGTGTTGCACAGCAAACAGGAGGCGACGCCACGATGGAGGAAGCGCCGAAGTCAGGCGACGACATGAATGAGGAGGCGCCAAAGTCACGCAACGACAGTAGTGAGGAAGCGCCAAAGGCACAGGAGCACAGGAGTGAGGAAGCGCCAAGGTCACGCAACGACAGGAGTGAGAGAGCGCCAAAGGCACGCGACGACAAGAATGAGGAAGCGCCAAAGGCACGAAACGACAGGAGTGAGAGAGCGCCAAAGGCACGCGACGACAAGAATGAGGAAGCGCCAAATTCACGCGACGACAAGAATGAGGAAGCGCCAAATTCACGCGAAAAGGGAGAGGGTGTCTTCTGCAATGAGGGAGCATGCAATGCAAGAAAACAGTCGTGCCCTTTCACTGTTGCAGCAGGGCACGCGACTTTCACAGTTAAGCTGCAAGCAGTTGTCGGCACTGCTGATTGCCCGTGGCCTACGATGTGCCAAAACAAAGCCTGGACTGCTTGAACAGGTACAGGGACTTCAGTTAGAGGGTAGCGTTGACAGCGTTCCCCTACCCCAGTCCATTTCTGCAGTCAGTGACAGTCATTCTGACAGCGGCAGTGAAAGCTCTGTTGTATCTGCAGGTCAGCAGTCAGATGGTGAACACTCTGACAGTGAACAGAGCGAGGAACCGTTTTTTCCAGCCAAGATAGTGGACAGCTGCACACGCGGTAAAAGCTTCTGCTACCGTGTGCGTTCGGCGGGCTATGGGCCTGCACATGATACGTGGGAGCCACACAGCTCCCTGGGAAAATCTGGCAATCGACCATTGACCATGCAATACCAGCAGGAATGCAAGCAGTGGCCCCCACTGAAGAAATGGTCTGATGTGCAACAGCCTGTCACTGTTTGAATGCAGTTTGAATGTCTTTGTCCTCTCCGTTTGTGTTCATATACTTTTCTTTTGCAGCCCGTCACAGTTTCTGCCACGGGCATTTCAACGAGTCGAACAGTTCATGCACTATGCACTGCCGCTTCGCACATCAACTGTGGATGTATTCCGCTTGTGCATGTGTTTCGGAATTCTATGGCAAAAAACATTTTTGGAATCACAATGATGCACAGCTGCAGGGATATGATTTCAGTGAGTGAAAACTGCATCCAAAGCACATGACATTGCAGTGACCATTGCCGGGGTAGTCAAATAGTCCCCAAATCTGTCAAAAAACAAATTTCTGTAGAATGTGTTCTATTTGCAGGAAAGGGGTTATTTTTAGGACCAAAAACGAGTTTGCGTTCTTGGCAAAATCTGCTATGTACGTGTTGAGGTAGATAGCAAAGAATGTTGCAGGGGCCCCGCAGGAGCACAAGGTTCAATAAACACCCCCATGGGTGAGGTTCATTTTGTTTTCATGCATAACGCGTAGTGCAATTTTGTACAAATGTGCACCTATTTGAGGGACCAGCTGGTAGCGGCATGTGTCAATCAAGTGGTCGCTAACTGAGGTTGCTGCAAGCTAGAGTGGCACTCCATAGCTACATCCGTGAGAAGCGTGTCCAATTGGTGGACGAGGAGCCCGGACCATGCGAGCAGTACTCCTTCACCGGGGATCATCCGCCCACAATCACAACACACCGCAAGTGTAACCACAAAAGCGACGCGGACAGTACAATACTGAGGTACTGCAACCATTGGTGCCAAGCGAGCGAAGAGGAGGAAGAGGAGAATATGTCAGCGTTACTGAGCGGAGACGATGAAGACAATGAAGACGAGTTCATTGCCGCTGCTTGTGAACAAGATGCCTCTGCCAACGCGGCTTATGGTGCAAGCACTGACGATGTAGAAAGCAGTGAAGCTATGGACGGCAGTGCACTGCATCCAGTTGTAGTGGATTGCAGCTGCTCCACACGACCCTCTTCTGGTGGACGCCGCAGAAGCGCTAGAAGGCAGCGCTACACAGTATTTCCGTCATGTCGTTGTGTGTTAGCATTCGATGCATGAGCAGCGCAACTGAACCCCCCATCGCAGCGTACCTACATTTGCATTACCTTTGTGCCCAACCTTCATAGACCAAGTTTAAAGTTACAGTCCTCAACTACTACCAAGAAATGGTCCACTTGAACGAGCGCGGCCAAGTAGACAACGTGCTGCACAACCCTTTGGTAAGAACAATTTGTTTTGACGGTTTTTCGAGTTTTTTGAAGGACTAAAGGCTCAAATTTTGGAACTCATCTGATGACAGCAGAATCTACCCATTTGCCACCTCGACACCTATTGCGGTTCCGTTTCTTTGCTAAGATTTGGAACTGAAAAATCGAGACGCAACAGAACTTGAGTTGATAGATAGGTAGTTTCTATTACAAATAACATAATACCCGAATGGGAGCTTCTATCTCTTCAAAAAATTCAAGAAATCGTCAAAACAAAAGTCCAAAAATGGCCGATGCGGCAACGCCGGGGACCGAACGATTTTCAGCGGCGCAATCAAATTGAATCGATCATTTTAGAAATAATCATTGGTATCATCGACAAACTTCGGTTATTATCTAAAAATTCTACCCCAAACCTTTTTCTCAACACATTCAAACAATTATTATACAAGATTGAAGCCCAATATGCGAAAGATCACGGCATCAAGCCACATGGACGACAAGAAGTAAAGGCGTGTGAGCGACACTCCGATGAAGATACTCAATGCAGATGCTCCAAAAGTTTTGCCGTGATGTTGGGCAACAAGGATAGAAGCTAAAATGGGCAAACTAAAGCATGCACCACAAGAATGAATATGTGATGGAATGATACAATCCCCCCCCCCCTTGAATCATACCAATTCACGGCATTGCTGGATATATTTGCCCTTTTACGCCCGCACATACCGCAACCATCCGTAGTGCGTTGTGTGAAAGCCTTGGTTGCATAACAAATCAAAGCACAATGACATTGACGACTGACTCCAAAGTCCACGGTAGCGTGCTTCTAAAGCATTCCAAAGTGCACACCATGGAGCATACTATGAAGACCTTGGTTGTAAGGGCGAGTGACCCTCCTGCCACCGCACATGTGCTGAGTAGGTGCAATATGATGGTCATAAAGGTACGCCTGGCTGAGGTTGTGTACGATGTTAACTTCGCCGCAGCCATCTCCAAGTCCGCCCTTTTGGTTCATCATGGAGTGGATATAGAGCAGGGCTGGGAACCGGTTGTACCAAACAACCGATACACCAAAAAAACGACAGAACGAAAAAGAAAATCAGAAACGGAAAACCAGGCTTAATCATAACCATGCATAGGAAAAATTGATTTTTTTTGAAAATTGTTGGCGTTGCTTGGCAAAAAAGATTCAAACCGAAAAGAACACAAACCACTTGGGTGCATGGAACAAGCAAGCAATTCACGGTTCAGCCATTTTATGTTGTATTGGACATCAAAGTGGTTTGGTAAATCGTTGCTTGGGGGGGGGGGGGGGATACTTGGAATTTTTGCTGTTCAGCGCCACAATCACCAATCGTTATGCATTGCCAAAGGTTCATGATTATAGAATGTACATGATTCTATGTCAACCTGCATAGATTTCAGAAAAAACACCATTAGAATTCAATCTTTGTTGCCCACCTCCTTACCCCGCGACAGATGCCAAGTGGGCTTTGGGATCCACTCTAATCCAGGCCACCATGTTGAAAAAGGGTAGGAAGATTCATGCTGGAGGGTTTGAAAAACATATTCGAAATCCCGTATGCTTACCCTTAGTAAGCCTGCATTAAGCCTATCATCAAATCAACGGAAGGTGTCACTTTGCAAAGTTAGGTAGTGTAAAACTAGTTCAAGATTGTGTTTTTTACCACTGAATGAGGGTGCGGGTGGTGTGGAGAAAAGCATTCTAGGGCATGTTAGCTACACAAGTTCATTGGCCATGCAATCGCACATTTGGTCTTTTTCCAAAAACACAATCTTCTTCCCTTTTTCGAATCTTCGCCTTTTTGTTTTGTATTTGTGACGCTGTATGTCTTTTTGTACGAGACGGCGCTTGTGTCTGGTTGGTCAGGCCATGACGTTGTATGTTGTGCTGAAAATGCCATCCACCAGTTTTGCGACATACAAAGGGCTGTAATAATTCATGGTTGTCGCAGTTGGTAATAGTTGGTTTTCAAAGTGTTTTGCATGCAGAACTTGGGAACGCATGCTTTTGAATGGTTGTAGATGTCGACATAAACCCAAAATTTCTATTTGTCAGCTCGTTCATCTTATATTCTTCTGGTCTGCAATATGCATTTAATTGCTATGGTTACTTGGTTGAATATCTTCCAATATCCTAGATTGTCGTTGTCAACAAAAAAAATCACACTGTTGAAAGCTTTTCAATTGTGTCTCTTATGTTGTGTCCAAACATTTGCAAAACACTTCTTGCAAGTAATTTTGGCGTATTGAATGAAACAAAGACACAAATCAATATGTCCAAGCTGATGGCACCAAGCCAACCAAATAGAATGAACACCACAACACCCTGTCTGCAGATCAGCCATACAATTGCCACAGATGCATGTGTGCCATTTCAAAACAAAAACTCCTGTGTACCAAAATGGCCCAACAATTGACAGATACAAAGACATGCGTCTGCGGACCATACATTCCATTGCACTAACATCCGGCATATCACAACCACAAACTCCCCGTATAACACAACTGCAGCAAATCAAGAATCTTCAGTGCATGTGGATGCAGAAATAGTCCTTTGCCTTATCCAAAATTGCAAATTGCCAGACATGATGATGTGATAGCATCCCTGCATTGCATAGCTGCGACCAGCTACTGTTATTGGTGCGCTGCTCATTCATTGAACCTGGCTTTGTTGTTTCAAACCTCTCATGTAGTGTGCTGACTTTCCATTGTTAGGGACAATCTTTGCACTGCACGCGCACTGCGCGCTTCCTTTAGACTATGTTCCCCCCGAAGAGCCCCCAAGCACACCCCTTGGAAACGCCCTTAGATTAGGTGACCCAAACTGCCCCAGCTCAAGAAAGTTGCAAACTACCTTCCCTTAACATAACACACACATGTTCCTTACGATGCCCCAGTGCCACATGCGTGGTTTCGGTTGTGAGGAAGGGGCTCTCTCCTTTCCCTTGCGGTTAGAATCGGATTGGGGTTGAGATTGTGTAGCCACAGGGGGTTGCGAGGACTGATAGGGTTGAGGGAGATTGGAGCTGGACGAAGCCACATCGGCCCGAGGGGGCACAGCAACACAAAAAGCATCCAGTGTGCGTTGCCGCTTTTCTAGGACCTGCTGCGCATGTTTTGCTTGTTTCTTGGCCTCTCTCTCTCTTTTCTCACGGCGCAAACGGTCAATCGCAGGCTGCAGTGTTGGCGCTTCACTGCCGCCTTCAAAGAATGGTTGGCCATCAAGCCCATCCTGGATAATTACACTTTCCTCATCCCTTGGTAAGTGGTTACCCTTGCCGAACCGCAAGATCTGCTCAATCACCTTTGGCACACCCAAACAAAGGGGGACAAAATCAGAAGTCAAAACCTCCGCTAGGGGTCACCATGATGCCCCTAGGGGCCCCTAGTATCTCAAAGTATGGGTCTCTAGGCCAGACACCCAAATAGTTGCACTGCGCGCGCACTGCACGCGTAATGCGCTTAAGGCTCCCCCTTACATGACCCCACATGTGCTGTGCTTTCGCCATGGCAGTCTGGCTGTTGAGTCAAGGGCTGCAATGACAACTGGCTGAATAGCCGTAATACGGGCCATCCAGCCACATGGGTTATGGAAGGAAAAAAGCGGACAAACGTTGAGAAATGGGGACAGCACGAAAACATGGGAGTCAACTTGCACCATGGGCATATTGGGCATGCTCAACAGATAACCGGGGCAATATCAAGCAGCATAAAAAGTTACTCCCTCAAAGCTTCTAGGGGTCAGAAAATGAATCTGGGTACCCTCAGCCTCACATCCCAGATATTGGACAGCTTTCCTCAACTCACAAACAGCAATCCACAGAACCAAAAAAATTTTGAACAAATTTGGCCACGAGACTATCATGAGGTTGACCAACACCACAATTGCTTGTCCAACCTGCAATTGACTGTGTACTGTAGATGAAGATCCAATGAAACAGAATGGGTGCAATCAAGTGAACATTTTATGGTGTGGTGGACGCACCCCCAATGCGTGTCGCTTCCTATGACAAAAAAGAAATGGCAATTCACTCTTGGCAAAAAGCTTCGCAGCATGTTTGAGGTGCAATGCTGTCTCCTACTGGCTAATACCCGAGTCAACAAAACCCGCTGGTCAGATTTCGGGGACATTTCCACAAAAAAATCCCACATTGTTTCGGACTTGACAAAAGCATCCACCAGAACCTGCTGGATGGCAACCAGTGCAGATTGAAAAGAATACAGAATCAATGCCCATCTATGTACAATTGCAGACACGTAGACATGCATGTATTTACGTCTGAAGCTGCAGTAAAGACATCATGCTTTACTGCCAGGCCAGGTGTCGTCCCAGTGCCGGGATGGTTAGGATTCCTACAAGGTTCAGGAGGGATAGGCAGAGCAGTTCGGACAAAACCGACACACAGACGGATGGGGAAACGGAAAGAACAACAGACATGGGGACACCAGCTGTGGAATGCTGCAACTCAAATACGTGAAACAGACGCAGTAGCAAAGGGTTTCTGTAAACAACAGATGGTCTTTTTTTCTTCCAAAGATTCCGAGAAAGCGGGGGGGGGGATGCCGAGAAAAGGGGGCGGGGTGAAAGCACGGAACCACAAGAGACGAGAAATAAACCCTTTGCAATATCACAACGAGGTTTGGGGGTCCAATCAGCAGAAAACATGACAACACCCAATGAACTTCATGTGAACTTACAGCACCATCAAGTAAATAAAATACACTGAAAACCGGCGGCGGCTTTTACTCTTCATCCTAGTTTGATACCGTTCTGTTTTGCCCAGGTTTTCATGATCAGTACAATGGTGTCCACCTGATTGTTTCTGGAGTTTCTGAGCATACCAACCACGTCCCTGAGTGCATCAGCTGGTTCTTTATTTGCAATAACCTGCTGGAACACTCCTACACAGGCACCACGCTTGCCATCCCAATACTCAGGATTGGGGTCTAAACGTTCCAAAACATCAAAGGCCTTTGCAGAGTAGTAGAAGCTACCACTCTTGTAAGCATCGTTTGCGATGAGCTGCAGAAGGCTGAAGGACTCATTCGACGTGTCCATCTTGAGGTACAATTCCCAGGCCTTCTTGGGCTGCTGGGTCATAACATAACACCTAGCAAGCCAACTAATGTAGCAGTACTCCACTTTATATTTTTCGTTTTGAATCAGCTGCAATGTTTCCAAAGCATCTTTGTATTGACCAGCTGCAGCCTGGGCAATCCCAATATTCCAGTTGAAATCATCGTCTTGTGGGAAATATGTTTTGATCGAGGTGAGATAAATCAGAACATCTTCGAACTGTTTCAACAAGAAGAAGCAGGACGCCATGCACTGTCGCCCAGGAATGGTGTCACACTCCGAGGCTGAAGCGCCGACAAGCTGGAAATATTGCTGTGCCATTTTAATGTGTTCCCTGGAGTCAGTCAACTGGCCAATACTGGCGTTGACCACCCCCTTCAATATGTACTCTTGCGGTGTGACGGGCTCCAAATCCTTGATCAACTGGTAGGCCTCCTGCACCTCTTCGTTGCGAAGATGGTATATGACGAGGTTTAACCGGGCCTCGGGTATCAAATCCACAACAGGGGGCAAAACCTGGAGAGCATTTTCACCACCCTTGAACACAACAAGGTTATGCTTAACCAGGTCATTTTCGAACTTAAATGACACACTTTGCAAGTCCAACAAGACTTTCAGTTCTTGCTCAGCAACCTTCCCATTATACAGCCGATAATTGTTGCAAGCCTTCAGGTTGATAGCTATCGCGCTGTTCGGGTAGGACTGCAGGTAGACATTCAGAACCTCCAAAGACACATCGTAGTAGTCCAGCTTGTAGTAGCACAGGGCAACATAGACGTTGAGTGCTAAGTAATCACGGTTTTCAAGGAGGATGCGCTTGTAGATGTCGGTTGCCTCTTGAAAGTGGTTGCGAAAGTAGTGGATAGACGCCAAGCTCAACTGATCCTCCAGGGTCTCTTGCAACTTCTGGTGGTATACCATCAGCTTGTTTTCGTCGTTAAATTTGTGTGCAATGTGGAAGAGAAGACGATTCTGCAACGTTACGACTGGTCCCTTCAGTGCCGCTTCTTCAGCTTCCTTGTATTGCCCCAGGTAAAACGAACAGCACGCAACATAAATGTGCAATATTGGATCGGCGTCGTCGCTTTCAAGCATTTCTTGGTATGCTTGCATCGCTTTCTGATACTCTCCCAGGTGAAAGGCAGAGTACCCAAGCCAAGGCAGTGTTGGATACTCCTCAATGGTTTGTCCAGATTCCTTGTAGAATTCGAGCATCGCTACTGCACCTGAGAAATCGCGGTTCGCAATGTACTCCTCCAGCTGCACGTACGGCTTGACATTGCTTTGATCTTTGCCTTTGGGCAAGTTGTCGGTCTTCTTTAGTCGTTGTTTTGCAAAGATCATTGTTCTTCTTCGAAAGCTGAATCAGAAACTTTCGTGTTGCGCCCACCGACGTGCACCTCCTCACACAGCCGAACAGATGGACTCTGTGCTGAATGGATAAAAACTGCGAATGAGAGAAGTTGCAAAGGGGTACACGACAAACTGCGGGGTCGAAGTCTCGACAGATAAAATGCGCCAACAACGGTCTCGTCTCGAAAATGAATGGACCCAACACACAATGAAAAGATGTGTTTTGCTCCTTCACACCCCGCTGGTTGATGAGCTGCCTGTGAGAGGTGTGAACACAAGAAGAAATGTCAGAGCATCAAAGCTCATATCGTGAAATCCCTGGAATTTCCTGGAAATTGGCGTGCAGTTCGCACGACATTGGCATGACGCCGCGGTCCTCACCGCCTGCCTGGGAGTATGTCTCTTGGACCAAAAAGTTGAATTCATGGTACTGATGACCGTGAAAATTTCAATTCACAAATGCAACTAGGATGGTGCCATGCTAATTTCCAATCGCAGTTGGGTTACATGGGGGTCGAGAAATCCGTAGGAATATGTGATAAGTAAAAGACGTTCTCAGTATCAGTTACTGAGAGATGCGGCTGGTCAAGGGCCGGGCTGAGGCTCTAACCCACCATGCTGTCGCAGCAGAGTGTAGCGGCACCACACTACGCAGCTGTCCCCGAACGGACACCGGAAAACTTGCGGAAGCGCCACAGGCACTCCCACCTGAGTAGGGTCCGCCACAGGCACTCCCACCTGAGCAGCGCTGACAAATTCGAATTTTGAATTTCTAGACCAATTTGAATTTCATTTTTGATTTTCTTCTTTTTTCTGTCACAGCTCGGAATGAATATTCGCTTAGTGATTTTGCTACTTGTGTGTTCCTTATGTTTGGGCACACACTCCAATCCCAAACGCTTTGATTGGAAATGCTCCGATGTTGTCCGTGAAATGCATGGACGCACCATTGGCGAGATTGGTGTGCTAATTACCAATCGACCTCGTGGTGCACCTGCCTATTACGTATGGCACCCGGAGCAAATGTATAATTGGAGGCCCGTATGTCCTGATTGCCGTGGCCCTGCTAAAAAACACGGGTGGTCAAAGCATGTGGTTTGCATGGCAAGCGAAAACTGCGCTTTGCTTCACCCTCGCTATAGCTGTCCTACATGCAGCACATCGGCATCTATTACCAAGACATTTACTCCCGGCCCTGCGGCAACCAGGGAAGACTCTCCTTCTCATGAGGCACCTCCATCTCAAGCAGCTAACCCACCTGAGGCAGTTGAAGCCTCTCTGACCTATGAGCCTAGTGAAATAAGCCCTAACGGTGACCACAATCCTCCGGTTTCTCAGCCTCAAGTGAATGCAATATGGCACCCTGCCATCTTACCTCCCATGAATGTTGATATCCTTTGCCATTTCAACCCTTTGACCAACAACCTTTCCAACCCTTTGACCAACAGCCATTGCCACTTGACCCGGGCCCACTTTCCAATTCATGTTCCAACCTCCCGAGAATGACTATTGGCCCCAGTAATCCAAAGGAGATTAACCTAAATGACTACATGTTTGCATGTTGAGTACTTTGTTACATGGTGTACTATGTCGCATTGGAGAATGAATTTGCTCATTGCACATGCTTAGGGTTTTGCAGGTTTCACTTGAGTGGCAACCAAGCCATTTATTCTATGGTTGCCGTTGAAGAAGAAGAGACATCTTGAAATCCTATGTTGAGATCCTCAAATCGAGAAATTTGAAAAATCGGATTTTGAAATCCTATGTCTACATCCATGATTGGACAAACTTGAAAAAATCCGAATTTTAATGATGGTAGGATTACATTTAGGGCGCCGAAGGCGCCCGAAGAAAAATTTTAAGAATTTTGACATGGATCCCTTCATTCCTAATCCAATCGCTCCCCTTCCTTAGTCATACATGAGCCGCCCTTTCACTTGAGTGTCTTCTCTATCCCTCTTCACTTGAGTGTTTTTTTGAGCTCCAATCCTTCACTTGAGTGGCAACCATACCCTTGTCTCTTGTCACTGGTTGTCTCCAACCCCGTCTTGTGTTGCTCCGTTGCCTTTGCTCCTTTCCCCGGTATGCTCAGGGGGAGTATGCATTGCAGACCTTTTTGCTTGTCTTCCATCCTGAGAGCTGGACGCTGCACGCACGATGCGCAACAAACGCACACACAAACACACAAAACACACAAACACACACCACGCACATCATAAGGTAAACCGCCCCGATCGAGGGCCACTTTCTAGATAGCTATCTGGCTTTTTCTTGCCGATTTCTGCGAAACCCTTACGCATCGTGCAAAGGGAAGCAACATCCGTGTGGAAACCACAATCCCCACGCAAACCGTACACACCAGGCCAAACCAAACCAATGACGCACACCACCCATGGTATTGCGTTTGACATTAACGGTTCAACACAACGTGAAAATCACACGAACCACGCACACCAAACACACCTCGTGAAATGTTCTGAAAAACTTATCCTCGACCGTTTTTTTGGGGCCGTGTGTACCGAACATGAATTGCCATGAGTACGTTGAGCACTCATCGTGTTCATTTGTTCAGCTCGCCTATGTTTTCTTGTACCTGTTGACGCCTTTGAATATCCTCGCCATCGAAATAATCAAGATAATAGAAGTGATTGCGCACACGGGCCTTTTCAAAACACCCCACACACGCCCGTAACGAGAGCACGAGGTGAAGGCCACTCCCATCCATGAACGTACTAGGCACCGCAAGTTTTATAAAAGATAAGTTTCACCCCCCTAAGACGTAATTCGGGGGTAAGGCACAAGAGGCGAAGGCGCGGATAGGAAAGGGAAGATCTCACCGACACCGTTCATTTACATCACAACTCGTTCGAATGCTGAGGAGTGCCTTGTTCTCCGTTGCCTACAAAGCCCTTTAGTTCGAGAAGAACGTGGAGAATGGGCTTGCGGCGCTTTTGTAGCCAAACGTCATTTGAATATTTTGGCGACCTAAGGATCTCCTGGCCAGTTTCTAGCTTGGACTCAAGGAGGTGATGCGTCTTTCATTGACCTAGGCTTCGGAGAAATTCCGTGGGAACGCCATGGCCCCATGTGGTACTATTGTGGGGTTGCTTGGTTGGGGGCCCTTTTCACTGTCCGTTTCTCTCATAGAATCATGGCGGATGCTGAACTCAATTTTGTCTCACGATGGGTTGTGGCCTTTTGCGTTGTAAAATTTGACATCGACATTGGACAGAGTATGTTATGGCCCACCACGACTTGCCCCCAGTCAGCTTGCTTGGCCCATGGATGCAATTCTCTATTAATGATGGCAAGGTCCAAGCCAAGGACATAAACACCCGACCACATAGGACACCCTATACCTCACAGCATAGGCCACATACCCCGACCACCGGATCCCAATGACCCACACCGAAGGCGACTACTTGCCGCCACCCTATGGGGCTTGGAACAAGCGTCGGCTGACGCACAGACCTGGTGGCTTGTGAATCCGTATGCCGTTGCATTGGTGCCTTGCCGCTAAATCCCAAAACGTTTCGGGACACTCTCAAGTGGAGCACTATGCCCTGCTAAAAGGAATTCAAGGAAGCGCACGCGAGAGTTCTCCCATCACTTCATTCTCGGGCGAGTATGGATTGTGCTAGCGGCATGTGGTGTTGCTGCACTACGTGCCCTGCGTTGCCTCCCTGTGAAGACCGAGCTGAAAAGCCCAAGGACTTAGGAGATGGCAAGTGGGAATTAGATTTCTCATAACGCCTTAAGTACGGTAAGCTTTTTTCAAATATTTTGAAAAAGTAGGATATTGCTTTGGCGTTTCATGATCTGGGCCGTTCGCAAGAAGGCGTTTTGTGAAGTGGTGGTGTGGTAGTTATTTTATTTTAGACCGCCTCATAAAGAGTTGGTGAAGTGCGTATGGGGCCCGGTGCCGAGCACACCACGGTTGCCGGTCGTCTCCCGCTTTGCCATGGTCAAAGCTCGGTCCGAATGTTTTGTGAACGCGTTGTCACCGAGAGTTGAATGGACGGAAGCTTTTGGTTTGATTGCAGTTATGGAGTTCTGCCACCCTCGCCACGCATTCAACCTTGAACAAGAAAAAGAAATGTATGTTTCGTGCCATTTGCATCTCGTCACAGAGTGTCCCAGGCGGGGGCTTAAGCCGCCACAAAATGAATGAATGAATGAATTTGCATCTCGTCACATGCATTTGCCCATGCGATGCACCAGTGAGCAGATTTTTGTCGTGGGTGGAGGCTCCGCTATATTTGTAGGCCCGTCGCTCCTCTCCATTTCCAATTTAGGTAGACATCGGGGCCGCGGAGGTGGTTGGGGTGCACCGAGGGAGACGGGGTTGCAGACTTGTGGTGGTAGGGAGGGCTCGAGTTGGCGAATTCGACCAAGAAGGGCCTTGGGTGTATTCGTGTCCGCACGTTTGTAGTTGTCATTTGGCGCTCCCGGACTCCAATACGCAAAAAGGCGATTGCACTTTCACAATCAAGATCCGAGGTTCGCTTGCCACACAAGCCATCCTAACCCAAAATATGCTCCGCGTCGTGCAACGCGCCAGGGTTTACTTTCGGGTGCCACGACAGGTGATGGAGGTGATGGCCATAGGTTACATTTCACCGGTGTCCGCAACAAATGTTGATGTCTTTCGCTAGTGTGCGCAATTAGAGGGGTTGATGTCTTTGATGCACATCGGATATGGCTTTGTAGTCAGAAGGTGACAACATTGACATCAACATCTTTTTTGGGAGATTGCTCGCGGGTGCCAAAGCCATTGGTGCGTTAGAACGGAAAAAAAATAAGGAGGAGGCTTTAATCCCTATAGATTTCACCACCACCCCCCTGCTGGTATTTAATAAACGTCTTTAGGGAAACAGTCCAATCTTTGGACAAAACTTTGTGGCTATTTGTGGTGTACAATGGGGTCTCAGACCCCGCACTACTCATCGCCCCCCGTGCTCCAAAGCGTATTCAGCCTAGCCCATCGCACAAACACGACGCCCCACGTTCGCTTTTTTGGCAAGGTTGAGTAGCGAAAAGAGTATTTGCGTGCGCTCTAGCTGACACAACCTTTCGGCGGCAAATCGCACCGGTCATGCATTGGGCGTCTTTGTGAAATTGGGATTGCCGTCCAAAGGCTTTCTACGGTTAGGTATGCTATATTGGGAATTCGATTCCCAAGTTCGTTTTGATGATGTTTCACATTTTTTCCTTGCGTTGTAAAGCAATGAAAGCAATGGATGCTATATCATACGCTTTCGCGGGGCATCAACCTCCATCTCCACGTTTCAGGCGGTGGATAGCATGGTTATATGAAGCAGGGCACTACTGCATACGCTATTGTCACTAGAGACATCCTTCTAAGCGAGCCTGAGCTGGATAGGGCAGGGTGACCCTCACTAAGCAACAGCCTGCCCGCTTCCGTGACAATAACATGGGTGTAAAATACCGGTCCACTTCCGTGCAGACATTGCAGAAATCATTCGAGGAAATGTACGATCTGAAGCTCCAATATGAAGTGGGGGGGGACACATGGACATTTTTGCAAGCCCAGGTCACAGTAGTACCGGCAGCAAGATGCCAGGACACAGGTATGACGACGGCACCACCTTATCTGAGACTGTCGCTGGCGGATAAAGGACAGAAGTACCACACGGCGCACCAGCGACTGCGGAGGTTTCCTGATTGGTACAGCGGTAAAGCAAAGCGCACACTGAGATCCCTCACACCGGCAATGGCAAAAAACTGTGCGTATTACAGGGACACAAAGCAGGATGCGATGCACAATATGCAGCAGGCGTTCAGTGACCTGCAAAACAAAGGGTATCCAGAATCATGGTGGAAACACACACTGTACCAAAGGCTTGCACGATGGGGACTACCGGTGCAAGAATAGCGAGAGACCAGGTGAGCAGGCACCACACAGCACAGCACAACCAGTCACAGCGAAACACAGCACGGCACAGCACAACACGGCACAGCAAGGCACAGCACGACACGGCACGGCACAGCACAGCACAGCACAGCACAGCACAGCACAGCACAGCACAGCACAGCACAGCACAGACAGCACACACGGAACGACAGCTGGTCCACGAAAAAAGACCAGGTGAGCATATGATGTGTATGTCCACATACACGTTGTACATGCATACGATATTGAATGCCCTTGCACATGAATAGCTACCAGCAGGATGTCACAGTCTATGCGCTGGGTGGCCATTCAAGTGCCCTGCCTTGTTCTGAAAACAGATTGTTTGTTTATGTTAGCGCCTGCTTGGCTCTTTTGCTCCGTGTGCGCCTGAAGAGGTACAAGGTTTGGCTTGGGTAAATCAAGACTGGGATTGAGACTACTGACCGCGGTGTGTGTGCAGTTGACTAACATCAACACGAGCCACGAAGGACACTGTTTGTGAAAAAGCTATGATGGCATTCCTTGAACTCACCATCACCACAGCATGCACGATCTATATCATCGCCCTAATGACAGTCACGAAGAACACCACGCGATTTCCCGGAGCGGTATGGTGCGGTACACATGGATGGAGCCGACATAGCACTGCAAACTGCAAGGGAATCTCGGGAAAAGGAAAAGAAGGAAGAAAGCCACGTTGCTATGCTTGCGGATCGGAGGAGCACAAAATATGGCAATGCCCGAAGGCAAAGAAATGTTACAATTGTGGAGGAAGTGGACATGAAAGTTGGGAGTGCGACAAGCCGAAAGATCGCGACAAAATTATGGCGGGCATTCGAGCAGCAAGTGCGAATCGACGAGACAATAGCGAGCCGACGCCAATTCATGATCAAGAAAAATTATCCATCAAAATCACGTCCACGAATGGAGAGATCAAGGACAAAATCATCGACTCAATCATGGAGCACATGGGTGACTCGGCCACATGCGAGCTCAATGACACAATGACATCCTGTGTGGTGGGCGGATTTGACACAGAAGAAGCAGTGAAAAATACGCTAAAGCAACTGGCAACACACAAGGAGATACGAGCTATACAATGCGACACACCGACGACTACCACGAGAGGACCCCAGCCGAACTCGAGGACACACGCAACGGACGTGGCCAGCAGCTCCTCACAGGCGCACACGGGAGCAGGTATGACCCAAAAGGAATCACAGCGAATGGCAAATCTGGAAGGCGAAGTGGACATCCTCAAAAAAGACGTCGAACAAGTGAAAGAGACGACAGGAAATATCTCACGGAGACTCGACGGAATGCAAAATTCCCTCGAACAAATGGAGGTATCACGCACGCAAGACAGTAACATACTGGCCATGATGGCACGGCACTTCAACCTGGATGGACAAGGAAAAGCCGAGGAGAAAAAGAGCACACCGCGAGGAGCCGAATTCAAGGCACCGGACCCGACCACCATACCAGCGACACCATCGACAAAAGGCACGGGAGCACAATCCCAACGCAGTACCGACCCCATCCTGGAAACACCGGTTCGAGACCTGATGCATGATGCGTATGACGTGGATAACATGGGCACGGATACCAATACCCGCGGGGGAAAGCGCACAGAACCAAGCCCGCTGAAAATCGATTTCATGGGGCAGGCATTGGTGGAAGGAAAACGAGGATGGCTACACATACCACCAAAAACAGGCATTAACGAGTCAGCGGAGTGGGCAGCGGTGAGTTCCATGCTCACGGCGCAAGTGGCACCAAAACGCTGGTGGGCGGTGCACCTAGAAAAACCGGAGATGGCCTCTACCCTGATGGATGCTGAGGACTTCTACCTAGACCGCGAGGAGTCGGATTCGGCACTGGCCAGAAAAATGGGAGGCAAGCGCAGCCGGCGCGACACACCCTAAAAATCCGCAGACCACGGTCCACACCGGTCCCCCAAGCAGGGAACGGCATACACACAGCGACCACACAGTAAAGAAGCGGGCCACCAACAGGCCCCCGGCAAAAGGCAGTCGAGTTCTTCAACACGCTGCAAAATGGCCCAAGGGAATAGACCCGATTTCCTGGACCACGAAAAATTGGCCCACCGTCCCGGCGAGTACCTACCCTCCGTGCTGACGTTCCTGCGAACCTGCTCTTCTTCGCCAACGCTCAGGCCATGGCTCGCCCCACATGGGGGACGACCACCCTTGGCAATCCCACTACCTCATGTTGAGGTACCAGCGGAAATCACTGCACAAGCAGCCGCGCACATCCAGCGTATACTACAGCACAGGGACACTGTGCGTAACGCGTGGAGGCGAAGACTGGAGGATACAATGGGGCAAGCAAGGAAGATTAATGCAGACGGGCGCGATGGACAACCCAGACCAACTCTGTTCAATCACTCCCTTCCCGTAGACGAACTACACCCACTGCGGGCAATACTGCAGCCACTGGCACAGCATATCCAACAATCCCTGCACCTCGCACATTACTGGGACTGGTTCACACAGTCTGAGAACATTACCAGCTGGAGAACGGTGTCCCTGCAGGACCTGTATGATTTTGCCGAGGCCATGGCCAACATATACTTAGAGTACCAGGACACAGCCACGTTCACCGATGCCGGCTATTGGGCTGTACCCACACCATGGGCCGCCTCCTGGATGCACACCTTCCGTCTGCAAGACATTGTCGGATTACCTGCCAGCGCGCGCACAACACACAGATTTGTTTGTACAGTACCATCTGAAAGGCTCATAGGAGGCATAGCACACGATGACTGGATTTTCGCCAGTCCTGCCCCCTGCAGAGCGCTATGGATTGTGCAGCCACCCCACACAAAGACCGGGGTACACACCTTGCGCGCACGCGTACACAGCCCACGTGACTTACACACCAGCGTAATAGTGATATGCCCCGACACACATCCCGTCCACCTGGAGCTATTCAACTGGTGGCACGAGTGCCCCACAGAGTGCTCCATTGTACTGACCGGGTCAGCACCAGCAATACCCTTCCTCTGGAGACAGGGACCGAGGGCACAGGTCACAGAGAAACTGGGTTTCACGATGTACTGGATCACGGGGCGGAAAGGGGACCAAAGTGTCACCGTGAACGATGTTATTTCACACACAGGAGCACTGGGCAAGCACAATGACCACCTATTGCACCCCCTACCTAAGCACAAATGCCGGCACACCACGAGAGCGAGCGTCAGGAACCATTTCTGGCGCACCCTGCACACACTGGTGAACAGTGCACGGGAGTTTGGGACACACTGGACAGAACAGCACTGGGTAAAGCACCTGGACCAACTGAACACCCTACTGCGAGAGTCGCCGCAGCCCTGGCTGCGACGACTATGGGCATATGCTGACAAATGTGAGCACGCAGCACACACGGTGGGAGAACTAGGTATGTGGATATACGCTGTGTGGTCTGTGAAAACCCGCAGGGTGTACATAGGACAGACAGGTGCAATCAAATGACTGAAAAAAGTGGTCACACGATTCCTACAGCACAGAAGGGGTGCCACATCCTGGCAGACCCTCTTCGGACGTAACGGAGTCAGGGGTTTGGGCAAGCTCTACCCCATCATGGCAAAGACGGGTTTGGAGTGGTTCGGTGTATTACCAATTGAAAAACTGCCCAAAGCGTCCATGGCGGACGGCAGGGAACAGTTCTGGTTCAGGAAACCGGCCCCTGTACTCAATGTGAAAGATACCATGCCCACAGACAGAAAATGGAAACTCCTCCTCCAAGGTAAGTTGGTGACACCACGGTATACCAAGGCACAGATTGCCGCCCTGATTCACCGCCTGGGCGACAGAATGCGCTCCCCCCTGCCCCCACACGAACAATTGCACATACTGACGATGGCAAAGAAATACTGTAGCGGACCGGTGAGGAATAAGTGCTACCAAAAGGTGGCACTGCGCCTGCGAAACGCACTGGGTCTGAGTCTACCGAACCATGTCAACATGCGAGTCCCATGCATGCATAACCTCGAACGGTTTGGTATGCAAAAGGTCTTCACCTCACACTTGGATAAGTTACCCCTCCCACTGTACCTGCGTAAGTATCTGATATCAGTAAGTAAGACTGTGTACGTCCGCAACCCGACGGTGGCGGACCTGCTCAAAGGACACCCGCCAGCGGACACGCTGCGGGACATGCACGCAATTGTACATAGTGCTGAATGTGCCTGTGCCCAACTCAGCAAGCGCTGGGGCAAACCACTGGTGGATGGGCACCTGTTTGTACGACATCCTGACCTCCTGCGGTCACTGTTTGGCAAGTATGCGCGCGTACTGACCCAAAACGCAAAAAACGATGTACACCCGTCATGGAAATCCGTCAAGCGGACGGTAGTACAGTCACTCCGCCAGCTTTTCGTGGCCGTGCTACCAGAAAAACAAGGGGAACAGGCGGTACGACAGTGCTACACTGACACGCTGTCAGCAGCGAGAATGGGGTGGAGGGAAAACAAAAAACCGACCCCCTGGTTCTTATGGGAACAAACAGTGCGAGAAATGGCCACACAGTTCGGGCCAGACTGGAAGTTTGAGATCGTCGACAAAAATGGAGGCCAGTTATCCGCACACTGCTAGGTAGGGGCCATGAAGGACATGCTCCGAAACTTGTCCGACGAAACACAGTTCCGGCTGGTGGGTGAATTCCCGTCAGCACATGAAGCACGCGCACAGGCCATGACCATTCTCAGGGAGCACGCACACGCACACAATCTGAAAAAATACTGGAGCCATGGGAAAAAGAAGGGGCCACCCACAACGAGATTTCTGGGGAAAAACAAGTTTGATGAGCTGAAAGGATGGGGCTATACCCCCCTGCACACTTCATGCTACACCACATCCCTGGTGACGTATGGCATCAGCATGTTGTACCTTACGTGACAGATCGGCCCAGGCACCTGTTTGCACTGGTCACAGCGAACTCCCACATTCTGGGAATGTTCATGACCGAATTTCTGGGCCGACCGCGCTATGAGGCGCTGGACGCCCTGTACTGGAGACTGCGCAAGCTGCAATGGACCCTGGGCACAATCACCCACCCAGTGCTACAACCGTCCCCAGAGCTATACGCCCACATACGCAGACACACACCCACACTGCTGTCACCCCCTGCACCCGAGCCCCTTGCCACACGCATTGTCTTCTCCCATTACCGCCACCCTTTGCGCGCCAGAGGTCGCATCATCGGTCGGTGCCTGAATTTGTTAATCACTGAGAGCTTGAGATATGTGCCCAGCCTGGAGTTGGAGCACTGCAAAGATGTGCTAGGCATGGTAAGGTATTGGAACGCCAGCATCGCAGAAAAGTGGAACGCAGGGGAGCCGAAGGATACAGAAATTGAGCTCTTCGAGTTGGATATAAAATCAATGTTCCCATCACTGTCCAGAGAAGGGGTCTGGGATGCACTGCAGGACCTACATGATGCCGTGCTACGTGGACGAAGGGCGAACAGGGGCAGAGGCTAGGAGTTACGGTTTGCCATAAATAAACTTGACAGAAAATTGGACAGAATTGGGTCAGGGGCGCCAGAGTGTTACACGAATGTCAGGTTCACTGAAGTGAAAGACTTCCTTAGGTTTGACATTTTTCACAATGACATTTTCGTCATTGGCAATGCTATATATGAACAAATTAAGGGTATTGCCATAGGGGGCACCATTTCTGCCCCCTGCGCCAATGCATTCTGCCTCATGCGAGAACACCGTTTCTACTCCCACGTCCTACCCTTCGCGCCTGAGGGCCCACAAGCTATTCACCCCTGTGAACTGCCGGGACAGCCTGCCCGCTTCCGTGACAATAACATGGGTGTAAAATACCGGTCCACTTCCGTGCAGACATTGCAGAAATCATTCGAGGAAATGTACGATCTGAAGCTCCAATATGAAGTGGGGGGGGACACATGGACATTTTTGCAAGCCCAGGTCACAGTAGTACCGGCAGCAAGATGCCAGGACACAGGTATGACGACGGCACCACCTTATCTGAGACTGTCGCTGGCGGATAAAGGACAGAAGTACCACACGGCGCACCAGCGACTGCGGAGGTTTCCTGATTGGTACAGCGGTAAAGCAAAGCGCACACTGAGATCCCTCACACCGGCAATGGCAAAAAACTGTGCGTATTACAGGGACACAAAGCAGGATGCGATGCACAATATGCAGCAGGCGTTCAGTGACCTGCAAAACAAAGGGTATCCAGAATCATGGTGGAAACACACACTGTACCAAAGGCTTGCACGATGGGGACTACCGGTGCAAGAATGGCGAGAGACCAGGTGAGCAGGCACCACACAGCACAGCACAACCAGTCACAGCGAAACACAGCACGGCACAGCACAACACGGCACAGCAAGGCACAGCACGACACGGCACGGCACAGCACAGCACATCACAGCACAGCACAGCACAGCACAGCACAGCACAGCACAGCACAGCACAGACAGCACACACGGAACGACAGCTGGTCCACGAAAAAAGACCAGGTGAGCATATGATGTGTATGTCCACATACACGTTGTACATGCATACGACATTGAATGCCCTTGCACATGAATAGCTACCAGCAGGATGTCACAGTCTATGCGCTGGGTGGCCATTCAAGTGCCCTGCCTTGTTCTGAAAACAGATTGTTTGTTTATGTTAGCGCCTGCTTGGCTCTTTTGCTCCGTGTGCGCCTGAAGAGGTACAAGGTTTGGCTTGGGTAAATCAAGACTGGGATTGCGACAACGGTGGTGGCCCATGATTTGCTTTCGAGCCTCTGCCTGCTTTTTTCAGCACATTGCTTGCAACTGTCTTTGCAGAAAGGTTTCCTCGTGTTGCTTTTCTTTGTTGCTGCCGTGTGCCTGCAGTACTGGGAGGAGCAACCAGAACACCAGACGACACAAAGACAGAGAAGGGAATATTTTTCATTAATACGAACAAGCTTTTGTCGACAAGGACAATCGTATGGATCAAGAACAAGTAAAGCAATTTTCTGAAGTAATGCAATTTTACGAGGCGTATAAAGCTTATCAATCGTCCGCTACTCCTTCACCTACTTCAACGCAATCAACGCCGACTCAATGCGCGCAGGGCGGAATCTCGCACCATCATCACCATCACCATCATCAGAATTTTGCGGGAGGCACTCACCGACATAGTCCTCAGTACCACGTGCACGCTGCGCCACTGCAACAGGGGATTCTCATTCCCCAGAACACCGCGAAGGGTCAACCGGCGTTCCCAGTGGGTACCCAGAAAATCTTTTGCACCACCTGCGGTTTCTGGACCGATCACGATGCTGCCAACCACCACAGGGCGCAGGCCATGAAGTCGAACGAGCAAGACTCCAAGGGTGGCTTCAATCCCGCGTTCCTGACCTGCGAGTCGTGTGGGAAAACGGACCACAATTTTATGAACTGCGACAAGCTGGATCCTGCTATGGCCGCGTTTGTGCTGTCCAAGAAGAAGGATGAGGACGATCGGAAAGAGATGGCGAAAGCTCAGGTCAATGCGGCGTTGGCAGCCAAGGGATACGACGTGAGCCAGTTCCGGTTTAACAACTGGGGCAAAAAAGGGAGCCAGACTCGTATTGTCTCAGCCCCCAAGAGCCAGATGGGTCAGCCGGCAGCTCAGCCAGCGGTGCTACCGTCAGCGCCCTGCTCGCATGGGCCGCCTGAAGGCCTGTACCCCGCCGCGCCGCCGCCGAGCGGAGCTGCCGCAGAGCGGGTGATGGAGGGCCCATCTCTTGATGGCATGCTGGAGATGATACGCAGCCTGGGCTACGTGGTGACGAAGGAGACACCGTCAACAGCGTCTACAACTCAGGCGAGGGACCCAGCGACCGAGCAGGAGAAGGAGAAGGCGGGGGCCGCGCCTGCCCAACACGACATCGACCCGCTCACCACGGTTCCGGAGACCCAGCTAGACGTGCGCGGCCGGGACTCGACGGGCTCCGTGGCGTCGGACGGGTCGTCGAAAGCAGCAGCGGTGTTCGTGAGCGAGTCCCCTATCAACGTCGATGGCTGAGCAAGACGGCCCCCGCTCTGGACAAGCGCCCTGGCTTCGCTTTCCTGACCGACCAGGACAAGGACAAAAACAAGCGTACTCGCGATCGTCTGAGGGCTGACCAGCCGTTTAATACCCCGACTCCAGGGCGATACTGTCAATGCGCTGTTCACTGGCTGCCACAGCCTGCATCACCTCGGCTCTGAGCTGCTCATCCTCGGCTTCAGCCAGCGCTGGGCGGTCATTGGGGCGCTGCCTCGCGTCGAGATCGTCCGCGCTCGTAAAAAGCACCCCTGCCACACCCTGCGGGGAGGGCTCAGAGTCCTCGGGCCTGCGCTTGCGCCCTGGGCTATTCTCGAGAAGACGAACCTGGCGTGTGCTACAGGAAGGTGGCATACCCTGGGTACTTTGGATTTGAGGGCCAAGCAAGCGTTGACAGGGACTATCCGCAAAACGGAGGTGGGGAACGAGGTGCACGTGGTACGTGTCCACAGCGACGGGCGCTACGTGTTTGACACCGTCAAAGTGGCCGAATGCAGCGACAAAGACAAGACGCTGTCCTACACCTGGACAGACCCCGACGGGGAGGAGTGCATCGATGATGCCGCATATGGCTGGGTCTGCTCCTCTACCCGGAACGCCCTGAAGTCAGTAGCGGCGCTCAACGACGTACTGGCTGAGCAGGAGGCCCTTTTAAAGTAGTTCGGGACGCGGAGCCTCTATGGCAAGGGGATCGCGACGCCCACCGCGAGCTGGCAGCCGGACTCCAGGAATGGCTATGTAGCCTCACTGTCTCGTTACAGCGGCCCTTCTCCAGACATCCAGGAGCATGTCGACGAAGGCACTTATTGGAGCGTCTGGTCCAGATCGTCATGGACTCGCCGCGACTGGCCCCGGCCACTCTGGAGGTTTTCAATGGCGGAGCGTTTCTCCAGCGGAAGCTTCGTGAATGGAGTGAGCTGAAGGAGTTCTATCGTCAGCTATGCCGTCTGTCCCACGTGAACCAACCTCCTGCAGCCGCAGGGTTTCGAACCGTACATACCTTCCACTCCCTCTCCTCTGAACCTGAGGCGATGACCTCAGGGGGTTTCCTGAGCTTCTGGAAGCGCTCCCTGCAGCAATATGCCGACGTGGAGCAGTGCTTCAGCGCCTTTATGTCCCGTACAGGTCTGTACTGCTGGACG
Source organism: Eutreptiella sp. 'Long Island Sound 2002' (assembly GCA_964036045.1). Taxonomy (NCBI): domain Eukaryota; phylum Euglenozoa; class Euglenophyceae; order Eutreptiales; family Eutreptiaceae; genus Eutreptiella; species Eutreptiella sp. 'Long Island Sound 2002'. The sequence continues at coordinate 52,257,843 of OZ038389.1, read as the reverse complement.
GAAGTTACTGCAGCCGTCTTCCGGGAGTTCTGTGATACCGTCTTGTCTGATTTTCGTACTTTATTGACCGAACTGGAAAATGATCAACTGGTAGTCCTACCGCGCCGGCCCTGGCTGAATACCCTGGGCCAGACTTATTTTCTGGACCGTTTTTGGACTCCAACAAAGCTCTGGGACTCCATCCTGCCTGCACAACCCCGTGACGGGGGCTGCTTCTATACGACCCCTTTGCAATACCAAGAACCGCAATGGTTTATGCCTGCCGAATATGCGGGGGGTGCCCTCTTTCGCCTGCTCGTGACTGACCAGCCCTCCACGGTAGTGGCGCTCGTATCCGACTCGTCGGGTCCCTTCGTTCACCTGTGCGCGGATCTGGGCTATCGCGTAACGGCACTGACGACCCCGCTCCGCAGCTCTGACGTTATGCACGTGGACTCCATGTCTCACCAACTGCTCATGATTTACTCCCTGCAGCGCGACCCCGAACCCTGCCCGTCGCTACCGATGCCCCGGAGCCTGCAGCCAGCAGTCCGTCAAAATGCCCTACAGCCCATGGCTAAAGCCGGAGGGGGGCGAGCGTACCTACCGCAGCCGGCGGCGGAGTTTACCCCTGATACGGGGGAGGCAGCAGCCCTGGACGAGCGTTTTAACGAACAGTGGAAACAAGAGGTAGAGGCGCGCAGATCTGCACTGGCGCCGCGATGGAACGCACGCACCCGGCAGCAGGTGAACCGACGAGACTGGAGTGCTGTGGAAGCGTCCTGGGACGCAGTGAATGCAGCGCTCGAGCTGTCCAGGAAGAAGCACGTGCGGCGGCTGCATGCGCTGCGCCGCACCAGGGCGAGTGTCAGTACCCCCGGGACCTGGGTCTACGCGTTGTGGACCCTGGACGACCCTGAAATCTACATCGGGCAGGTCGGGGCGCAAGGGAAGGAGCGGTCCGTAGGCTGCAGGGGCAGGGACCATGTGAGACTGGGACAAGATATGCTGCGAATGTGGATGGGAGGCCGCCTCCGGCTCCCCTCCAGGGTATATGAATGGATAGGGCGAGTGGGGCCCGAACAGTTCGTGATTACGCCGCTGGAATTCGTCCCCAAGCCCCTTGCCACGTTGCGCGAAAATAACTGGATGCGTGCCTGGGGACTGGGGAAGCTGAAGAACTGATCGCTGCCGCCTCTTGACGGGCAGAAATGGGCCTTTCTGGTGCAGCGGAAACAATGGAAACGTGAGCTCATGGAGATGGGCGGCTCACTGACGGGGCTCGCGCGTACCATCGTTGACTCAAAGTCGCCTCTCGGAGAACATGCACACTCCCCTACACTCCTCCTGAATATCGTTACCGCAACGGAGCGTACCCTGACGCCAGCGCAACACAGGGTCCTGTACGACAGAGTGCTGGCTTATATGCTCCGTTATCAGAAAGTATGGATACCATACAGGGTCCCAGTGCGTTGGCCTTTGTTGTCCCCGGCGGATATAAGGCAAGATTATAAGGCAGCTCTGAAAGCAGACCTGGGCGCATGCCTGAAGGCCGTGGACTCGTGGCCCCCTGAGCTCCAGGACTACCTGTGCGCGCGCATCCGTGTTATCTCTGCCAGGACTCTGCAGGTCCGCCAGGTTGTACGCACACCGGGGCTCTGCAAGGACCCCACCGCAATCTTCCTGGACCCCCATTCAGGGGAACCCTGCACCTGCCAGTCATGGGACGCGGGTACTGCACCTGGGTTGTCGCGCTTGCACGGCCATGTTTTTACACGTAATATGGAAGATGTCGCGGCGTGTATGCATGCGTTTGACACAGGGGTGCTGCGCCAGAATATGAAGAACGCCACAGTCCCCCCTTGGAGAGGGTTTTGCCAAGCACTACAAAAAGGCCTGCGCCAACTCACGCATGCGCTCCCAGACACACGAATCGCGGCCGCGGGCTCCATGTTGCAAAGCCTCATCGCCGTGTGCAAGGGGGTGTACGATAGGTCATACGCGCAATACCCCCCATTGCTGCATGAGCGCTACATACGTGCACAGCTCAGGAAGCTCCCCCGGGGAGCTGTTTGTGATGTCTTTGACAAAGGGGTACAGGTCCCCAATGTGGCGTGCGCTCATTTCTGGAGGGAGTTCAACCGGGTGACTTTTTTCGAGACTGATTGTTTTGAAGAATTATGGCGTATCATTCTCACGAAGAGGCCCGGTGTGTGGCCCTTTGGTACCTCCTTGACGGCGTGTCCCTGACCCTGCATGGGTCATATACTAAGTTTTCAGCGGCCATGGGCTGCTCCCCAGTGCGTCCGGATGCAGCCCATGCGGCCATGACGACGGCGCGCAAGAAAGGGGCTTCGCGGGGTCTCAAAGCATACGTCAGCGACTTTATAAACAGGGGCGTTGAAAAACTGAAACAGCTGGGCCCTGTGTGGGTACGCCCAGAATCCCACCCTTCTCTTGTTTTTCCTCTCTTGTCCCCCGCAGATTTTCGCGCCCGTGCCAGAGCAAGTGTGCAGAGTGAGCAAGCGGCGCGCAGAGGACGCGCCCCAGAGCGCAGCGACTGCAGGGCTAGGTCCAGGGTGCCAGGGCGACGGCGCACAGCGCCAGGGAGGGGACGGGCCCCGTCGGTAGCGGGCGGACATTTCTGCCTCCGCCATCTGCCGGCGAGGCCGCCAGCTCCGCGGCACACGTCGACTGCACAGCCGCCACTGGGCCTGTCCGCGAAGCCTGTGGCAGTGGGCGTCCCTGACGTGCTACTTGCAGTTAAGCATAAGACACAGGAGTCACTGCAGGCGCCTGTGCTCAAGGGGCGGGAGATAGTTCGGAAGAGTGCCCATCCTGTGAAGCAATGGGGCACTCTGATTGGGCGCTGCCTGTCGGTAATCTGGAAGTGGGCGTGTAAAAATCAGCCTACTTGGGAAATTCACTCCATGCGTGAGCTGAAAGGGGTGGTAGAGCGCTGGCGCCAGCAGCACACAGGGACTGCATGGGGCGAGCTGGACATTGAAGAAATGTTCCCTAACATCGCGCGGGACGAGGTAGAGCCCGCCGTGAATTTTTTCTTCACCCAAATGGCTGGTGCCGCGCCGAATCCTGCCCATGCTTTTTTGATCCATAAAGGTGGGCTGCGCCAGCTAGACAGTTTTGGTGCGAAAACGCGCGACAGCGCGTATTGGAAAATATCTTATACGGATGTTCAGCAGTATCTCTTTTTTGAAACGCGCTTCGACGACGTTTTCGTACACATGTCCTCAGTGTTTCGTCAGCACCTGGGTGTAGCAATTGGGGGAGCTTGCTCAGCACAGGAGGCCTCGCTGGTACTGATGCGAAAAGAGCGGGCGGTGCAGTCCTGCCCCCTTCCACCTGTCCTCCGCTATAGAGACAATTATTTAGTGCTGTGCCAGGAATATCAGGAGTCAGGGAGCTTGCCCGCTGATTTTTTAAAGGTCAGGGAGTTGCTGGCGCGCCATCTGGGTATGGGGATCAAGATAGAGAACTGTCAGCGGGTGTTGCCTTTTCTTGAATGCGAATTGCAGCTGAGCGCTACGGGCCAGCCTGAGTTGGGGCTGAAAGCGCCTGTTTTTGCAACAGTGCCAGGGGCAGGAAACCCGTCCAGCCTTCAGCGTTTGCTGGACGTCTTCAGCCCTAACGCGCGCTCAGCCCTGCAGTCTTTCGTGCCGAACATGATGGGTAAAGCGGCCTGGTATGCGATTCCGGCCGCTCAGTATTTACCAAATGTCACTAAAGTAGCAGAGCCCCTACAGCGCAAGCAATACCCAGGCTCCTGGTGGAAGCCCCGCATGATTGCCCAGGCAGACCGTATAGGAAAAAGAGAGGAGGTGTTGCTGGCGCTGAATGTGCTTCAGCACAGAGCCTGATTCTCATAACGTCGCTGATGCTTTGATCTTGTTTTCTCTTCCCTCGCCTCTCCATTGTTTGCTGGTTTGATGTTATATGAAGCAGGGCACTACTGCATACGCTATTGTCACTAGAGACATCCTTCTAAGCGAGCCTGAGCTGGATAGGGCAGGGTGACCCTCACTAAGCAACGGTGGTGGCCCATGATTTGCTTTCGAGCCTCTGCCTGCTTTTTTCAGCACACTGCTTGCAACTGTCTTTGCAGAAAGGTTTCCTCGTGTTGCTTTTCTTTGTTGCTGCCGTGTGGCTGCAGTACTGGGAGGAGCAACCAGAACACCAGACGACACAAAGATAGAGAAGGGAATATTTTTCATTAATACCGGTGTCCGCAACAAATGTTGATGTCTTTCGCTAGTGTGCGCAATTAGAGGGGTTGATGTCTTTGATGCACATCGGATATGGCTTTGTAGTCAGAAGGTGACAATATCGACATCAACATCTTTTTTGGGAGATTGCTCGCGGGTGCCAAAGCCATTGGTGCGTTAGAACGGAAAAAAAATAAGGAGGAGGCTTTAATCCCTATAGATTTCACCACCACCCCCCTGCTGGTATTTAATAAACGTCTTTAGGGAAACAGTCCAATCTTTGGACAAAACTTTGTGGCTATTTGTGGTGTACAATGGGGTCTCAGACCCCGCACCACTCATCGCCCCCCGTGCTCCAAAGCGTATTCAGCCTAGCCCATCGCACAAACACGACGCCCCACATTCGCTTTTTTGGCAAGGTTGAGTAGCGAAAAGAGTATTTGCGTGCGCTCTAGCTGACACAACCTTTCGGCGGCAAATCGCACCGGTCATGCATTGGGCGTCTTTGTGAAATTGGGATTGCCGTCCAAAGGCTTTCTACGGTTCGGTATGCTATATTGGGAATTCGATTCCCAAGTTCGTTTTGATGATGTTTCACATTTTTTCCTTGCGTTGTAAAGCAATGAAAGCAATGGATGCTATATCATACGCTTTCGCGGGGCATCAACCTCCATCTCCACGTTTCAGGCGGTGGATAGCATGGTGGACAGAATGAAGTGTTTCAGCATGATCTGTCTTGAAGTTTCTTTTGGCTTGCAGCTAAAGTTAAAGTTAAAGTTAAAGTTAAAGTTTGTCGTTCGGGGACTTACCCTCCGCCCCCCTCCCTCTCCCCTCCCCCTCTACCTCCCACACCCTCTCCCTCGGGATCCCCCTTCTCCTGTCGCTCACACCATCGTTCTGCCCCCTCCCCACCACCTCACTCTCATGTCCCTCTTCCTTCCTCCTCCAGCCCTGCTCTCTCTCCTATTCTTTTTTTGCAGCACGCAGTCCCTCAGGACTTGTGAAAGTGAATGATCCGCTGTATGGGTTCACGTATTTCAGACAAGAAAAGGACGCATCTGTGAGAAGGGGGTTCAATCAGGTTGACATTGTTATCTTGCATTTTTGGCCCATCATATCTGTGCAGACAAGCGAGCAAAGCATCCGCTGCCGCGTGCCCTCATGCCGTGGTCTCTTTTCTCCTTTACCCTTCAGCCAGGGCCGAGAGCGACCTGGACCTTGATGGCTCTTGCCCGATGCACATGAACGTTTCACAAGCCCCAAAATGAACCGCCGAGCGTTGCATTCACTAGTGGGGTTTGAACCCATGACGCTCCGCCAAATGAACGTTGCAGCCTTTAGTGGGGGTAAGCCCCAGTCGAGGATCAAGTGACCGAGTTGCAGTGCGAGCAGAGGCAGCTTTGCTGCTTCTGCTCAAGGGCGGTACTCAGTTTTCTGCCTTGCGTGGCGCGTCAATAGTGCGATTCACGGTGTTCTCAAGCCAATGACCGTTGCACTTTGGCCCGGGGATTGAGATAATACTGCCACAATTATTTTGGTGGGGGTGGGTGCGGGAGGGAGGCTGAGGACCCCTGCGATGACGAAATGCCGATTACGAAATTGCAATTTTCCACTGCTTTTTGTGCCTCATGTGTTGCCGCTGCTCCCTCCTGTTGGTTGCTGTGTAGTCAGAGTCATGTGGAAACCCAAAATGTCTCTCAACGTTCGAAGAAAATTTTTCATTCGTTGGTTTGTACATGGTCCTTGAGCTGCAGCATGCTAGGTGCAGTCATCACTCTAGTGGTACATGTGCTGCATTGATATGCCAACAGTGTTGGTTCAAAGCCCACTGCAGCAAGTTTTGGCAAGGGAACCAGGTCTGTGACTGCACCCCACTTTGGTCGGCCGGCATTTCGTAATCGTCATTTCGTCATCTGGGGCGGGGGGGCGGAGGGGGGGGGGGCTATATCGATCCCTGCTTTGGCCTTCTTAGCCCAGCCATTTCATTGGGCCACCTTCGAAGAGCCTATGTTTACAGGTGGAACCGTGGGCCTGAAATGACTGTCCACCCGTCTCAGTTCGTGTCTCAGCGAGGTCCGTACCCCCCCCCCTCCCGTTATGAGAGCCTTGCAACGCCTTTGTCTGAGCAGCAGTGGGTGTTGTTTCCGCAATTGTTGAAACCACGTCCGACTTTGCCCTTTATAATTTCACCCCCCCCCCCCCTGTCAGAGCAACAGTAGGTCTTGTTTCCGTCAAATTTTGTTGCTCTGGCAAGTGGGGGGGCAGGGTAGGTCCCTTGATATCTCACCACCCGTCAACCGCAGTCAATCAAAGAGGGTTATCATTTGCGCTGGTCATTTGGTGTTTGGCACTGGGACCGTTCTTCGGGGTCATCGCAGTCATCATCTTGTCATCCACCGTCAGAACAGGGGCTGAGGATCCCCAAAGGTAGCAGCACCAATGCCTCGGGAAAGTCCATGTGCCTGTTTTCTCCCGCAGTCATCGATTGTGCTATTCTCCAAGTGGCCTTTCATCAGCCTGTTTAAACGTCTCGTGCGACTCAGTGCAATTCATGTTTATGGACTGCAACCGGGTCCGACGGTCAACAACAGCGGCCGTCATGCTGGCGATCATTCCCAGACAAACTGCAAACCAGGTATGCACGAGAGAAGGACGTTAAGGAGAACCCCCCCCCCTCTCTCTCCCAGTGGAGAACCAAGATATGTGCCCGCGGGGAGGCAAAATGCCAGGCGCCAGCCCCCAAAGTCATGATGCCAGCGGCTGGGGCAGTTCCAAAATGGGGGCATATTCACGGTGGCATCATGAGTGAGCACCCCACCTCTCCGACCCCCTTCACCCCCAACCCAATGGGTAGGCAACCAACCCACCCATCCACGCGGAGGGTCCCTCCTCGACAGGCGAAAAAGTACGTACACCTGGAAGTACCAACAGGCACACTCACTCAGCCTTTATGGCACACACGCCACGCGGCAAACACGCACACCTTTCGTCCTAGCATCAAGGTTTTCATTGGCAGTGTGAGTGGCAGGTGGGGCAGCATAGTGTCCGGGGATGCCGTGAGGATCGCTGCTGATGCAGCGCCGCGCAGGCAGACACGCTGTGGGCGTGGCGCCTCCACATCTCAGCATTGCCTTGCGTGGGAACCGTCAGTTGCGCGAAGCCCAAAACGCTCGGAAATGCCATTGGATTCACAGGAGGAGGAACGCCCGCCGATGCAAGAGCCCATGCTGCAGAGATTGCGCCTGGGCGAAGCGTGCATGCGATTACATGTGATGCATTGCACATACGGGAACCTGATAGCCGTGCGTACCACGCGGAAGCAATGGCTTGCCGAAACACGGACACCCTTTTCCTGAGCTTCATACGTATCTCTGTGCGCCTAATGCCCGAGGGAGTGGCCCGAATATTCGGATGTGCAACCCCGCAAAAGTTGCTGCAACATGAACTACACATTTTTTCGTCCCCAAGCACGCCCCCCCCCCTCCGGCGCTTCGGGTTTTCGAAAGTTAGTGTCGCCCACGATGTTCCTCCTGATACATGGCTGATCGCAATCAGCGCGACGAGGCGATGATTATGTGTTGTGGCCTCCGGAGTCACGCCAAAATACCGGGAGGTACGGCACCGGGTCGCCCCCCCACCTCTCGGGTGATTGTCTCCCAACTCCAGTGCACACTTTTGGAAAGTTGTCCCCAGGGTCCAATTCGCCCCTGCCCCTGTTCCAGGATTGCCCGGGTCGTACACAAAGTCACGGTGCGCGGCCCTTGGCTGTTGTCTTTTTTAGGTGGTGCGAGTGGCAGTGGGCCATCGCCATGCAACGCAGAGGTCCCTGAAACTGTGCCCCCGGAGCGCTTGGCGCCAGTCTCGAGTCTTCCTGTTACCGACCAAGAGCGGAACGAGCGGCTCCAGAAGTACGATGTGCTGATTGCGATGCTGAATGAAATGGCTGCCTGGTGTGTCTGCGCGAGCGCACGTGCGTGTGCGTGTGCTTGCGCGCGCGCGTATTGGGGAGGGGGGGTTGACATACTCTGCCGCAGCTTTTTGAGACATTTCGTAGAGAAATTTCCAGTCGCCACTCGTTCACAGCAGTTGTTTGTGAAAGGCCGTTGACCAGTAAGTGTCGGGCAGATTTCTGCTGCGGAATCAATATGCACGTCGAACACAGTCAATGATGTTGCTTCCCGACGATCGATCCAGCCCGCAAGAAAGAGACCCTGGCACACCACAACAACGTAACCGTAATTTCAATGCCACTTTCGCAAGAATATTTTCGTTCCTGGGGTTTGCGGCGGCGGGGACCGAGGTAGCGGCCGTCATCCGGCCGGTGGTTGTTGTGATGGACTGTGGAAGCCCACCGAATGCCCAGGCATCAGCCCTCCGGCAGGTGCCTGTCCTCCCCCAAACCAGGGGGTTGTGGATACGGACCGTGTCAGCACGTGTGGCGTTGGTAATTGTTGTTGCGCACCTGCCCCGAACCATAACAATTCCCAACGCCGCATATGCTGACACGGTGCGCAAGACCTTCGCAAGGTTGAGGCACTGCTTCGCCTGGAACCTCAAGATTGCAACCAATCGCACACATCATCCCCAGAAAGATGACCGTCCAGGCTTTGGATTCTGTCTATCCCGTGCCGCACGGGCACGTGCAGCAAATTTTTCAGCTCAAGTAGGTTGAACCCCATCCAGCCCCCACATACTTGTTGCAGGCCTGACCCTCAATTGAATGGGGAATACGATCTGTGTGTACTGAAAAAGAAGCTGAAGTTCAAAGTCCCTTGTCAAGTATGCATTGAGGTGGTGGTTTGGCTACCTGTGGGCTGTCTCGGGATGTGGGCACAAGTATGTACTACGGTACAGAGCGGGAAGATTTGGAAGCCTTTGCTCAATGCGCGGACGCAAGCATGCGAACGTGATGTGGGTGTGCCACTCAGGCAGCGCACTTCCTCTTGCGGTTGCCCCCCCCCCCCCCCCGCATTCAATGTGCCCCAGGGCGCGCTTCTGGCGGCACGGCTTGCTTAGGGCAGTGCGTAACGAAGGGACCAAGTCTTGAGTCTTCAGCCCTGACCCGCCACCCAAGGACCGTTTAGCACTGTTTGCAGCACCTCTCAATGAGCAAGGCATGCATTTCATATCAGTGCGCCTTGGGTGCCGCGCTGAACCGACTCCTTGGGGCTCCTTGAGGCAGGCCCTGGGGACGTAACCTCCTGTAGATTGTTGAGGGCGGTTGAGGGTTGAAGTGCTGTGCACGATTATAGGGTTGCTGAGGCTGGCCAGGGGTCGTTGAGCACAACACTGACAATTTGTCAGTTTACCAACTGATGCTTCACCACGCACGCTGCTCGGGATTGGTGGGTCCTGGCGGGGCCATGGGATTTCTTGCTTTGCGTCGTGCTCTGCTGTTTGTTTTGGTGTCCGTTACGCACATACGGGGGGGGGGGGGGTTAGGAGGTGAGAAAATTGATGTGGACAAATTTCGAAGCCCTCCCTCGTACCAAATTTTCCTTCTCCTCTGTGCTATGCTGTGTACATCAAACACGGGCTGCAGGGAGGGTTTCCTGTGTGCTGCATGCAGTGCGAACGCGTAACATAGAGACGAGACGCGGTGTCGATTAACACTGTGTTCTCTGTAGGTCCGCACGACTGCCGACGTTCACATCCAAAGTGGTGTATATCCAGCAGGCTGAGCGATTGGCAAGTGGTTTAAGTGCAGCACCAGAGCCCTCCAAGAAATAACCACAACCATCCAAGATGCATCAGGAAAGAACAGCAACCATCCAGAGCCCACCAGAAAAGAACAACAACCATCCACAACCCATCAGGAAATAACAGCAACCATCCAGAAGCCACCATGAACATCCACCAGGAAGCAGCAGCAAGGGGCCTCATACCAAATTTTTCCTTCATTTCTAAGAAGCAATACCAAAATTTTCCCCTCTTAATTTTGGCCATCCCAAAAAAAAAAAAAAACTCTTAAAATTTTTCCCCTGGTGGTATTTCGTGACCTGGATCTCGCTTCCGTGTCAACGAGGCCCAGTGCTTCTGCCCGGCTGCGGTTGCCACTGCCCTTTGCTGGGGGGATTTTGCAACGGTCCTGCTGTGAGCATGCTCTGCATCGAAGGAAGGAGGGCGGCACGGGTCGAGAGAGGCGGATCCAAGTACGCGGTGTTCCACACAGGCATTCGATCCGATTTGTATGCTCCCTCTGTTTGGCATTCGTTCTTCCCACAGATCAGTGACAGTATGACCAGTAACCGAATGCCGTCAAAAGAAGAGCTTTCTGCGTCCCAAAAGCCAGTGCAGACTGCCGTCCTGTCCCCTTGTGCTCTTGAACCTCTTGCAACGGCCACCGGCTTGGAGACCCTCAGCCAAGCCATAGAAGGACGGATCGCAAGGGCCCGGAGCTACGGCGGTAAACAGTTACCGCTTTTCAGGTGTTTTGCTCCCATTCGGAAGTTGCATTGAGGCAGGGCATTGCATTTCTTCACTTTTCTCACTAAGAAAACCATTTCGGTGGTAGGATTGTGTTTCACTGCCAGCGGTTGGCGTTTAACTGACAGAAGTTGATGGCTATTTGAAGGCCGTTTACGGTCAACCAGGAGCCAATGATTAATTGACGGCGGTTTGGGGCTCAAAGCAGTTAATGAGTCATCGTAGGCGGTCTGTGGTTCACCAACAACAGCCAATTGTTCGTTGATGATGGTTTGGTTTGGCAGAAGAATGAAGACCGGGTTTGTGAATGCCGCCCCAAATTTGTGCAATGGGTTATGCCTTGCTGCGTTCCCAGAAGAAGCGCCAAATTCACTTCCCAAAGAGGCTCCAGGCCGCGCACCCAATGCACTGGCCCATGCTGTAGCCTGTGTATTGCGTGCATGGCACCGACTGAGTGACAGCAATGTGCTTTATCATGCGGCATTTTCTACAGCACTACGAAAAAGCGATCGCAAAGTGCCAGATCGCTGAAGCGCACTTGGCCTGGACTCTTTTCGCTGTCCAAAGAGAGGGCCTGTTGGAGCACCGACCACATCCCGTCGTGCTTTGAGGAGCAAGGAACCGATGGGACCGACTCTGAGCAGGTGCGATCTGCACATTTGTGAGCAGTCCGTTTGCATGTGTGCATGCGAGCTTTTGTTTTTGGGTTTCTATTTTGTGCGACTGAAAGGTGCATTGTGCCGTCTCTGGACCGTTCCCGTAGCAGTTTCTTGGGTATCATTTTGCTGCTTTGTGTGGTTTGCGGTTCCCAACATGGGTGTGTGTGTGTGTGTGTGTGTGTGTGTGTGTGTGTGTGTGTGTGTGTGTCCATGCACTTGTGTGTGCACTCATGTGCAGTGTTGAGACCTCAAGCATGGAGGCTTCAGCTCACATGCTGTCCGCAGGCGTAGCAGATTGTATGTGGGCATGAGCTGCATATGACGCGACATGATGCCCGCAGACAAGGTGGTGCACTCAGTGAGCTAGACGTGCGACATGTGCCGCGCCCGCGTGTATGTGATATGCACAACACAGCACAATCAGTGGTGTTTGCTGGGAAAGACGGGGGAAATGGGGGGGCGGGATTGGGGGGGGAAAGGCGGGTTGGGAAACGGGGGAAGATGGAGTAAGGCATGGGCAAAATAAGGGGTTTAACAAAAATGCATGAAGAAGTTGCGACTCCATGTTTGCATCCTGCCTATGGGAATGCTATTCTTGTTGTGCCTGCGGCGCACCCTACTGCGGGCAGTTTGGGTAATTATCCTAGAATACAGGCAGAATAGTGGTGCATACATACATGCACGTTTTACATGCCGTATACCCCCATACACCACTTTCTCTCCTATTTTATTGCTACATTCTCCTTTTGGGGCCTCTCTCCTTCACAAATGGTGTACTTGTTTTCCGTACCCAATGCAGCATGGGCCCCAGAGATGGTAGTGGTCAGGTTGCGTTGGGTTGGTGGGCTTGCTTGCGGCATGTGAAGCGACATGCGGATCTTGAAAGAACTTGGGCCCCAGTTCAAAGATCTCAAGAAGGGGGAGGTGATCCTACTAGATGGTGGTTTCCTTGGGAGAATGCATGGTATTATTCCACATCCAAAGCCAAAAGAACAAGGATCACCAAGATGGCAAGCCAAGTACAACGATGGGCAAACCTTCATTCGGGGCCGTGGAGAGCATCCGTTCGCCTAATTGTACACCTCCGCTGTGTGTCCCACCCGGAGCACGAAGTTGGGGATGAATTGGGAGGAGTCTCTCTTTTGTAGAGAGTGATGGTGTCAACACAGCAACATGCACGGATTTTTTTTGTTGGGGTGTATATTTCTTGGACAGTGTACACTAAATCTGATTATCCTTATCGTGCGGTGCGCAGTAAGCATTCCATATTATGGACTAAGTACGCTAACTACTTTTGCAGTGCATTTTCGTTTGGTGTTTTGTGACAAGCGTGTCCGATTTCCATGTTCATGAAGGCACCCTTTTTCTGCAATTGCAATTTTTGTTGGGCAACCTTTGGAAGTGGGGCATTTCATTTGACATCTGCAAGGCCCTTGCCAAGTTGGATGCAAGTCCCAAACTCCCGTAATGCCTGTGATGGAAGCGGTTGAATGCAAAGTTGGCCACACCCGACAGCCCCATTTCCCCTGAGTTGCCCCTGATTTCCCTCCGTTTTCCCTTCAGGTTCCCCCATTTCCCCCCGCTTTCCCTCACTTTTGGCGACAAATGTGATTTTCGTGTTGGTGAACATGGACCCCTGGACACCAGTGTGTTCAGTTGCCTGCCCTGCAGAATGCCAAAGAAAAAAGGTAAAAATGAGGATGGCACACGGCACCTTTTGGGACTGTTGGAAGTGAGGAAGTGCAGCACAGTGGGGAGGCTGTGCTCTTCATGCGTTGCAGGTGGCCTGCAGGCAGAGCAAAGTTCTGCTGTGGTTCTGTTTTGTCCTGAACCCTGCGGACGTCCAGGATATTGGCAGGGGGGGCCATACTGCACAATTATTTGTGTGCGTCCGTCGTGCACATTGCCCACCCAGCGTTGGTCTCCATGCATTTTTTGGTGGATTGAGGACGGACGGCTTGGTCTCCCAGTGTTACATTTCTCTGTATAGATGGTCAGGTTCTCGAAGACTCCATCACCGGGGCTCGGCAGCATCTCTCCTCTCGATGGGTATGTGATCATGATGTGTGGCTGTTGCAGGGCTTCGGCAGCTACGTTCATTGTGTCAACAAAAACGGTTCATAAGATTCGTCGAGGACAGGCTAAGGCCAACAGTCGTTGGAGGGTATTTTGGGGCATTAGTCCAATGTCTAAGGGCCACTCGCCGGCATACGAGCGCACGACCAGGGGTGTTTGCAGCCATCGGTGTCAGACCTTAGTGTCAAACCCTCGAAACGGGGCTTTCAGCAGGGTTCGCGAGGGCAGTGATGCTGCAACGGTGCGCATTGGGACGAACCTTCCACTATCGATCGGCACAAACGACCTTGATCAACCAAAGCAGGTCACACAACAGACACAGCACTGGCCACTGGTCGTCCCAGATGATCCCCAACCAGCCCTCACAGAATACCTGTCAAGCTGTGGCACGCAACCCCCATCCGTGTTGGAGACCATCCTCCGAGAGTTGCGGTCCAACCCAAAGGTTTGCAACACTGCTTGGCTGCAGCCAGTGGACACCCAGTGGCAGAAGCTGCAAACGTGGTCAATTTGTGTCAAGATCTAGTCTAGGGAGTCGCAGGATCTGCAGGGAGGCACGCCATGAGGGTTTTGCATACCCCCCCCCCCTTCGCAACCACGTTTCTACATCATTTTAACCATGGAGGTTTTGCCACATGGCTGTACGTCGTGGCCCCAAGTCCTTCCAATATGGCCCAGGATAGAAGGACAAGACTTTGTGTTGGCATGACCGTGAAATGAGGAAAGATATGCGTTTGCACCTCTTGGGTGTGTGTGCCATAAAGGCTGAAAGAGTATGCTGGGTGGGGCGCCGGTGATCCATACAACCACGAACATTTACGCCGCATACGCATACGGGTAACAACATGAGCTTCATGAACCCTATGCCTTCGTCCGTCTGGGCACTCTGTCGCTTCATTTGACTTTCGAGACGGTTTAGCTTCGTGTCTACACTCCTTCGTGACACCATGGGGGAGTTCGATTTGTCTTCTGGGACAGCCATCGCGTGTGCTGTCAGCCCACTCGCCTTGCGCCGTTGAGGCCGGACTCCCCACGGCGCTGGGAACGAAATCAGCAGGGCTTGTAACCTCGTCGACACCGATGACCTTGCCTGTGCCTTGATCCACCCATGCGTTGCCGCCTATTTTTAGATGGACAATGAAAGCAGTTCGCTTCTTGTGAGACAAACCACGCGGAATGTCGTTCATGAACCCCCCCGCTTTTTTTGATTCTCAGAATTTTTATGCCATGTCTCATGGTGTTACGTTGTGCAGATCCTCGGCCTCCCTGGATCTCTTATGAGATCACTGTATTTGCTAATTCTGCTGACATGTGTGGGGACCGCAGCCGCCCTCAGAAGTCCTGCGTAGAACAATTGTGTTCTGGAATTTGTCAGTGGGTTTGCCGCCGGGGTCAGTCATGTCTGGGGGGTGTCTGGGATGGCCTGAAGCGCCGTGTTGTAGTATGTGAACCGGAATGCACAGGGTCTGTGTCTGTCAGGAGCCGGCCAGCAAATGGTCCATTGTGTGGGCGAGTGGAATATTACTCCCGCTGCCTGGCAGAGGCTTCACATGCAGCCACTCCGAGGGTCCTCTGCGGTGTTGGTGTGAGAAAGGGGGAGGCTTCTGCCAATCCGTTTATTCTTTGTCCCCAAGTCATCATTTTGGATTGAATAGATCTTGCTCTGCCCTCCCTCTGCCCCCTCTGCCCCCTTGTGCCCCCCAAACATCTCGCGTATGCGAGTCGTTCCGGATTTTGCACGGAACGGAACCACGAACGCCGTCATCGGAGGGAGATGGTCCCTTGACTATGGGGGGCTTTGAGCGAAGTGTGCCTCACCCTTGGTCAACCATGTCCCCATCGATAGCCCCTTCTTTACCCCCGTTTCCCTCCCCCAATTTGTCCTAATCTCCCGTTGTCCCGGAAATATACAGACCGACCGTCAACCGTGGACTATCTTCACGATGGACCCCCCACCCCCCCGCGGCATGTTTCTCAGCATCCGGATTTCCAAAGTCTTGCTGGGGGGGGTCCATAAACTCGCTGTGCCTGAGGGGGGGGAAAGCCGACGCCGCTACAATATGGGGGACACAGCGCGTGCCCTGCTGCACCAATTCTACTGCTCCGTGCGTTCCCAGAGTCGATGATTTTGACGGAGTGTCAAGCGGAGTGTCCAGCGGACATGCGTCGTCGTCGTCCAGTCCGCCTCCAACAAGTATGTCTTAAACAAGTTTTATTAGGAATCTGGCAGTAGGTTGTGCGGCGGTTGAAATTGATTTTCGGACATTTTTCGCAGTGCAGCAATAGAACTGTCAAGTTTGGAGCTGTTTTGCCGCATTCTACCCCCCCCGGCACACACACACACACACACACACACACACACACACACACACACACACACACACACACACACACCTTCTCCCAGTTGAGCTTCTGCTGTTGTCCCTATGCACATTTTTTTCACGTGACTTTTTCTTAGTGTTGGGGAGGGTTGGAAAGAGTTCGGGATGGCGAATTACCCAGTGGCCAATTAGGGGCAATCCTGCGGTGTCCGTGCGGTGGTCGCCGAATCTCTTGCACTACTGCTGCCAACACAGTTGCCCCTTACCACATGCTGGACAGTAATTTGGTCCTGCGTATTAACGTTTCACAGCCTCCTGCGACGATTTTATGAAATTCATCAGTCCTGTGAAGATTTCTGAGGCCCGAGCTTGAGTCGGTCGTGCACCGGGGTTTTGTGCTGTGGCGCTTGTGCGCAAGCACGGACATCGCCCCAGCCCCCCCCCCCCCTCCCCAACACGCATGCAGACGGACGTGTACACGCGCGCGCGCACACACACACACATACACAGTGGCCTCGGCGGAGGGTGGAAGAACGGTGCTTCAACTTTTTTTTTTCTGGCGCTTGCAACTGGCTGAAGGGCGAGCAAGGCCTCTTTTTTCTTTAGCCAACCTCTGCCCCCCCCCCCCAAATTTTTTCAACACTCCTCTTCACCACAGTCTTCTTCACAGCCCTCAACAATCTGTGACGTCCTTTCACACCCTGAAGCAATCCTCTTTTTTAGGCCTGCACAATCCTTGAAAAAAATTCGCTACCCTCAACGACCCTCAACAACCACAACAACCCTCGCCCTTCGCAGCCTGTAGCAGCACTTTCCAACCGCAACAAATCTCAACAGCACTGTGCAGCCCTCAAGAATAACTCCGCACGTTTTGTGAGCACGTTCTGCCCTCAGACCCCCCCCCCCCCCCGCATGTCTTGCCATCTTTGCCCTGCATTTTTTGCCTCTGACCCAGAGGCCAGGAGCAGGGGTGGGGGCAGTAGGAAACCCGATGCCCCACCCGCGCGATGCATTGCGATTGCCCCTTGTGCTTGTGTGGTAGCTACTGTCGCTGCTACCATCCAGCGGAGGCCCCTCAACTCTGCCAGAACTAAAGAGCTCGCAACTCCCCGCCGTTGGCCTATTGGATAGTCGCGGCATTCTCCCACAGGTCCATTATGCCCGCAAATCCCAATCAGCAGTCTGGAGCTCCCAATATCACCCTTGACGCCCCTGGAGTTCCAGACTCCACGAACTCCCCTGGAGGACTCATGGCAAAAGGCCAGGCTCTCTGGCAGACAATTCCTCCTTGAGGACGTCAATGTCTACTCCAGTTTCAAGACACAGTTAAGGAGGTATGGGTTTGAGCGCACACCCACGGTCAGAGGGATGACGACATGCACCCCTTCAAGCAACTGGCGATTCGTCCAGTGTCAGGTCGTCTTTTTTGTTTAAGTTGGAGAAACACATGGTTGCCAGCTGCTGGTTCCCCGCCTGTGGTGAGTATTGTCAGAAATGCACCGTACGGCGTGTTGGGACGGTGTACAAGGCGTCGCGGCCCGACGCGGCGGCGCATGCGAAGCATGGTATGGTGTTGTGGTACAACGTGTCGCACAAGGTGTCGTACAGTGTCATACAGTGTTGTCGTACGGTGTCATACGGCCCTGTGCGCACTGGTAAACAACATTAGCGGGCGGCTTTCCCCAAATATTGGCACTTCGCCTCTACAACATGCCGACAGTTTCTACAATTAGCAGGGCGCGTCTACTTGTGGTGCACAGTGTCTACAGACTGTACCTGGGTAAACATGTATGTGCACTGTGTCGACAAACTATGCGCAGTGTCTACAAGCTATGCACAGCGCCTACATGTATGCACCGTGTCCATAGACTTTCCTCAGGTAAACTATCTATGCACAGCGTCTACAAACTATACTTGGGGAAACATGTATGTGCACAGTGTCCACAAGTGATGGCACAGTGTCTTTGTATGTGCACAGTGTCTACAACCTACACAATGGCTTCAGTGTGATATACATGGTTGTTTTTCTGGGGGGGGGGGGGATTCCAACGCAGAGTCGGAGTTTTTTCAGTTCTCGCATGTTTCTCAAAAATATCGTTCCGGAGGGCGGGGGGGGGGACCTTTTTGAAATCTCCAAGAAAAGGCCGTTTCGGAAAGGTATGGGTCATGGGGGGGGGGTGACCATTTTTTTCCGCTGCGGGCCGCAAAACTTGGGTGTTTCGGCATCTTCTCGTAAACCTTGGTCTGCATTGCGTGCAAGGATTTCAAGCTGCTTGGCCCGGTGCTCCAACATATCATTCCAATGGCGAAAAAAAAGGGTTGGAAATTTGTGCATTTTGATGTGCTGAATTCAAAAATGCAAGAGTTTCGGCTCAACAAGAGAATATGTTAGAGAATTTCCCCATTTACTGCCCCAAGGTCCGCTGCCACACTGCCACACTGGTGACAGCTAGTATAGTTGGAGAGGAAAATGTGACCTTTTTAACATGTCGTCTTGCCGCAGCCAAACTCTTGCATTTTTGAATTCAGCACATCAAAATGCACAAATTTATATCCCCTCTTTTTTCATCACCAAAATGATATGTTGGAGATGTAGGCCTGGCTGGTTGTTGGTTGTGGCCTGTTATTATTGTTGCGGGACACCAGTGTTTTTCCTGAAAACTAGCCAACTTCCCCCGCTTCGCACAGCCCCGCCGACGTTTCATTTGGCCATGGGACCTTGGTTTTTGAAATCTCCATATCCGAAATAGGGGGTACCAACTTTTCAACAAAATCCATACCCACCTCGAGGATAAAATCCAAAAACGGCAAAAAAAAAAACTCCGACTTTGTGTCAAAGCAGCATTTATCATCCCCCCCAAGAAAAACCCCATATACATGTATGCACAATGTCTACAGACGAAGCTTGGTTAAACGTGTATGTGCACAGTGTCTACAAATTATGGAAGAGTTTCCACATACATGCACAATGTCTACAAATTTTTCAATGGCTACAGGCTTTACAATTGCAGTATAATATTACTACACCCCTATGGCCTTAAATCTAGCTAACAACAACAGCAACAACAACAACAACAACAACAACAACAACAACAACATCATCATCATCATCATCATCATCATCATCATCAGCAACAAAAACAACAACAACAACAACAACAACAACAACAACAACAACAACAACAACAACAACATAAACAACAACAACAACAACAACAACAACATAAACAACAACAACAACATAAACATAAACAACAACAACAACAACAACAACATAAACAACAACAACAACAACAACAACAACAACAACAACAACAACAACAACAACAACAACAACAACAACAACAACAAGCAACAACATTTCTCCTTTTCGTTTTGGCCATCACTCTCTCTCAACGCTTCGGGATCGACTCTACTATAGCCATCCTAAAGCCGAGATGGTGCCCTTGCCAAATCCAAGTTTTGGGCCAAAAACTCAACGGTGGGGCCAAGTTAGCAGGTGTCCTCCCAAAACGAAGCATTTTTTGCCCCAAACAGCATTTTTTGGTCCATAGCAGCCTTGGCACCCATTCAAAACAGACAAACGAAGCGAAACTTCTGCTACACTCCGCGTGCGGCTTGATTTCCTCGTGACAAAGAGCCCTTTGATGTCCTCTAACCCCAGAATATGTCCGAGAAACAGCCCAAAAATTGCTAACAATGGCCCGGAATGTGCAAAATTTGTGTCCATTGGCCCCAAAACGAGCCATATTTTGAGCTATGTGGCTCAAATCAGAAGTCCAAGGGCACCTAGTCCACCCGCAACCCCCAACCTTTTATGGTTTCCAAGCCTCAAAATTGCCCAACGAGATGCCTAGACCCCTGTGCCAGTGGTCACTTTGTGGAGCCAAAGGGCAGCTCAGGTCCCGCATGGTTGGGGCCAACGGTGGGTCTGCCAGGGTCCCTGGGGCGAAAAAAATGAATTTTCTCCAAAGTTGTTCCTAGACCAATTGGGATGCTCAAACAAGTGGTTTGAGCCCGTTTTGAGCCCGTGGTGACGCAATATGGCCCGCAAAAAAAATGCCAAAATGCCTTGAAAATGGCCGTTTTGGGACCAAAAATGGGTCCAAAACACATTTTCCCAAAAATGATCGCCACAAGAACAACAAGCACAACGAAGAGAAGCAACACATGCCATTGTGCGTTAGGGTACAAGGGAGGTACGAAGAGGGTAGTAAGCGTCTCCGCTTGGGCGCATGTACAACACGAGCATAATAACAAGGAGAGGTGAAGGGTAGAGGGGAAGGGAATGGAGAAGAGGAGCAACAGGAAGGTAACAACAGTATGAAGACGGGAAGGTACGAGAGCCGCCAACAACGCGGACAACGCACAAGCCGCCAACACACAACACAACACAACGGCACACAACCAAATGCAACGGGAAGAAAAAACAACACCACGCGGAAAATAAACAAAAAATGCAACACCACGCGGCACAACAAGACCACACAACACTCAAAAGCGAGCCGCCCTCCCTTGCTTCGTGTAAAGAAACCCATGGAAGCCGCACACACACACACACACACACACACACACACACACACACACACACGCACACACACACACACACAAGACACACACCACAACCCACAACCACGGTGAACAAGAACCCACGAGCCATTATTGCCGCACACAAACACACACCACATACACCATGTGGCACACCACACAAACGTGGTGAACAAGAGCCAACAAAAGATGGACGCGGCGGACACCCATACACACGCACAACCCAGCACACACACAACGCACATACAACACAACACCCCACACCCCACAGGCATGGTGAACAAGAGCCAAGAGCCAAGGACAACACTCAAAGACGCACAATATACACCCTACCATGCACCACACAGCCATGGTGAGCAAGAGCCAAAGAGCCATGGACGTATCACACGCACACACCACATACACCACACGGCACAAGCGCGGTGAACAAAAGCCAAGGAGCCATGGATGCCGTAAACACACATACACACATACAACACGGTGATCCCACAACTCACAAGGCGACCCGAAAATTGCTCTGCGCGGGGGGGGCACCCTCAGAAGGTGGGGGGGTGGCAAAATGGGCTTCCGTGCCGGGACCCTTTGTTATGTTGTTTGGGCAGCTTTGGCTTTGGCTTTGTCTCAAATTCCATGTCGTGAAGGGAAAGTCATAGTTCAGGACCCACAGCCCAAAGCCCAAACTCCCAAAAAAAGGACACTGCTTGACTATTTTAGCGTACCTACTCACAAGCCTGGATGGGGTGCTGCATGGCAGCTCGAACTGACCGGGGGTCATCGTACCTTTTTCTACCCTCAAACATCTGTACCACCCCCGTTGGCCAACCCTAAAAAATATTATTCCGAGCCATCCACACACCACCCAAAAGTTTCAAGAGGTACAAGAAACCCCCTTTGTGAGCCTAGAAATCGTCGCGACATGGCGACCAAGGAGGCAGGGGAGGGTTCGGAAAATTGGCTTCTGTGCCATCTCCCCCCCCCCCCGCAAACCAATTTTCTTCCCGCCCAAACCACATGACACACCCCACAAACGCGGTGAACGAGGGTCCAAGAGCCAAGCACGCCACATACACACACCGCATGACACAACACAGAAACACGGCAAACAAGAGCCCATGAGCCAAGGGAGCTGCACACAGCACGCGCAATGCGCGCCGCAAAACACAAGACCCAAACGCAGTGAGCAAGAGCCCAAGAGCCATGGACACCGCGTACACACACACCCCTAAACCACACTACACACCCACAACACACAAGACACACCACACACCCCACAAACATGGTGGACAAGAGCCCGAGAGCCAAGGACGCCGCCCGCACACGCACGACACACACCACACACCACAACACACAACTATCATCCACACGGCAATTTTGGCTGCGGCATGGTAGATCGTTTTGCCGAATTGCATTGCCATTATTGAGGTGGAGGGCGGGAAACATGTCCGCTATTCCCGCAGGGAGTGGGAGTGCCCCCCCCCCCCCCCGCTCCTGTAAAATTTTTTGAGATGCATCCATGTGCCAGGTGGTGATGGGTGCGTAGCGGATTGCTAGGTTGTACCGTGCTAGGCTCAACGGGTTCATTGAAGGTGGTGGTTTGTAATTTGTGAGGGATTGTGTGATTGTTGTGGTGATGGATGATTGCGCATGGCACCATGTGCATAGAGTGGGCGTGATTTGTGTTCCATGATTGTAACTCGGTTAAGAGTACACATATATTTCAAATCCAACCGTGAAGGTTAAGAGTACACATATATTTCAAATCCAACCGTGAAGAACACACCACACAATGACAGAAAAAGGTCCCGGAGAAGGACGATTGTAGGAAGATGCAAAAGTATTCGTACATTGCACACCTAACGACGAGGCACCGCACTACACATGTTTTATGTCCCATGTCCCACGATCCCATGATGCCACAATCAATACCAACTAGGGTCCCATGTCCCATGGTCCACAATCCCATGAACCTGCAATCATTACCTACATGATGCCACAATCAAGTACACATGTTTCATGTTCCATGTCCCATGTCCCACAATCCCATGATCCCACAATCATTACCTACTATGGTCCCTTGTCCCATTTTGACCCATTTTTGGTCGCAAAAGTGTTGTTCCCAACTATGGATGGTTTGAACGCAACTCGGTGAAGAGTACACATATATTCCAAATCCAACTGCGAAGAACAGAGCACACAATTAAAGAAAAGATCCCGGAGAAGTTTTTTTTTTTACCTATTGTGACCCACTTTGGTCGCACAATGGCCCATTTTTGAGCCATTTTTGGCCACGTACTGACCCAAATTGAGCCAAAACAAGCTCAAAATGGGATCCAACCAATTTTTTTGGCGTTATAAACAATCTAGAATCTTTTTTGGAAAAATGCATTTTTGGCCCTTTTTTGGTGCCAAAATGGCCCCGTCTCAAGGCTTTTTGGGACTCTAGGTGGGCCAAAGTGGCTAACCACGCGCTCAAAATGGGCTAAAAACACTTGTTTGAGCATCCCACGTGGTTTAGGGACAACTTTGGAAAGAAACTTGTTTTCTCACCCAAGGGAACCTGCTAGACTCAGGTTGGGGCCCATCTGTGCCAGCTATGGGCTTCCTTCAAGCTGCACCAAGTGACCATTGGTATGGGGGTCTAGGCGTCTCGTTGGACAATTCTGAGGGGTGGAAACCACAAAAAGTGGGGGCCTGTGAGTGGTGCCCTCGGAATTCTGATTTGAGCCACGTAACCCAAGAATTGGCCCATTCTTGGTTTTGGGGCGGGTTCACACAAACTGCACGCATTGTGGGCCATTTTTGGGCTGTTTCTGGGATATATAGTGGATGTGGAGGCCTCAAGGGCTCTTGGGCACAAGCAAAGCAAGCTGGTTGCGGCATATGACATGCGTTTTCTATGGTTTTGGTACTTTGGGGGGGTTGTGGGGCTGTTTTGGGCGAAAAATGGCTGCTTTTGGCGGTAAATTGCACAGATTTGGGAGGGCACCTCCCGACTTGGCGCCCCCAACCCAGGGTGCTAGCGGTGAGTCTTTGGCTCAACCTTGGCTTTGGTAAGGCCACCACCTGGGCTCTGGGATGGCTAGATGAGCAAAGGACCCGAAGCGTTGGGACGGAGTGATGGCCAAAACGGAATGATGACGTGTTGCTTGTTGCTTGTTGTTGCTTGTTGTTAGCTAGATTTAAGGGGAGATGGGTGTTGTAATTTTGGGCACTGTGATCAAAGACACCTCCCCCCCACACACACACAAGTATCAACCATGCACCTATTTATTGAAATGAGATACCAAATATGTGTACACTTTGCTTGAAGCATGGAAATGCATTCCAAGTACGTAGGGCCTAGAGAACACAGTGCTTTGGATGAGATTTGGGAGCTTCTCGGTGAAGGAAAACATTTGAGGCTAGTCTTGCCGGCGAGACTGAGATTTTGGGGCCTTCACGATATAGGAGAGGCTGTTTGAGGCCAGTCTCGCCAGCGAGAATGGGATTTTGAAGTCTTCACTACATAAGAGAGGTAAAGAAAAACCAGTCTTGCCGGCGAGACTGGGATATTTGGGATATTGGGGCTGTCCCTATACAGGGGAGGCTATCTGAGGCCAAATCTAGTGCAAAGCCCATTTTTGTAGTACCCCATTCCACATTGTGTCACAGCCTTTGGAAATTGTGGGAGCTTGCATTGATTGGCAGGCCCATCCTCTTCTTCACCCTCACACCAGCAGCAGCCTCGGATGGTGTCCTCTCCGTGGTATCGCTCATTACTCCGGTATGTTCATCGATGCCTGCACGGCGCATGCTTATGCCCCCAAGATGGCACTGTATGCACAGCAGAGCACCACGTGCCTGAGGCCAGCTACTGTGCTCACAGCTTCAGGCACCGCATCTCGTGGCCTGTCTGCAGGGATGCATTGGAAGGAGGGGAGAGGGCCAGAGCGGGGGTGTCAGGAGCGGATGGGAAGACGGTTGGAGGGCTGTGGCAACATCGTTTGGAGTGGTTACGTTTGGTTGCAAATGCCGTTGAGACGTCAGTTGGGGAAAGAGGACAGCGCCCCCGCCCCCACCCCCACCCCCCCTTTAATGCATCCCTGCCTGCGTCTACAGTGCTGTAGGCATGCCAGGAATTGCGCACAGCATTTCAACACGCGGCAGATCCAGACACAGGAAAAATGCATCGTGCTTGGAAACGCCGAAGATGTCCAAAGAAGTTGACAGATACACTGAATACGCATCTTGTGTCTGATCTTTCTGACTGTTTTGGCGATCACGTCGCTGTTGCAGCTCCAATACGCCGGCGATTTTCGCCCATTTTTCACCGTCCAAGACCCAGAATTCAACGCATTTGCAGCGTTGGGCAAATCAAAGGTGCGCTGTGTTTTGTGCATTCTGCGTCCGCAATTTGTTTCAAAGCCGCTCAGTGTTTGGTGAGATATTCAGGGGATGGGTGGCCACTTCAGCGCGATTGGCAGTGCCAAATCGCTTTGGGCGGAGGGCTAACACAACTGCAGAGATCTCTGCAGGTATACATCCGATGCATGAGGATCAGACCCCACGCGTGCTGATTAAAGGCAGCGCCACACTGCAGAGGCACTGCTTGGCACGACCCATTGCACGTTCGGTGATGCAGTCGCAGAAGCTTGTATGGGGATGGATCTCTGAACGCCGCATCATATGTACCATTGCCTCACGTTCCTCAGCCTTTTGTGCACCCGATGATTCTGGGTGTGACGAACCCGTATTTTGCGAAGCAGTACTCCGGCTGGAAGAACTTCATTTCTGTTGGCAAACGACGCTTGTATGGCCCTCTTTGCATCACTGGAACCGTTCCTTATCTCTCAGACAGACCCAGGATGATCTGCAGATTGGTCTGCAAGGCAGTGGCCGCAGTTGGGGACAGAGTCTGGTCCTCAGGGTGCTTGCATGAAGGCTGCTGGGATTTGAATTCGCTGGAATCTTTGTTTTGTCAAGCTAGCAACTCTGACCCATTATACACCTTCAGAACGTGCATTTTTTCGAACCAAAAGCTTCTGTGGTGCATCAGGGGTAGCAATTCTTACAGTAGGAAATTGGTATGTGGACAAAACAAGTGACTGTGGTTCAAACAGAGCACCAGGCAAATGACAGATTTTCCAAAACGAAGGAAAATCTCCAGTGTTATTACTTCTGTCTGCAGGCCCAGAGCCCGGGGGGTGCGACTCCACGGATCCTAGGACCCCCCCCCCCCCCCCCAGGGGGCCTCCGGCCAACAGTTAGTTGTCAAAGGTACCAGCCTCAGGAGTCCATCTGGTCCATGGGCGCCAAAGGTTAGGGTTAGGGTCCAAAGGCACCTGACGCTCCACAGGCACCAAAGGTGCCTGAAGGAAACTTTTGTCCACTTTGCACCCCAACACTATCTTTAAACCCAACCCTGACCCTAACGCCCGCCCCAACCCTACGCCTACTCCTAATCCTACCCCTACCCCTACCTAACCCTACCCCTAGCCCTAACCCTAACCCGAGCCCTAGCTCTAAATCTAGGCTAGGGTCAGAGTTAGTGGTGGGGTCCAAAATGGAGAGCAATGATGTGGCAAACAGCAGCCATGATCTTGTTCAGCCTAATCAACATGGCTGGCGTGGCCGAACCAGCTCGCTGCAAAGATTAGGGTTAGGTTCAGGGTGATGGTATGGTTAGAGGGCGGGCAAGGGGAGGTAAGGGGAGCCTGTGATTGACCAACGCTTGGCCTTGGCGGCATGTACCCCCCAAATTGCCCCACCTGGAGCCCCCCCCCCAACCGACCCTCCGGGATCCCCCCCCCCCCATTGCCCCTCCCAGAAGCCCCCCCCCCCCTCTAGGGGGCCAGCGGTTAGTGGGGGGGGAGGGGCAGGCGTCCAGAACCGAGGGCTCGCCCCCCCCCCCCCCCGTGGCCCAGAGTGTTCCAATTAGCCTTTTTCAGGGCTTCCTGAAACAACCCCGCCCCTCACGCAAGACACTCAGTGGGGCAGGAAGAAGGCACTATGGCCACTGACCCTGGAAAATGCTGTTTGCTGTTTGCACATTGGTCGGGTCCCCGGGGGATACGTGGGCACTGTATGTTGGTTTGCACACACCTTGTCCAAACGGGCCTGCCCAACTGTGGTTTTGCTGCTTGCAGTCAGATGCTTTCTGTGGCATCCCCCCAGAGAAGCCCATTCCAACATGTCTGCTCTGGGCGTTTGGCAGCGGGGTCCTGGCCCGTTCCCCTTTCTCAGACCCGAATCACCTTTCCTCAGAAGCCCTGCCCCTGTCCTGATGCGTGGTAGTCACATTGTGGAGTCGGTGCATTTCTGGCACACTTTGTGCGCAAAGTGCAGGGTTCAGGCTGTCACGCATGACAACAGGCCTCCCAAGAGGAGCAACGCCATGAATTTCATACGGGGTCGACAACAGCAACGGGATATGCTGCTGGACGAGTTCCGGGAGCATTTCTTTTCTGACCACAAGTTTGTTACAAACGATGATACAGAACAAGCGCGGAAAGTGCTCACTGCTCTGCTGCCCAGCGGCAGCGCAAGTGGCGACCCACGTGTTGCAGGTGTGGTGTATGTGCAACGAAGTGCCCTCCAGTGTGGGTTTGCTCTTGCTTCGTGTGCGCCGGTTTTTGTGTCCTTGACGTATCTCAACACCATTGATTTCGGACACACCAGAATATTGGTGGCACGATTGCCATCAAACCACGGTACTTTGTGGTTTGTGTCACCACTTCGTAGTCACTGATCGACAGCAGCTGCTGGTCGACCTGCGGTTCGGGCGTAACGAAGTCCGAAGTTTTCTTTTCTCCTGTCATTGATGACGAACCTTTGGTGCAATGGCACTGCAGATGCACTCCCAAAGGTCCTTCTTGGCAGTGCGTGAGCGGAACCCCATTTTGATGCCCTGAGTTCAAAAATCGGCACCCAAAAAATCAGTGACCTGTTGGAAAGAAATCTATGCCCGAGTTGTGCAAAATTGTTTTGGTTTGGGATTCGGTATTACACAGCGCCTCATATCAGTCACAATGACGAAGTCCCGGGTATCCCGATATATTTTGTGCACCCCGTTTTTGAGTCTCAGGCCCAAGGCTGATGGGTGTAAGCCTTCTGGATTCCTGCCTTGCAAGCCGAGTGCTCCACCAACACAGTGCAAGGATCCTGTTTATTTCGAATGTACCGTGATTGCATTGTGATTGAATTCTTAAGATTCTATTGTGATGATTGTGTTGTGCGTGAGTTATGAGTGCAAGATTGTGATTGTACAATAATTGTTTGGTGATTTTGTTGTGGGTATCTTTTGATTGTATCATGACAATTTGGTGATTATCTGGTGAGTAGTTCGTGGCTCTTTTCCGGTCGCATGTGTCAGCCCAAGGCAGGGTCACACGCCGTGTGTAAGCGAAAAACTTCCCTTGAATTCCACATAGCATCTCCAAATTTGCAGTGCTCGCCCCAGGTTTTCAGATTTCCCCCCTCGCATGTCTCTGCGAGCTGTGTGCTTGCCGTGCTACGGAGCTCGTTGTTATTGCACGCTTGCACACGGATGTCTTTCTGTCCACAGAAGTTGTGAACAACGACGCATTACGCAGGTATGGCCGTGTCACAGGCAATGTGGCCTCGTTGGAATATCCAGATCTGGACTCACGATGCCACATCGTTTAGCTGCGGATGACCATGTGTTGCACTCCATGGCACGACCATGCGCAAGTCTGCCCCTCCATTGCTTCCTCAGATATTTCTACTCTTTGACGGAGGACTTTCTACGGCCGTTGCGGCGTTGTTTTGAGGTCCTGTGGTCTTCAGTGAAGATGTATGTTTTGTCGCAGATCGTGCCAGCGCGCCCTCCGGTTTTCAAAGCTGCCACTCCAAGCTCCACAAGCTGCACCGTCGCCATGCACCACAGGCACAGGCAGGGCCCGGTGGTGGGAGTTGGTTGCGGCGGGAATCTCAATGATCGCAAGGGATCATGGTCAGGGGGGTCTCCACAATGGTAAGGGCGATGTCAAAATTTTAAGGAGAGAAGGGGGGGCAAGCGCGGGGTTCGTTTTACCTTACTGTTTTTTATGGCTTACCTCATGAAAGAGGGAAGGGTTCCCGCCCAGGCTTGGCTTTGAAACGAGAGGCCCAAGGAAAAGAGCAGTGGGACAGATATCCCACTTGGAACCATTACCCGGCAGTCTACTCATCCAACACATGGCGGGACAATAGTTCACAGGAGCCATTTGCAGAACATATCCCAGGCGCTCTGGAATGCATTCTAACCCCTTAGATTGCAGATTGGAGCCCTGCTGCCAGCCTGAGCCGTGGCATCGTACCTCTCTCCATTGAGTGTCCCCCACCTTTCTGGGACACAAAGGACCTTTTTTGGAAAGGTGGTGAGCAAACGGCCCTGTGGGCTGTGCCTCAGTGAGCACTGCTGTTTGGAGTAGGGGCTGGGGTGGGTCCAGGATCATCGTTGACCGATCCCGGTACAGGTCAAATGTCACGCGGGCTGTTCTGGGTCCTCCGCGTGTTCGGGGTTCAAATCCCTCTGCTGGTACGCAGGGTCGTGGCTGGGGCGCTGGCAAGGCGGGGCGGGCATGAGCTGGGCTCCTCTCATTTTCATTGCTGTAAACGGAAATGGTTGCTCAAATCCAACATGCATTGGCTCAAACCCACCTGGTGTCCCCCAGCCTTTTCACATGGCACTGTGAGTAGCTGGTGGGGGTTGTGGCAACGTTCCTGCACATCAATGCTCACACCAACACCCTCCCCATTCACAGAGTTTGCGTATTTTTCGCGCCAATGGGCCCCTTCAGTTGCCACTGAAGCGACTCCAGCTGGTTCAGCGCCCGGATCGAATCCTAGGCGGCGCACCACTACTCCACCGGCTCCGGGAGTAAAGGTGAATGTCTTCAACACCGTCGGAAAGCCTACACGGAGGTTGGACATTCAAACCGTGAAGTTTGACATGGTCAGAAACACAGATACCCTCCTGCCCCTTTGAACAGCCCCCCCCTCCACACAGTCCTTGCAGAGTGGGGGAACACTATCACTTGCCCCAAAAGTCCACAGCACCTCAGGTGCCGAAAAAAGGTTTTCCTCTGGTTACCGTGCCAATAGTAATTTTTGCAAGAATATGAAGTCCGCCAACAAAAGAATGTTTTGCACCCTGCCCCCTGATTTGAACACACTTGTGCTGCATGGTGCATCCTTTTTCTTGGTTGCCCCTCTTGCTTCATTTTCAGACAATGTGCCATCATTGGTACCAGTGATATCCTTTAGTGGGCTCGCCAGAGCCCTTGTCCTCTGCTTTTGCAATGAACATTTATGGGCTAGCCAAAGCCCTTGAGCTTTGGGGGTGGAACAAAACCCTCGGCTCGGCAAAGCCCTGGGGAGCTGCAGTTTGTTATGTGTGGCAATGTTTCAGGGCTCGCCAAAGCCCTTGCGCCAGTACCGCTCTCAATTTGGACGCATGCAAAACCGCAACACTGAAATCCGTGCTGGTATCAGTTTTCTGCAGGGGCGGGGGTGGGGGAGTTCTCCCTGGCGGAGGTAATGTATGTACTGTGCTGCAAAGCCACCAGAGGCATAGTACCCATGCTCCTTTTCAGAGCGCCAAAATGAATGAAACAAACAGCAAAAAAAGGAGGCCAGAGGCAAAAAAAACCGCAAAGTAAAGAAAAAATTCGCCTCAGTCAATCCAAACAGCTCCGCGAAAATGGATTTTGCAGAAAAAATGCGGGAAAAAGATACTTTTTTCTATTTTTGGGTTTGCAAAGTTTTGCAAAAATAAGATTCAAATCACCCAATGCGAAAATTAGTATTCTGCGAATCGCTCATAGTGGCACTGTACAATGTAGTTTTAGTGAAAAGGTCAAGTTTAGGTCCATGTTACACCCCTGGGGGGCAGGGAGGAGGACACCGTCGCATGTTCTGGGGGGCCTGTCCAAAAAGGGACGGCAGGTTGGTCGTGCACCGGTGTGTCGGCAAGTGTTCCTGAGACACCGGGCTCATGCCCAGCAATACCACGAAACTGCCGAGCTCCAAGTGCACAAAAAGAAAAGATTCTGGGAGATCTTGGTTGGCTTATGACCCTCTTGCCGCACCGGGCCCATGGTTGCCTGGCTCTTTCGAGAGTCTACCAGATGCTGGGCAGCTCCACCATCAGGCCATCTGACCCCCCAGCCCCCTTGTATAAGCTACGCCCTTGTCCAAGCTACAGTGTGCGTAGGGACCGTATTAATTTGGTACCTAATTTGATCCGGTACAAATGTAGTGCGGCCACATAAGACATGGGTTTGGTGACAAATTTGCCAGTTACATGGGGTCATTTGTTGTGAGCGTTTGCCCACTTGAACCCATATAGCTCTGATTTTGGAGATATTTGTGCATTATATTCCCCTTTCTTGCACCAGCTCACCGTGCAATCTTCTCTTTTTGACCCTGGCGTTTACGGCATTGTCCAAGCAACAGTAGGTGTAGGGACCTTATCAATTTGGGACTTTTATGTAGCTTATACAAAGGGGGGGGCGTACAGGCCACAGACCCGGCCACGTGCAGATTGCCTGCCATACCCCACCTGTTGGTCCGGCGCGCCGGGGGGGGGGGGGGGGATGGGACAGGAAGGAGGGAGGAAGCTGGAAGGAACAGGGGCAGATAGGCACGTGAGGAGGGATGTAAGTCCGCCGTTATTTTGCAGTCCCATCCTGCTGCACACGTCTGGATATGACCATGTGTTTGCGGCTGCCACATTCCTCACAGATATTCACCAAAATGGTATGCCTTCTTGCTGCTGCACACCCTACACCCCCCAGCCCTTCACACCACGGCAGTGCACACTGCGGCTCTGCATATGCTCGCCCTGTACACCGCATTGCACATCATGAAATCACAAGCACATGTGAATGGGGGGCTGACCTGACCAACATGTCAGCCGTGTGTGAGATGCCCCCATGGGCTGTCTTTTTTTTTCCTTTCAGTGGGAGGCTACAAGGGGGACACCCAGAGTATGAAACCATTTTTTCTGAGAGGCCATTTTTCGCCCTGGTTCGAGGCCACATTCACCTGTTATCCAGTGTCACGACCTGGAGTAAATATTTGTGACCAAACTGGGGCGCCAGGGCCTCACCTATTACACTACGGAATCTGGCGATGTACACTAAGTTCAAAGAATTCCCAAAACCGAAATGTGTTTGTTGCACTGTGACTGATCTATGGATAGGTGGGCAGGCTGGGGTTCAGGGTAAGGGGCGGGGGCCTCTTTGGGCTCCTGAAGGCACCAGAAGTTCAGGCCCAGAGCGCTTTGACAGCTACCCGCCAGGGGAACTGCAGCCACCCCGAATCATACTGCACCACAAAGTCGCTACAATGGGGCCCTACGGAGCTTCCTTGGCACCAAGTTTGCAATCCCGTTATACCATGTCAGCTGTTTCGCTCGCTGGATTCCTGCTAATCCCCCCAACGCCCGTCACTGCACTGTCATGGATTTCTGCCAATACCATTTGATTGGTGTTTCACTGCCGTCCCCAATGCCTTTCTTTTGTTGAGAATGCACTGGAACCGGTGATGCAGGTGGAGACTACTGACGGGGCAGGGGTGTGCACGGCTGGGTGATGATGGGACATTCGGTTGTGCACGTGTGTGCCTGCAGAAAATGCAGCTGGGAATTGGTGATGCTGTAACAACACTCATGACAGCATGGTGCTTGCCATACCAAGGCTGCGCCCCATGTGGCAAGACAAGCAAAAGCCAAGTGCAGTGCGGTCACCATCAAAATCCTTGATGTTGCTGAATCACCCCCAAAAACCAAAACAGCACAACACACAGCACAACACAACACAACACAATGCGCAGCGCAACACACAACACAACACAGCGGCAACATCAATGGCAATTGGCAACAATGGCATCAATGGCAGCACACAACTGCCAACAGCAACCGCCAACACAATCACCAATGCAGCAGAATGCGGCACACCACACAATACAGCACCCCTGAACACAACACAACACAACACAACACAGCACAACAAAACACAACACAACGCAACACAACACCACACCACACCACACCGCACCGCACAACAAAAAAAAACACAGCACAGCACAGCACAACACAACACAGCACAGCACAGCACAGCACAACACAACACAACACAGCCCAATACAACACAACACAACGCAACGCAACGCAACGCAACGCAACGCAACACAACACAACACAACACAACACAACACAACACAACACAACACAACACAACACAACACAACACAACACAACACAACACAACACAACACAACACAACACAACACAACACAACACAACACAGCCGGACCAGTGCACACTCGCACTTGGCCGGTATTGCTCTGCCGACGCCTGTGCCCAGTCACACAGGGTCTCGTAGGCCCACTGCACCTGCACCCTGCGTGCCGCGCTGCACCATCTGTGCTTTCTGTGTAGTGCCGCACTGCTTGCTGCTCCTGCTGCACTGCAGTTGTGGGCAGAGGGCTGTGGGCAGTAGGCAACAACACACTAGCACACAGCGCGCACTTAGACACACAGCCCTTCCGTTTACCTGTACCTGTGGGTACACATCCCGGCCATTGCCTTCGGCACAACACAACACAACACAACACAACACAACACAACACAACACAACACAACACAACACAACACAACACAACACAACACAACACAACACAACACAACACAACACAACACAACACAACACAACACAACACAACACAACACAACACAACACAACACAACACAACACAACACAACACAACACAACACAACACAACACAACACAACACAACACAACACAACACAACACAACACAACACAACACAACACAACACAACACAACACAACACAACACAACACAACACAACACAACACAACACAACACAACACAACACAACACAACACAACACAACACAACACCACATCACACCACACCACACTACACAACAAAACACAACACAACACAGCACAACAGAACACATCACAACACAACACATCACAGCACACCCTACCACACCACACCCGGGATGGGGGTCGCTGTGGCGCCCGCTTCCCGCATGCGGCGGCCTGCGGCCACCAGCCGCGGGGTACCCCATGATGATGTGGGCCGATGACACCATCACCATCCTCGCCAAATGGGATAGCTGGCCGATATAGGGAGTCCCAGTGGGCCAGCACACATACTTTTAGGTGTGCTACGGGTTGAGGTGCCGGCGTGGAAGATCTAGCATGGCTTCATGGCGGACCCTCTCCCACTTCACTCCCCAACGCCAGAGGCAGTGGAGGCATGTGGGGCCATCATGGGTGACGGACACCCCAGAGGCCCAAGAGGCGGTCCTATAGGGCTCCAACGCCTTACCACCAGCCCCAGTGATAGTGATTGTGCCAGTGGGGAGGAGCCTCTCACAGGTGATCCGCATCCACATATCCATGCGGACGAAGCACGGTTGGCAGCCATGCTGGCGGAGGGAGCTGTGAACGCTGCGGACCCGTGCCGCATGCACGATGTGGCGGCCTAGGCTAGGCTTAGACCATTAGGATGACCAAGCAAGGTTTGTAGGCAGGTCCACATATTTGATGAAAGGGATGGGTTGTGCCGGCCCCCATGTGTACCCTAGTATAGTGATATGGGGGATGCCTAGTAGCTAGTAGCTGCTCTAACATCTACTCCGTAGGGGCCCCAATAGCATGGTGTACCCCTCCATGTGGGCAAAGAGGTGGTCTCAAGTAAGTAGCCCGATGTGGTCATCAAGCATTGGGTGGGCATCCTAGGCGATGACGTCTAAGTATTTGGCCAATTCGGTGATGAGCACGTCGACGACTTGCCGCCGAAGCAAAGTGGACTGTACATGCAATTTCGTGTAGGGACATGCCCCTCATCCCCCCCACAGGGTAGGGACCCCCAAGGCTCTTTCGTAAACCGGGGAAGCGGTGGCGTAGAAAGCCACCAGCTTGGAGATGTGTGGGGAGACGGTGTACCCCTGGAAGTTTGCCTCCTAGGCCGGTGATGAGCACATCCACCACCTGTCCCTGAAGGCGCACTATGTCCAGCGTCATGTGGCCCGTCCGCACCACCTCGTGGAGGGATATGCCCTTCATGCCTCCCACGAGGTAGGACGCCACAGGCTCTAGCTTGGAGATGTGCGGGGACACCGTGATACCCCGGATCTTGGCCTCCTTGACCGGCCGACTAGGGTCCTTGAGAAGCAGCGTCACCCTCCCCCGCTTGCCCACCCATTTGCACATCCGGTGGTCCCACACCACACGGCATAGGGTGTGTTGGTCGTCTTCGCCAAGTTGGCAAAACCAGGTGATGTCTATGCAAACATCGGCCTCCGGGAGGGCCAGGTTGGGCCCGCGAGCCTTCCCCGCTTGCACCCGGTTGAACATAGTCCCCTAGCAACCCAGGGGGGAGGGGGGGCGGCTTGGGGGAGGAGTTGCAGATATGCCTTGAACCTCCCGCCGTGCCCACATGGACGCCCTATGGGGATCCTGGGACCACGGCTGCCAGGGCCTCACCTGGTCCTCCCACTCCTGGCAAGTTGCTGTGGTCCGGGAGTGGGTCCGGCAGGGTGCCTGGGCAAAGGAAGCGTTCCACAAGTCCCAGACCTACACTCTGCGGACTCACCGTGCTTACCCCGGGGCACTACACCCACCATGTGTCGTGCCCCCACCTCATCCAGACGTTGCAGCGGGTGGTGGACGAGGTGTCCGTGCCAATGTGGATGCCAGGCCAGTGCTCAGGTACCACCCCGATACTGGTGTGGGGCCCGAGCCGGCCAAGGGCAGGGGCGCCAACGGCCCTCACCCCTAAGGTGGAAGTGTACCCCACCTGTATGGAGACGTCACGCAGGTGGTCGTACCCCCCCAGGTCTACGAGACGATACAGGCTTTGGGGTATCACCATTTGGGGGATCTATACACCCCGGATCACCAAATTGTTGGGGAGCGGGCCCTGAATGAAAGGGCACCGACCCGCAAATGAATCCCGGGCCTCCGAGCGCGGCTCGCCCGCCACAGCGCCGTCTTGGTGCCCCTTTTGCGGGCGCCCATGCCGAGGTGGCAGGCCACTCCAAAGGACTAGATCCCGGGCGCTGTGCCTACGTACTCAGCGACGGCGGTCGTCGGGGGACGGGCGGCCAAAAACACCAAGGAACAGACCGTATATCACAGGGGGTATACCGTGAAGGTCTCTGCCGCCATGCAGGTGACCATGGAGGCCGAGCGCTGGGCGCCGGAACTCCGTGTATGCTGCCAGCCCCCCGATGCAATTCCTAGCGGCACCCGGTTGCATCGCCTCCTAGTGGCCCTGCTGGGAGTGCAGGTGCAGGTAAATGCGCCGCTACACGCCCGGCTGTGGGAAGACCACTAGCACGTGTCCTTGGATCATCTCCAGGGCACAGGGGTGCTTGCGCCCACCATCGTTTGGCTGTTTGTGCCGCCAACAGCAGCCTACCGGCAGTGGGCGCAAACCCCCCCCCCCCCGCCCCCCTGGTCACGGTGACTACTTCGGTGCTGCCGTGGCCATGGATTGCCGTGGCGCCGGCCAAATTCAAGTACCCCGCCGTATGCGTGGCACACTAGTGCCCAGGGCACCCATACAAAGGGCCCCTCTACTACTCACTCCACACAGTGGGTACGCTGCCGGTTGAACTCCACCCGGCCCTGAAGACGCATCTCCGGGAACACCACGGAGACCTTGCGTTGCGTTACTTGCGCGGCATGGCCTGGCTACCGACCCCACCCCCAGGTCCTGGCCCCTACAACCAAACCGGGGATTTGGTTCCATGGCCTGCCAACGCTGGCAACCCTCCATGGCACCTTCGTTTCAGTGGATGCTAGGGCCACGCCCGTGGGCATGGCTATGGCAGGAGTCGCCCAGTGTGGGCCTGGAGCGCCCTGGCTGGCCCATGCCACAGCCGGAGACGGCCTCATCAAGGCCCGCGCAGGGCCAGGGGCTTTGCGGGTACTCCAACTGCACCAACAAGCGGAACGCCAGGGAGTTCCCTGGGCGGCATTGAATTGAGACCGCAATCAGAAGGGGGACCAGTGCCCCACCGTCCAAGGTCCGCAAAAAGCCTCCAACACTCAGCGTGCGCTTAGACACACAGCCCTCCTGGCTTGCATTTCCCCGCGGTGCAAGACCATCCCAGCCATTGCCTTTGAGTACAGCACACCCCATCACACCAACACAACACACTCCACTGCACCAAAACTTGGTCCCATTTCAAAACCATCTTGTCCAGTTAGAATGCACTTGTCAGGTGTGGAACACCAGACAACCCACAGCAACGTTCCACATCATTGTATCATTGTAGCATCTTCTCGGGCTTAGCACACGTGTTTCCCCTCTCCTCGTGCCCAACAGATTGCTGCAGAGTATATACCTGATGTGATATGAGGCATGGCATTCATTCAGTATTCATTTAGCCGTGGGTGAGGCACTGACCCCTGTAGTTGTGTCAAATGGCCTGATTTGGGTTTTCGTGCATTCCCCGTTTTTGGACAGGTTACGTCAAATCCATCTTTCGAGGCGGCCGGTCGGAGGTTATTGCATTTTACAAGTTTGTGTTGCATTACTATTTGTTGTGGCCCATGCAACCTTTGCACTCACTAAATACTGGGGCTGGCACTCGGCACACCCAGCCACAATCCTTGCACTCAGCAGCACTTGACTTTCACTCAGCATTGGGCTCTGCATTACGTATTAGAGCACGGGTGGTGCACATGTGCTGCTCGGGAGTAGTGCAGGAGAGTGCACAGGCCTTTGACGAGGTGACGTGCAAGGGCTGGGGTGTTTCCTGCTGAAGCACGAGAAGGAGGACAGTTGGGAAGAACCATGACACTGCATGATCATTGGAATTTTGGAAATTGGCGTGTTGCAGGTTATGCATCTGATTCTCATTTTCGTGGTCAGTGTCGATGCGACGCTTCATGTGAGCTGCAAAGTTCCCATCACTCCAGTGCCCATGAGGGCAGAAAGCTACAATTCTCAGCAGTGGGACAGACATTCCCCTTTCAGCCACAAGACAAACCCCCTTCCGCACATACACACTCCTCCAGAACCACACACAGCCCAGAGGGCACCTCCACAAAACTCAACCAAGTGTGTTACTGGAAGTATCAGAAGTACCAACCACTCCACCTCGATGGTTCACCCCCCCACCCACCCACCCACCCACCCGTCGGCTCATGGAAAATGCTTTGGGAGGGGAGGGTGTTGCAGGCATTTGTGATGCACAGCCTTGGACGCACGCCCGGGACGAGCCCATTTAGTGAATAGGTGGATTGTACAAACGTAATGGCTGACGGTTGGCGGTTGTGTTTCCTTCAGTCCTTCAATGCTGTGCGCCCACACAAGTGCCTTCGCCTGCGCCTGCAGACAATTCATTCAAAGTGAAAATTTTGGACTGTGGCTCAAGCAGACGATTGAGAACTCATTCCGTTCGGAGATCGTCAACAGTGACATTGGCACACTTTTGGGGAATTGCACCGAAGAGCAACTGATTGAAGCGTACACCGCTCTCAAGAAGCAACTGGTACGTACTGTGGAGCGCGTTCTTGCAGTACCCTCTGGGGCGGATTTTTGTCTCGGACGTGAAGAGCATCCCCCCCCCCCCCCCCCATCCCCAGCAGTCGGCTGTAGGGCCGTGTGGGAGGGCTGCTGATTGGATTGGCTGGGGCAGACGGGGCCACCCTGGGTCTGCTGGCGGCTTGCCACCAAACGGGGCCAGCAGGACCCATCCACACAATGGAATTCAGTTGTTGGACTGCTGTTAAGGCAACCGTCGGCACCACCACAAGCGGTCAGGAAGTGGCTGCAGGGAAGTACCACCAGCAAGAGGGACCTAACAATGGCCAGCGACAGGACTCAGGGTACCCGGACGAAAGAGCAAACACAGTTTCGTGCAAGCCGGCGTTGGAAATGGTTTGCGCTTTGGGGTCATTAGATATCCCAAAAGCCGGGAAGGGGGCGGGGTTTCGGGCTGGGGCATGCTATTAAAGAAGGCGCTCAGAAAATCGGTGCCAGCAAATTTTTTTGAGTTCAAAAGTGGTTGTGAAGGCATTTCCATTGAAGACAAGGTCTGACCTGTGCTGATTCCAAAAATATCATTTACAGTTCTGCAGAGTTTCGGGTTTGATTTGGTTCGGAATGGGCTCCAGTCAACTTGAGGGCGGGGGGGGGGGGGGGGGCTGCGGCTCTATTCTTTTCATGTCCTTTTGCAGCAGAGGGTTCACCATTGGCAGCGGCCGTGTGATGGTCACTAGAATCGGTAAGTGGATTTTGCTGACGCTTTGGAAAAGTAGCAGATGCATATGACTATGGTGGTGGCGCACGACTGGCGTGTCTACCCTCTCTTTTTGTTGCAGGTCATTGAGAACAGTCGATTGATCCCGGACAGCGTCTTAGTGGACCGCCTGACCATCGCCGTCCAAGTTATTCACAGAGATATGCTCCCGGAACACATTGCACTGGTCCTGGGCAAGTCATAATTTGCTGGTTGGGCCACAGACAACGACAGACAAAGAGTTACCCCCGGAAAGCCGCCCAAAAGGGGGGGGGGGGGGGGTTCGGCCAGCCCAGAAGCTGGAATTACACGCCAGAACGGGCACATTCGGGATCCGCCTACCCTTGCCGACGGACCCCCGCCTTTTTACAGTCTCTGGGGTCCTTGTGCTTCCAGGTCGGGCTGGGAGCACGAAGGGGGATAGCGTGATGGCCTGGCATGCACAACTCCACAAGGCTTGGGGGTGTCACAACCAGCGGAGCCCTGCGCCTCCCTTTGACAGGTGAGCTCAGTTGTGGTTGCTTTACTCCGGGTCCAGGGTAGCATAGTCCCGCCCACAAGGTCCATTTCAACCCTGACATGCAGCAGGGTGAAGACCACGCCCACGATATCTCCCTACCAAGGCAGGATGAACATTGACGTGGGCAGGGGGAGGCAGTGCTGACAATTTGACTGGCTGAGCCCACGCAGAAGGTGATTTGACTATGTCAAATGCCCCCCCCCCCCCACAAGCCATCCGGCTGCATACAACACACAACAAACGCTTCAGACATTCGAACCTGTTCTGCAATGACATACACTCAACATGAAAAAAGCCTTGCACTTTCGAGCCCCCATTCTGCAC
This sequence comes from Eutreptiella sp. 'Long Island Sound 2002', assembly GCA_964036045.1. Classification (NCBI taxonomy): domain Eukaryota; phylum Euglenozoa; class Euglenophyceae; order Eutreptiales; family Eutreptiaceae; genus Eutreptiella; species Eutreptiella sp. 'Long Island Sound 2002'. The sequence goes on along the minus strand of OZ038389.1, from coordinate 52,218,488 downwards.
CCCAACCTTTTGATTTCAGGGGTCGCGTATTCCACAGTGATGGTGGGCCTTTTTTGGGACACTGGAGAGCCGGGCGGTCAGCAGTAGGCTTTGACACATATATACACGAATCTAGGTCTCTGATGACCCACCAGACTGTCGACTGTCGACTGTCGAGCCTAATAAGAGGGGGAGGGGGGGGGCTTGAACACGGGCTCGGGCCCTTCCCCCCGCCCATGTGAATGTTCACTGGCCCCAGCCTCTGTGGGAAAACAGAGCGGTGCGGCAAAACAAACGATTTGGCCGAGACGTTGGGACCCACGGCTTGGGGCTGCGGTTCCTTTTTGCGTGGCTGGATTCCAAGTAATGAAAGTGAATTGCAAGGTCCCAAAGCAAGGCCCTCTTCGATGCAGGGCACGAAGTTTTGGCGAAAAAAAGAGTGGTTTCTGTAACGGGCCTCGCAACGGGTGCAAACAGACAGTTATTGTTCGTTTTGTCACAAGGGTCTACGTGAGTTCCGGTGGCTGGCAAATTCCTCTCTTTGTGTGCGTGGGCAATGGTGTGGCGTGAAACAAGAGTATGGGGGAGTGGCTGCGATGGGTAGCGGCTGTGATCCAGGGCAAAAGCAGGCACTGCATTTGTGCCGATTGGTGCCTGCACTGTATATCTGTGACCTGTATTTTCACGCCGAACTGTGCAGTTGCGCATGTTTTTTGGCACAAAAACGCCCATAGCACGGTGCCACTGCTTGCAATATGGCTCAACAATGGCTCATTTGCATCCCATTGATCTCCCATTGATTGTGAAACATCAATTCTGTTTGGAAACGCCACCTTCGTATGCGTGTATGTGTTTGTATGTGTTTGTGTGCCGTGCGGGGGGAAGAACCAAACAATGAAAAGGCAAGTCATTTGCTTGAGGGCTAAAACCCCCGTGTGGGGGGGCGAGCGTGGATCTCAGCCTGGCTGGGTGGGCCCTTCAGTGAGTTGAGAGGGAAATGCCCCACCACCAGGGGCGCGTTGTGTGGGTTGCTAGTTGTGGTCAGGGGTTTGGTTTGGACACTGAGATGCTACATTTCTTTCATCAAGTAGATGCAGTTGTGATCATTTTTCATGGGGCTCTGTTTTCTTTGCAACGCTTTCTCGGGAGTGCAGCCGCAGGCTCTTGTGCCATTCGGCAATCCTGTATGTCAGCAAAGTGGGGAAGAAGTGGAAGCATGCTGAGCAGGCGGACCAATAGGCAGAGCTGTGAAGTGTGCTCCGTGTGCAGTTTGTTGGGGAGGCACTGGGGAGGAGGACGACATGGGTTTTGGGTGTTTTTTTGATTTTGCACAGATGTCCAATCCCACCTACAGCTTAACAGCTTGAAGCATCTGTGTATAATCCGCCTGACAGACATGACATGTGTGTATGGCTAAGGAAATGGAACAACCAAAACTTCTGATCAATTCTGTTTTTCTTGTGTGTGGTGGGTCCCAGCCAGGCAACAAGGGTTGGCAGGGAAAATTGGCAGTGCTGCGGCATGCTGATAATAAGTAGAATTAGTGCCCAGCAATTCTTGGGCACGTGGCTCTATGCCGCTTTGCTCACAATTACTCTCCAGCCAACTGGGTGGATGTTCTTGGCATATCCATTCTTGTCTGTGATTTTCCCATTCCTATTTTTCCATTCCTTGGCGATGATCCCCTTTTGCTCAACACTCTAGCACTGCTAAAGGTCTTTCAACTCCATTGTATTGTTGAGTGTCCAGCACGTCATTGGGTATTTATTGAATGCTTTATTTGTGCAATTTTGTGGTGGCCAAAGAATTCAACAAGGGAGGCTACAGCCAACTGTTTCGCCACAGCAGACTGTAGTTTCAATGCTGGAGCTTGGTGTCTCTGTGTTTTGCTCTTTGTGCTGGTCGTGCATGCAGGCAATGTCACGCACGCACAGATTTCGCTTGCCTTCCGATACAATGGCACGGCGTAAACTCCCAGGGTGGTCTGTGACCTGGATGATGCACCAAAAGCTGGACACAATGGGCTCTGAGTTGATGACGGCTGCGCTCTCCAGCAGCTCAAGCTCCCCTCCTGTGGAAGACCCATTGTTGGTGAAATAGGGGAGGATGAGTGAATAGTCCCCACATGAAGGACAGGGAATCCTGCTGTTGCAGCCCCCGTGTGCCGTGTGCAATGCCTGTGTGGCACCAGGGTGTGCACGTCTTGCTGGTGCGAATTGCTATGTGTATTGGTCGTCGTAGCATAGACCAATGGCTGCAAAATGGCACAGGTTTAGATTCCATCATCTATCTAGAGTGTTAGAGTGTTGCCGTAGTGTGACTTATGGAGGGGCATCGTTCAGCATTTGTGTATCTGCATTGTTGTCAGCAGAATAGGAATGATCGTATCTCGCGGAAAATCTGTTTCTGGAAATACCATTGGTCTCTCAGTGTGTGAGACTATTCGGTCTGCCTAGCAATTGGTCTGTCAATACGGACATTGAGTCAGCCAAATACTGGTATTTGGTCTGTTCAACATGGCGTTGGGTCTGTTCAACATGGCATTGGGTCTGTTTAACTTGGCATTGGGCATGTTAGATATGTCACTGTTTGTTTGATGGGCAAACGATATATTCAACCTAGCATTTGTTTTGTTAGGGGGCGCATTTAGCGCAGTGCGCGCGCAGTGTAACTATTTGGGTGTCTGGCCATACCAGAGACCCATAGTTTGAGATACTCGGGGCATCATTGTGCCACTAGCGTAGGTTTTGATGCTTCTTCCACATTGGGGATATGGCATTTTTGGATTTTCACCCAGTTTCACCCATTTCCACCCCTTTTCACACTCTTTTGCTCATCTCCACCACCTCCACTTTTTCCAGGGTTGATTTCTCCCCACCATGGGGACCCCGAGAAGGCAGGGGTGATGCAGCTAGTTTGATTTCTCCCCACCATGGGGACCCCAAGAAGGGAGTGGTGATGTAGCCATTTTGATTTCTTCCTTCTTCTCTTTGATGTCTTATGTGAAGGGAAAGTAGCTTGCATTTGTCTTCAGGTAGGGTAGTTTGGGTGACCTAAATTTTGGGGCATTTGGAAGGGGTGTGCCTGGGGGCTCTTCAGGGGGAACCTAGTCTAAAAGTAGCGCGCAGTGCATGCGCAGTGCAAGGACGCCCCCTTAAGCTTGACATGGGGTCGCCTGTGAAACCTGGTATTTGCTTGATTAAACCTCTTTTAAACTTGGTGTCGGACTCTTCAATGCGTCCATTAGCATCAGGACTCCGTGTGTTTAAGGTAGCACCGAGTCTCTTCAACGTAGCAGTTAGTCACGTCAACTTGATGTTTCTGGATTGGTGCACAGCAAGCACTTTGTTGGCACACAGATGGGGTTTCAGCGTAGTTGGTGGGGTTGGGTGTGTGTGGTTTGTCCACCGGGAGGTGTTGGCATGTTTGGCGCACATAGGGGGGCACATTGTTGATGTATGTGTGTGCTGAATGCGCTGTTAACAAATGGCAAAGGCTAGGATGCCTTGCATACGGTAAATGCAAAACGGCAGGGCTGTGTGTTTGAGCACACTGCGTGTGGTGTGTGGCGCCCCTCTGACGGGGCTTGACCCTAACCCTAATCAAGACTGAATATTGGGACCGAGCTGGTGGTGGAGGGAACATCAGCTATGACTGGTGAGGGACATCAAGAATGATTCACACATTGATGGCTCTTGACAAAGTGAAATCAGCTTGCAAGTGAACCCCATCACCACGAGGCCCACTTTCAAGGCTTTTTGAACTTCTGAGGGGCCAAAATGCCCCAAAACGGGCTCAAAATGGGCTCATTTCACCCGTTTGTACACCCCAAATGGTCTAGGATGAGGTTTGGAGAAATGCGTTTTTGACCCATTTTTGACCCATTTTTGGTCCCAAAACAGCCCATTTTTAAGGCATTTCGGGATTTTCGGAGGACCAAAATGGGCCACCACAAGCTCAAAACGGTCCAAAAACACTTGTTTTAGCGTCGCACATGGTCTAGGATTATTTTTGAGAAAAGTCATCTTTTTACCCTATTGGACCCTGTTGACCCATTTGGGCACCCGCCTGTTTGGGCCTGAGCTTGCAGCTTGCTGCAGCCTAGGTATTGGGGTTTAGGCGTCCGTTTGGGCAATTCTGAGGGGTGGAAACCACAAAAAGTGGGGGGTTACGGGTGGATTAGGTGCCCTCGGAATCGCATTTTGAGCCATGTAGCCAAAGATATGGCCTATTCTTGGTTTGTGGCTGTCGGCATTTGGAGCTATTGGGGGCCTTTTTGGGCCGTTTCCGGGACATATCATGGAGTTAGAGGGCCGAAAAGAGCTTGTTGACACGGGGAAGTCAAGCGGCACGTGGAGTGTACCCACCATTTCCCTTCGTTTGGCCGTTTTGAATGTGTTCCAGGGTTTTTTTTGCCCAAAAATGGCTGTTTCTGGCCCTAAACTGCAGTTCTTGAAACTAAAGTCCGCCACTTGCGAATCCCGTTCCCGGCCGCCACCGTTCAGTTTTTTGCTCAAACTTTGTGTGATTGTACTTCACACCCATAGGTATCATCCACCGAAATTTCACCCAAATCTGAAGCACCACGACGGACACCTGATTTTTGCCCATTTCGCCCGTGCTGCTGCTTGCTGCTTGCTGCTTGCTTGCTTGCTGCTAAACCTGGTAGGTCCACCCTAGACACTAAAAATGGTTATAAAACCAAGACTGGTTCCACCAGCTCGGAGACCCTAATCCTAACCCTACCCCTAATCTGGAGCTACATCCAGCAAGGATGCCTTGGGGGGCGCCTCAAGCGCAGTGCGCGCGCAGTGCAACTATTTGGGCGTCTGGCCATACTAGAGACCCATACTTTGAGATACTAGGGGCCCCTAGGGGCATCATGGTGACCCCTAGCGTAGACTTTGACTTCTGATTTTGTTCCCTTTGTTGGGGACCCCCGAGAATGCAAGGGTGGGCCTTGGGCCTTGTAGGTTGAGCCTAGTGGTCTCCCACCTCAGGACCCCTATACTCAATTGTTTTACCTACTTATTGTGGGCCTACCTTTTAACTGATTCTGAATTCAGTTGCTTGGCCATGCTGGCCAAGCCATATCCTCTGTCTGGCCCAACCTACTTGCCCCAGATTCCTAACCAACTTCATTGCATGTCAAAGTGTGCACATGAAGTGCTTGGGACTATCCTTGAGGCCAGACTGATGCCAGTTTTCATTATAGAATCAATTGCAATTTGCAATTTGGGTCACTTAGTTCTAAGCGCATTTCCAAGGGGTGCGCTTGGGGGCTCTTCGGGGAGAACATAGTCTAAAAGTAGCGCGCAGTGCGCGCGCAGTGCAAAGACTCCCCCTTGGGCCCTAGGTCAGGGCTTGTGGCTGGAGACAACGCCGGCTGGCGGCCTGGAGCCTTGGGGTCCGCGGCTATGGGTTGCCAGCCTCGGGGTGGCCCGCTCCATCCGCGGATTCGTCTCCGGTGTTGGCCGTTGGGTGGCTTGCGCCTCATGAGGCCATGGGGCCATGAGGCGCTGGACGTCCTCCTCCGTGAGGGCAGCTGGCCCAGCCCACAGGTGCGGGCCCCACACCGCCTCTGCCTCCGGCTGCCCCCAGAGGGGCACCATGGCGCCCGTACACCGTGGCGGGGTGCACCGTGGCGTGGGGGACACAATTGACCACCGCCGGCTGCTGCCCTGGTCGCGCCGTGATGGTCCCTAGGGCCGCGCTCACTACCGCACACGCGGCTACGGCTTGGTGGTGGACTTGGAAGGTGAGATACCAATGCATCTCTCCCCCCGAGTAGGCCTCCGCCATGCCCACCGCCCCATCCAAGCACATAAAGTGGTCCGTGAGGTGTTGGTGCGTCCATCCGGTAGGGAGCCGGTATATTTGGTGGGAGGTGTGTGCCTCCATGCACGGCCCGTGCCATGCCATTGGTGCATCCGCGGCGGGGTTGCCTTCAGCGGTGCGCCACGTCAAGCTGGGGGTTGTTTGGGTGGCGCCTCCCGCATAGCTCTTGACCCCGGCCTCTATTGGGGGCGGGCCGCGAGGCCGGGGGTCGTTTGTGTACCTGTCCCTAGGTGGGCCTTCTGGGGGATGTGTGCCTGCACCCCGCCCTGCGCCTTTGCGCCTCGCTGGGCCAGGACCAACGGGGGGTTTGGCTCCGCCCCGTGCTTCGTCCGCTTGTGCTTTGCACGGCAGGCCTCCGGCTCCCGGTGGGGCGGTTGGAGGAGGGGGCCATCCTCGGCTCCCACTCCGGCCGCCGCCAGTGCTCCTATGAGTCATAGCGCAAGTGCCGGGCCGGGTCTGGGCTCGGGGATCGGCGCTTGCGCCAGTCGGCCTCCCCACGCAATTGTGGGGGCCTACAATTAGCGGAGGCGTGGCGGGGGCCTCAGCCCTAGGGGTTGCCCCGGCGGGCGTAGGCATCGCCCGTAGTCTGGGTCGCTGGAGCCATGCCGCGACAGTGGGGGTCGGTGTGGTGCCTCGGGGTGCGATAATTGTGTTGGTCCACCGCAAGGACCCCTCGATCAGGGCCGTTGTATGCCTGGGCATGGTGGTCCCCTTGGTCACCCTTGTGGGGCGGGGACTGCCGGTGGCCATGTTCCGGGCGCCGCATGGCCGCCTCCGCGGGCGGCAAGGGGGGGGGTGTATTGCGGCTCCGCCATGGACAGTGGCCTTGGGTAGGGAGCTCTAGCGGTGGGGCGCGCTGCCATAATGCCACGGTCGTGTTGCGTGGGCTAGTAGGCTAGCTGCGCAACCATTTGGGGCGGCTTGGGATGCTCCATCCCCGGGCAGTGATCCAGGCCCACCATGTGACCTAGTACGTACACTTGTTCCAGGTCCCTGTTGTCCTTGTGTGGCCGTGGCATTGGTGGGTGTGGCGGCGGTAGGCTGTACCGCGGCTCACTAAGGTAGTAGACCGGATGCACAGGCTACGAGGGGGGCTGAAGCAGCAGTTGGTGGGGGGCGTAGGGGTTGTGGATGTACCAAGGTGCTGCCCATAGGTAGCTTGGGGTGCCCGCAGGTTGCGGTACCAGCAGGCCTGCCGGCATGGCCGGGCGTGTTGCGTATGGGGTCATTGGTCCGGAAACATGTTGTGTCACTGGGCTGAACAAATGGGTAAGGTACGGTAGGGAGACTGCCGTCAGCATGACACTAGGATCCCTTAAACTGGATCGCCCTTTGCGGAGGCGCCAGCTGCTGCTCTAGCGCTCGCGGAGGGCCGTCTGCAGCCGACCTTAAGGGTCCGTAAGCCGCCGCACAGTCTGCGGGGTGCCCTACGTGATTCTGTTTTGGAGGGGCTTGTAGCAAGGGGGGGGGGGGAGCCCGGGAGGAGCAGGGTCACAAGTACGGGGTGATGGGGCACCGGTGGCCGCAGTGTCCGGGACGGTCGTGGGGTATGGCCCTTCCCCGAAAGGAGCGAGATCATAGGCTGGGGGTCGGAGACTCCCGTTGTACCAGTGGTCGCAGCTTCCGGGGCGGTTACGGGGAATTGTATCCCCCTGAAAGGAGGAGGGTCACGCGCCGGGGGGACGGAGGGTCCCGCTGTAGCGGTGATCGCAGCTTCTGGGGCGGACGTGTGTTACTGGGGTGGACGTGCGTTATGCTCCTCCCCCAACAGAAGAGGCATCACGGGCCAAGGAGATGGAGAGTCCCGTTGTACCGGTAGTCGCAGCTACCGGGGCGGTACCGGGGAATGGTTCTCCCCCAGAAAGGACTTGAATCACGGGCCGGGCGGACGGAGAATTCCGCCGTCCAGGGCAATCGTGAGGAATGGTTCTCCCCCGAAAAAAAGCGGAATCACTAGTTGGGGGGACGGATGGTCCCGTTGTACTGGGGGACACAGCTTCTAGGGTGGTCGTGGGGAAAGGTCCTCCCCCTAACGGAACCGGATCACCAGCCAGGGGGATAGAGAGAGTCCTGCTGTACCGGAGGTCGCAACTTCCGGGGCGGTCGTGGGGAGTGGCGCTCCCCCCAAAGAAGCGGGATCCCTAGCCGGGGGGACGGAGATTCCCGCTGTACCGGTGGTCGCAGCTTATGGGGCGGTCATCGGGGTATGGTGCTCCGCCGAACTGAGCGGGATCACTGGCGAGGGGGGCGGAGAGTCCCGCTGTACCAGTGGTCACAGCTTCCGGGGCGGTTGCCAGGTATGGTCCTCGCCCGAAAGAAGCGGGATCACTAGCCAGGGGGACAGAGAGTCCGGCGTACCGGTGGTCACAGCTTGTGGGGCGGTTGAGGGGAATGGCCCTCCCCCGACAGTAGTGGGATCACGGGCAACGGGGATAGAGAGTCCCGGCGTACCGGTGGTCCAAGGAGGCCGCTGGGTTGTGTTCTACCAAGGAGTTCTAAGATGCGCACGAAGGTACCGGGGGCCTCCACATGGGGAGGGGGGGGTGCACACCCTTGAGGGTCTTGCTGTTGTACTCGCCATCTATATGTACCAACTATGTACATATGCACACTTTACCTATCCAGGAGGGCCGCCGCCCCCCACAATGGGGTTTGGACGACTATGGGTCACAATGGAGGCGTTGTAGAGTCAAAAGGTCTCTCGCTGATTCCGATGGGCGGTGTGCCCTACCTGCAACCCCTTGCAGGGCACGAACCGCAGTATGTGCCTACATGTGTGCTCTCCGTCAGGCCCTCAAGCCACCCCATCAGCCCGGTGCCGCTCTGGGCCGCTAGCCTCCCGTCCCAAGCGTAACCTACCTTATGCTTGTGCTCACGTAGGGGCGATACGGCCCCGTGGGGCCCCCTAACCCCTTTACCATTCACCCAGCCTAGAATGGGAACCTATTGGGGGGGATAGGCCCGGGTGTGTGGTTGGTGCCCGGTGCTACCTTTGCTGGTGGTTTCCAGCACTGTCCATGTCCCCCATGCTGGTGTGTGGTGCCCCCGCCCTGTTGATCATGTGGCGCATGGACAGCACCCTAGGTTCTTACACCTTGGGGGTTCGACTGACCCGAAGGGCGGCGGTATCAGGTGGTGGTTAGGTGCTCAACAAGGTGTGGTTACGCAAGGTGTGGCTGGACCCGCTGTGGGGGCAAGCATCCCTTTGTTAGGGGCTCTTAGTGGCCCTTTTCACAAGGGCTTTCACAAGGGCACCCCCGTAGAACTCTGCGCTGGGCGTTCAGCTCCGGAGAGCATACTAGCTCCCTGCCACTGCTGCTATTGGTGAGATCCCTCTCAGGGTACCCGGTACCTCCTAGCCTGAGCTAGTGTGGGTGGTTAGGTCCTATTACTAAGGAGGCGAAGATCCGGAGGCAGGAGTGCCTAGGGGAGGTAGGCCGGCTTGGTGCTAGGCAGCACTCTATCGTTGGCTAGGTTTGCCAGGGTGTCAGTATGGCTGTCACCACAGTTCTTAGGCCACATCCAAAGTGTTGACGTCGCGCGTGCTAGGGAGATTAATGAAGGAGATGGTGGAGTTTTTACTTATGACTGTTTGGTGTCTGGGTGGCTGGATTTACCCTAAGAAGAGCCCCATCCGTGGTGGCTCGACGGGGAGGGGCTCCCTCTATGGGGTTCGGGACTATTACCCGGCCAAGTGCCCTTCTTTGGTGCGGTGCACTGGGGTGGTAGCCGGGGTTAATGACCTTATACCGACCTACCATCAATTTGTTGGTACCATACCGGGGGTTGTGGGTGGCACATGTTGTGCACTTGCTAGCAGCAAGCAGTCCCGTAAGGGGATTGGTGCCCCACCACACATTCATGGACCGCTCCCCTAGTAGCCAAAATTCCATTTTGAGGCCAAGGGGGGGAGCGGCACCCCACCATGCATTCGTGGACCGCTCCCGGCCTCATATGTTCGGGCTGCACATCCCAGCCACACAAGGAGGGTCCCTCCCATATTTCACGGCCGCAACCCCCTTGGCACGCCCCCCGCCCCCCGCCACTAAATCTCTCTCTCCTGTCTACACAACATCGACCTGCGCCTAACACACCCAAACACATACATGTATGTGCCTGGTAACTCTGTATGTTATCCTGAACCCACTAGGCCTTTAGGCCCAAGGTCCAACAACAGCAAACAGGGGGAGGGCATGGCCGAATGGGGCCAGCAGACGCAAGTGCCCGCCCACTGGTGAACCCTGACCTGCATGTACGCCCCTGATCCAATAGAAACACGGCCAGGCGTACGGGCGTGAGCCTGGCTGCATGTTTGCCAACCTACAACCCAACAGGCGACAGCTAACCTGGTACAGTGCCGCAGGGAGGAAGGGACCTTGGCCCTCAACCCCAGCCAATGAACACTCGGACAGCAAGCACAGAGAACAATGATCTGTTACACTGAACTGAGAGCAATGAAGACCGTGGGGCAGGCGCGGTTGGTGCTAATTGCGGTGAAGCAAACTTGACCCATTGTGGCCCAGCTAGGGTGGAGGCCGGCACCGCTTGGGACGGACTAGGGAGCAGCGCTCATCCACTCCTTTGTGCGCCGCTCCCCTTTGCTATCCACACTTCTCCACATGCGCAGGAGGGGGGGAGGACATGGGTCCCACTAGGCTGGACTGTTCTCCCAAACCCTCAAGTCCCTATACTCTCCCTGTTTACCCCGGTCCCCTTACCCTCTTCTTACCCTCCTTCAAACCTGCGTTCCCACACCACCGTCGCTGAAGCCACGTTCAGGGGGCCTCCACGTCGTTGGCAGTTGTACTTGCAGCAGGAAAGGGGGTGTGTGTATGGAGCGGGGGGGGCATACATTAGGGGGGGCTCGCATGGGGGCAGACGTCTAGGGCAGGGCTTGGTGGAGCCAGTGTGATTGGTCGCCCTTGAGGGGGCGGCGGGGTGTGGTTGGTGTGTGGGCAGAGGTTTAAGAGAGGTTGTTGAGGTCATTGTCTCCAGGGGTCGCTGACCGGTTCCTGAGGCCTAGGCGGCCGGTACTAGAGGGCCGCGGGATCCCTGGGGTTGATGCTTAGCGCTGGAGCGTGCGTACACCTGACACTGTTAGTGCACCGCCCCGAGGGCAGTGCCTAGGCCCTGTCGTGGGGGGTCTTCGCACCCGGCACCCCAGCCCATGGGTACAGCTGGGGAGTACTCAGGATGCATGTGTGTGGAGGGTAATCATTGCAGTGTTGGCACACGGTGTTGATGTGTTGCTGGCACAGGGGGTGGGGTTGGTGTGCGTTGGTGCATGGTGTTGGCTGGGGGTGTTTGATAACAACGTTGACCCGTGTACATGGGAATGGGTTGTCATGCTACAAGTACTGGTGCCAATTGCTTGGCATGCTACAAGTAGACACGGTCTGCAAACTGTAGACACTGTCAGCATGTTTCAGGTGCAAAGAGATAGCAGTAAGGACGAGGGCTGAAGGCCCGTTGCACAAAGAGGGTCCAATAACACTGTTTGACAGTGCACATGTGGGCTGTTTGACAGTGCACATGTGGGCGGGTATGTAGCCTGAAGACAGTGTCTACTATAAGTAAATTGTAGGGGTTATCTGCACGTTGCAGACCTGGGATTGGGATGACTTGGGATGGTTCGCTGTGCACATGGGGATGCTAACCTGTAGTCTTTAGTCGCTAGCAGGTTCTGTTGGCAATCGTTGCCAACTAGCCTCCGAAACTGTTATTTTGTGCTTTCTTGGGTTTGTATTTGCTGGTGAGAGCAACACATGACTAGAACTGGTGATCCAGGGGTTCATTTTTCGGGCAGGGTGGCTTTTGGATACTTTGCATTCCTGGTTGCTTCTCAAGTATCATGGCCCGACCACTGCCCCCCCCCCCCCCCGTTGTGCAATGGCCATCTTGCACAACGACCACCCCTGGTCAATAAGCCCCTGTCCGACACTTGAGTTGTTGTGGCTATTGGATGGAAATTCAGGCATGTAGGACAAATTGCGAGGCATTGGTGACGCACATGGGGGCATGCAGCACGAAAATGAGGCAGACAGGACCAAGTTTGTCAAAGGGCCTGTCTGCGGGCAGGCCGTTTGCTAATGCACCTCCAGAGTGATGCACCAGAGCAACTGGCCCCTGGCCAAACGGCGCATTTTTGCCCTAAAATGCTGTCCAACAAGCGCCCGCTGATCAAATGGTGAAACACGTGCTGGGTGTTGTGCAAGGGGCCAGGGCATGGTCCCCAAAATTGCCCTGCTACTTCCCTGTCTGCTCTTGAATTCGGGGGGTTTGGTCTGATTCCCTCTTTCTTCTTCGTGATTGACACAGTGATTGACACATAGATCAGGGGAATGGTCAGCAGTCACTCCAAGCACCTAAACATTTGCCCAAATGGAAACCTGGCCTCAGGCGTCTTTCTTTAACCACGGTCAACTCAGAGCAACATCTCCCAGAGGTTCTTCTCCCGCGCCTCAGGCCAAGCTCGCTGCGACACTGCTGCTTGGGGAGGCACTCACAATAGAGTTTGCAAAGTGCACAAAATAGCGCTCTAACCGTTTTAGAACTAGCTCTAAACACTCAGCGGTGGCGACCCAAAGCGCATTCCAGCAACAATGGCACCACGCAGACAGCAGCCACAATGAGGGGCGTGACCAGGACCAGTGAGAAGTGGTAGTTGTGTTAGGAAACATTGGGAAACACCAGACTACTACTACTGTGTACTGAGGCATTTTCCAAACGTGGGTTTGGCAATTTGTGGTTCTGATGCCCAAAAGTGGGCTCCATCTCTCTTGACACCAGGCACACGTGCAAAGGTGCCTTTATTGTGTTCTCAAACTGTGCCGTGATTCGAAAGGACATCCTCATGTGGGCAACATAACGACGTATGCTGCTGTTGCATTCTTAGACCTTTCTGCATGGCTGCAACTTTGCAAAGATGACGGATTTTTGCAGCAGCAACTGCCAAAATTCTCAACCACATTGAACATGTGGCCAGAAAAAATCTTTCAAGCTTTCCATGTCAGCGTTGTTTTCGGGCTCATTGGGTGGATTGCCCTGTCGTATCAGTGGTGCCTTGTGAAAGGGCTTCTACAGCACGGGCATTGGTTTGTAGGGGGGGTGTGTGGCTTCGGATGCACCGTCTTCATGGGCCTTCTGTTGTGCAACTATATACATTGCCTGACGTCAGACCCAGGGTACGTTAACGCACACTGGGAGCACGATGCTGTGGCGCGGCACAAGTTGAGTGGACGTCTGCTGTCAAGCCTTGAAGTCCCAATCCAAGAAGTATTGCACACCAATGGACAAAGTGGGCGTGACCCTGATCCTTTACCATTCCACCGTCACATGATACTTGAATACAAGCGCAATGGAAAAGTTCGCTATTGCAGGAAGGTCTGGACGTTTCAACATGCCTGTGGTGGTGGTGACTGGGCCTTGGGTAGTGGTGGCAGGGCCTAGTGTGGGGGTGGCATAGCCTTGGGTAGTGAGAGCAGGGCCTGGAGCCGGTTATTGGGTGTTGAGGGCATGGCCTCGATGGTGGGGAGAGAGCTATAGGCAGTTGTGATGGGGATCTAGGGGCAGTAGCGACAGGTCCTTGGTGGTGGGGCATTGCCCCGGGTGGTGGGGTGGTATGTCGGGTGGTGCGAATAGGGCCTTGGGTTGTGGTGGCTTGACCTTGAGTCTACAGGCAACGGGTTTGGTTCCACCTTTGACCAGACTTTTCCAAGGTGGGTGGTAGGCTTGTATTAGAAGGTGAAAAATGGAAGCAGGGGGGCACTGAGGATCAACCCCGCCCCCCACGGGGTCTGACAAACGATTCCTCAGGGGGAAAATCAATTTTTGTGAAAGGAAGGAAATTTTTGGGCCATTTTCTGTACACCTACCCCTGGATCTCAGACCCCCCCCCCTTCCCCCCTTCCTTCAGGCTGAGAAAGGTTCCCCAGCCTGGAGGGTGGGGAACCTTCTGACGGCACCTGTGAAAAATCATGATTTTCGCAGTTCTGGGAGACTTGTTCCAAATCAAACTGGTCCAAACTGGTCGGTTTTGGTTTTGGCCTTGCCTAGTTTTTTCTTTCGGTGCTCTTCAGCCGCTTGGAGTCTTGAATTGTGACAAAGCCACCCAACTTCAGATTCTGGGGGTCTTCTTGTGTTGGGGGTTGATGTCTTGAGATGTTGCTTTGGCGCAATGCATCTGATTTTCAGACAACGGGGATTGTGACTGTGATTCTGACTGTGACTTGGAGAGTACAGTTGCAAGGTCTCCAAGGGGTGAAAAAAAATTTTTTTTCACTGTATTTTTCTCATGATTGTTCACAGCCTCCCCAACCAAGAAGGCCTCTGCCTTCACCACATTTTTTGGGGGGGCATCTCGTCCTCACTTCGCCCCTGGAAGAGGTGGTGGCTCCTGAAAATGGGAAATCATGGGTTTAGTCTCAAACTCATGGTAAAACCTGGTGGTGCTTACTGTCATCTATGGGCAAGCCTATGTTGGGTGGCCTGTTGGGGGAGTCTGGTGGCTGGCGGCCAGTGGTGGGCAGTGCATTGTTGGTGGCTACCGGTTAACTGCTTGCGATTGTAGTCAATGCTCACCAATTGAGCCATCCGTAAAGCCTCCACCGTGATTGGCTCTTGCGACCGCCACCCGATGACATTTGTACACTCTGTTGCACACACACCCCAGTGCACAGGACGGCCACAATATCTTTGTTAAAAAGAAATAAAATGCAGAAGCCAAATCGATGGTGGAGCTGGTTGATAGAGAAGGGGTATGGATGCTAAAGATCTGGAGAAATTGACAAACATTAGTGGCAATCAATGGCAGGCCTCAGAAATACCCGTCTCCGGAACGTTACCGTGCACTTATCCGAAATGGGCTGATTTCGGAAAAATGGGGGAAAATGGGGAAAAGTGTGGGAAATTTTGGATGCTCGATGGAAAAATGGGGAATTTTGGGGCTAAAAAGGCCAGAAAACATGGTTTTGATTGGCAGCAAGGCTATGGTGGGGGTGCATTGGTGAAAGCTATCAAGGAAAAATGGGGGAAAATGGGGAAACCAAACCAGTCCACCCTAGCCCCGCACTTTTTGTTATTTGCCCCCACCTCCCCCCATAACACCCCATTTCCCCCCATTTCCTCCCATTTCCCCCCATTTTCCCCCATTTCCCCCCATTTTCCCCCATTTCCCCCCATTTTTCCTGGTACTGGTTACATTTCGGGTACGTTGCTGGGTATATTACCACCCACCTCGTCCAGGTATTTCTGAGGCCTGCAATGGGATCCCGGCGAGGCGAGAGCAAAATACCAGAATATTGATCAACAAAAATGGGCAAAGCAAGACACACACAACCCCTACTACCACATTGAGCCATGCAAAAGAGGCGAAAGCATTTGTGTAACCTGCACATGACTACTTCTAGCCCAACCCTAGCACAAAAAACCTGAACTTTTTGGTTTTGTTTTGACCCATTTTTGAGCCACTTGTGGTCCCAAAACAGCCCATTTTCAAGGCATTTTGTGACTTCAGAGGGGCCAAAATTGCTCAAAATGGGCTTAAAATAGGCTTATTTCACTTGGTTGTGCACCCCAAATGGTCCAAGATTCCTCTGGGAAAAACACATTTTCAACCCCATTTTGACCCATTTTTGGTCTCAAAACAGCCCATTTTCAAGACATTTTGGGAGTTGAGGGGCCAAAATGGCTTACAATGGGCTCAAAATGGGCACATTTCACTTGTTTGGGCACTCCTAATGCCCCGGGATCATTTTTGGAAAAACACATTTTTTTGTCCCAAAACAGCCCATTTTCAACGCATTTTTGGATTTTCGGGGGACCAAAACATGCCACCACAGGCTGAAAATGTGCCAAAAACGCGTGTTTTGGCATCCCACGTGATCTAGGATCATTTTTGAAAAAAGTCTTTTTTTTTGCACCCACTGGACCTTCTTCAACCGTTTTGACCCGTTCTTGACCCTAACCTGGACCTTCTTGACCTGTTTGGGCACCCACCTCTTTGGGCTTCTTCTTGCAGTTTGCCGTAGCCTAGTGCGCCCGGCTACGGGGGTCTAGGCGTCGGTTTGGGCAATTCTGGAGGGTGGAAACCACAAGAAGTGGGTGGTTGCGGGTTGACTAGGTGCCCTCAAAATCCCGTTTTGAGCCATGTAACCCAAGATATGGCCTGTTCTTGGTTTGAAGCTGACAACGGCCAATGTGCACAAATTCTGGGGCTTTTGGGGGCCATTTGGGGGCGTTTCTCAGACATATTGTGGAGTTTGAGGGCCCTAGAGGGCACCACGGGCGAGTTGTGATTTTTGCGTATTTCGCGTGTGCTTGCTGCTTGCTGCTTGCACACCAGCACCTATTGTGCCAAGTCCCGGGACTGCCCATCCTTGAACCGATAATACACTTCTATGGTGGTCCAGACTGAAGGCATGGGGCGCATACAATCTAGGTTATCCCAGAAATTCACCACTAGCACCAGCATGGGCAATGCCACACCCGCCATAAAACCCCTTTCATAGAGTTGGGCACCATGCTCGGTGTGCAGGTCCCTTGCAGGAGGTTCAGGCCCGTTGTCGAAGAAAAAAGCTTTGAATTGACCCCGGTGGTGTCCAGTTGGGGACAATAAGGATAAATTTGAAGCATGATTTCAATCATGCCGGTGTTGTGACAGACATTGTCTGCATCCCTTTGTTCTTCAGTGTCGCCTCTTTAAACCAGATCGAGCACATCACTGTTCAGAGTGCAACCGCTGTGTACTTAAAATGGATCACCATTGCCCATGGACCAACAATTGCATTGGTGTGCCTCCACTGCACGGTCACATGCTTGCACCTGCGCTGATTGATGCACATACCCTGTCGTGTGCATGCGCGTGCGCTGTCGCATGCAATTGCGCGTTTGGACCTGCGCTGCAACGTGTTTGCACATGAGGATGCATGCATGTGCGTGTGCTGAGTGGGCCGCGGGCATTCACTTTTGACTGCGAAGTGCGGTGAGCGGCCGCGATTATTCCTTTGAATGGTAATCGAGGGACCTAAGCCGGTTAAAAAGTGGCCAACAAGGGCCTAGTGACAACCAGACTGGCCGCCAAAATGACTCCCAGTGTTCCAGTTGAGCGCTGCCTTGTCCCAGAAACACCGACTTTCTACAGGTGTTCAGTCCCCGAAAAGGAAAACCTGTTCCGAGGGTGAGTCTTCAATCCAGAGTCAGGTCCGTACATGTCACAGGAAAGCACTCCCCAAGGTCCAAAAGCAGATTCAGGACGAAAAAAGGAAAAAAAGCGTTTCCCTGTGTGTCTACACTTATTGAGCTGTCGGTAGAGTCAGAGATGGAGCTGAACCTGGAGCTTGTGCTGGAGCAAGCATTTTGTCCACTTTGTCCGCAGGTTTCAAAACGTACAAGTACTTCCTCAATTTTTTGTTGTACATTGCGGTATCTGCACTGTGGCTGAATGGGACTGCGTGCTATGTGCTTCTCCACCAGGAGTTCTACCTTGGTAAGACTGTGCCGCATGTTTTCAACTTGGTGCTTTCATTGGTGTTTGCAGCAGCCCTCGGAGTTGGGCTTGGTGCTTTCTTGATATACCATTTGCATATGGTCATTCACAACAGGAGCACCATTGAAGATCTGGAGAAGACTCCCAGTAACAGGTGGAATCTTGGATGGAAGAAGAATTTTATGCAGGTTTTTGGTTCAAATTGTTGGCTCTGGTTTTTGCCTGTGCCCAATTCCATAGGGGACGGATTCATATTTCCAGCAAGCCCGCAAGGCTTTTCTGCTGCAGAAAACCACTCCTCTTTTCATGCAGATCTGGTTTGAATTGAAGTTGTGGTGCACGAAACGCATTGCTGTAATATGATGTTAGATGTCAAAGCACAGAAATTAAGTAAAATACGTTTTTAAAAACACGTTAAGGGCATGATTCGCATGTGTCTGTTTCATTGGTTGATATGGTTTTGTGTATGTCTATTTCACTGCTTGATTGCAGTCAATGTGGGTGAGATTTCGTGTTATTGGTACTTGACAGGCAAATTTTATCCCTGCACCTGCTCCAGACTGTGCGCAGACACACATTTGTCAAATGTGTTTGTTTTCTTTTTCTTTCTAAAGGCGCCTTAGGGCTGTAGCTGTGCAGTATTTTTTGTTGCCGAACGATTTCCTGCACCTAGTCAGCCGTCTTATTGTCCTGAGTACCCATGGAGTAATTGTTGAAGGCCTTCCAATCGCCGTGACAGCGTTGCATCAGGAAATTGTACATGGACCTCTCTGTGGATCTTGGGCCCAACAACAATGAAGATCGTGTCAAGTGTGCCAAGGCACACGCCGAGGCACCTCTACACATTTCTTTTCCACTGAGGTGATGCTGTAAACAACAATCATGCTGACCAATGTATCTTGAGCCTGACAAAATTTGGAATCCTTCGGGCCCTCCCTCCACAATCCAATTCAACACCAATCCCTTCCTCCCTCTCTGCTGGTCCACACTCGTTCAACCTGAAATGACTAGGGGCGAAGTGTCCCTCAATGGAAAACTGCAGTTGGAGCCATGGGCCCTGGGGGGTTCATGGGGTTTTGTTCACCAGTCAACAGGGCTTTTAGGCTCTGCCCCACACAATTACTTGCTCTGGTGTGTACCCCAAAATCCACTGTTTTTCTACCAAAAAAACCCCAAGTTCCTACGAAATTTTACGGAAAAACACCCCAGCTAATTTCATACAAAAAAAACCTGTAATGTTTGGGGTCTGGCAAGGCTCGGGGGGGTTCTGGGCAAGATTCAAGGGTTTTTTTCTAAGAACTAGATTTTTTTGTGGGGAACATTGGGTATCATTTGGGGAGGGTTTTAAAAAAAAATGTGTGGGGGGGTGATTGGTGGGATTGGTGGGTTTTTTTGGTCAGGTATTCGTGGTTTTTTTTTGGTATGAATTGGGCCTTTTTCTGGTGAAAATTGGGTTTTGGTGAAACCTTTTCAAGCCCTGGATTTTGGCCACGGACTTGAAACCCACAATTTTTTTGTGCCTCTTTGAGTTGGGGATAGGGACCAATGAATCCACAAAGTTGTGTGGCACCTTGAGATGGGGTTATGAAGTCGTACGCTTTGGTGTGGCCCCTCAAGTTGGGGTTAAGGACTCCCATGCTTTGATGTGGCCCCTTGAGTTAGGGTTATGGACTCCCATGCTTTGGTGCGGCCTTTTTAGTTGGGATTAAGGACTCCCACGCTTCAGTGTGGCCCCTCCAGTTGGGATTGAGGAATCGCACGCTTCGGTTTGGCCCCTCGAGTTGGGTTTCTAGACCCCCATGCTTTGGTGTGGCCTTTTCAGTTCGGGTGATGGACTCCCACGCTTCAGTGTGGCCCCTCAAGTTGAGGTTAAAGGACTCCCACGATTCGGTGTGGCCCCTCAAGTTGGGGTTAAGGATTCCCACACTTCAGTGTGGACCTTTGAGTTGAGCTTAAAGAACTCCCACGCTTTGGCGTGGCCCATTGAGTTGGGGTTAAGGACTACGCTTCGGTGAGGTTTTTCGAGTTGGGGTTAAGGACCCCCACGCTACTGGTCGTGGGTATAAAACCACCCCCAAATGGGGGATAAAACCACCCCCAACCCCGTTTTTGGCCATTTTTGACCCCTGGGGTGGTTTTATGCCACCTGGGGGTGGTTTTATCCCCCCTTTTGCAGGGGTGGGTTTATCCCCCCATAGGGGTGGTTTTATCCCCCTATTTGGACATTGGGGGGGTTTTATCACTCCTTTGGGGTGGTTTTATCCCCCATTTCTGGTGATGTTATCCCCTTATTGGCCGGGGGGGGGGGGGGTTGGCCGATCTCAATGTGTACCAGGAAACTCAGTCCCGTGCACAGTGCACTCTTCAGCCTGCTTTGGTTTAGATTGTTTTGCTTTGCTTTGCTGTGTTGTGCCTTACCCCCCCCCCCCCCCCGTGTCTAGGAACCGCCTTGTGCAAGAACCGCCCCCTGGTTCCGCAGTCAAATGCTCACACAAGTTTTTTTACCAGTGGATATTGGGTTTTCCATGGTTCTGGTGGATGTAGGATGGCTATTCAGGTGTGCAAGACATCATTTCAGGTGTGTTGCTACGGGTCCCCCCTTCGGGGGGGACCCTATCAGTCACTGACAGGCGCACATACCCCTTAAACCCCTCCCCCCTGCTCTCGACCCCTTCCCCGAAGCAACCAGCCCCAAACAAGAAACAAACAAAAGTCAGTTAAATACAGGGGGCCACTGACAGCACCGCTTTGCAAATTTTATTTTTTCATTTTTGGCGAACCATCTTTTCTTAGTTAAACAGGTGCTGTTTGATGGCTGGGTGCCTGGGCAGGCAGGTTTCACCTTCTTGCCCTACTGGGGGGAGAGGAGAGGACGCCCAGGCACTCAAGGGGTCCGAGAGAGCAGGGTGGGATATAAAAATAAAAACCTGTAAGTTCCTCTCCTGCCCTCCTGCCTGGGCCACCCCCGCCTTCTTGCCCCCTACCCTCGGGTTCCACACATTTTTGGACTTCAACAGGTCAGGGATGTTGCAGACATGAAATTTTTCTGTGCCGTGTCGGTGTTACTTGTGTTACTGAAGGTCATCTGAACGAAGCCTGGCCCCAAGGGGCAGCAGAGACAGGAATTCAGGATGGTTTATCACAGGAAGAAAGGAAGAAGAGTTTCACGTCTCAGCCAGTTGAACAGTAGATCATCCCATGCACGTTGGAAGGCACACTACAGCTCAACTGAGATTCACTCCTTTGGTGTTCATTTGTCAACGCACCCCGTTCTGCACCCTGCTTTACTTCCAGAGAATGTGTCATGAGTCAGGGATCAAGGATGAGGGAACCAGGAATCATCCGGGTGCCAGGGAGGGATTTTTGTTTGTGTCGCTGGTTGGCAAAGCATCTGTATTATTATTCCGCAAGCTGTTGACATGTCCTGCTCAAGCACAAAGGAAGAAGTCCTGGTGACCACACGCAACGAGCACAGTGGAAGACACATGAAAGACTTGTATGGAGTTGGGGGGGAGGTGGGGGGGTGGCTAATGCAGAGGGCTGGCCTGGAGTGGGCTACTGCACAAGAGGCCCGAATCTTCGTCCGATACCAATTCATTGATGGAATAAGCATCGGCTCAGGGCCTGCAGGCTTTCAGTGGCCTGAGGCAAAGTTGTGGAAATGTTGCTGCTCAGTCAGAACCTGGTATGACAGGGATGACCCGGCTCCAGGAGGTTTTTGTTATGGAGGGGCTTGTAAGTGTGTGGATATCATGCTATCAAGCCATATAAGTATCGTTTCGCACGGTGCACTCTTCAGATTTCTTTGGTGTAGATTGTTTTGCTTTGTTTTGCCGTGTTGTGTAATTTTATGTTTTGGTGGCATAAAAGCACCCTGGGGTGGTTTTATCCCCCCGAAGGGGGTGGTTTTAACAAGGGGGGGGGGGTTTATCCCCCATAAGGGGTGGTTATATCCCCCCAAAGGGGTGGTTGTATCCCCCAAAAGGGGTGGTTTTGGTCCCCCATAAAAGTGGGCATAAAACCACCCGGGGTGGTTTTATCTCCCATTTGGGGGTGGTTTTATGCCCAGGACCACCCACGCTACGGTCTGGCTTTTTGAGTTGGGGTACGGGACTGTATTTTTGTTGGGCAGGTGTCTCATAACAAGGGTTACCAAGGGTGAGGATGCACCTTCGCTCCTGCATTTGTCAAAATTGCGTACAACACGTTTCCGGTCCGTGTTGGGTATGGTGGTGGACCGGGTTCGGACCAAGACACGTGTGATGACATGTGGCCTTTTTTCCCAAAATCACCCGCAAGGAGGCTTTGGCCGGCATATCCGATTTAATGAAATCAAAGCAGAGGTCTCGGCGGACAAGACCAAAGAGCACTGCACCTGAAGCAGGCAAAAAAATTAGAAAAAGGGGCCGTAACCCGTCGAAACCGCCGACCGGTCGGCAAATATGGGCCAGTGCATCGAACAGGATGTTATTGGTGAGGCAAGGCTCTCTTTACAGCACTCGCAACCACTACAGCCGATTGGCAAACACACGGATAAACGGTAACATATAATAATCATGTATTGCAACCAAGTGAGTTCGGGTGCATTAAGCGTTTAGAAAAACACGATCCACCAGTGTGCATACACATTGGTCGAAGAACAACTGCTCGATGACTTCGGTCTATGTGGACGTCTTTTGCACATTTGAGTATTTTATGTTTGTTGTTCAATCATTTGTAAATGCAGGGTGTGGCGAGGTCTCCGGACGGAGATCTTGGCCTCATTCCGATCCAATGAAATCAAAGCAGAGGTTTCAACACACATGACCAAAGGGTACTGCACCAAAAGCATGCAGCAAAAATAGAAAAAGAGGCCGCAACCTGTTTAAAACTGCCGATTGGTCGGCAAAATATGGGCCGGTGAAGTACCATGCATTGAATTGGTTCGGTGTCACACGAATATGTCGGTAGGCAACATTGATTGCACGTGTCAATGTGTAGAGTGTTTCTAATGTACATGCCGATGTGCGAACGCCAATGTCATCAGGTTTCAAGCAATTAGGCACCAAGGGATGGGACCGAGTGGATGTCCAAGCGTGTGAGGAGATGAGACATATGTCGTTCGTTCGCTTTGCATTCTATTCATGACTCTGGCTTGCGACACTCTATCCGCGGGGTGCCGAGCTATTTATATGTAGCATACACTAAACATGTGAAGTTTGGTGAGCTGGTCTTCCTTGATGTCTTGTCTTCAAGCAAAAACTACAACCGCCAAGCTTATTCACTTGTTGGCCATTGTGTATGTCAGTGCTGAGTGATGGGCACCCGGCGTTTGATGTAAAGTACCGAGGCATTGCCATCAGGATGACATATGTGTCATACATGCCATGTGTCAGGTAGTGTTTGCCATTACCATGAAGTCACTCTCCCAACTCCTATTTCGTGATCTTCATTGCGAGCTTTTCATATGTTTTCAACGGTTACACATGAGTGTGGACAAGTCACGTAATTCATGTATATGTGGCCATGCTTTACTTTGTGTTTATGCAAGCCATGGTGTGATGCTTGATTCAGGTTGAAAACACTTTTCATGTTTGGAACTCAGGTTTCTCAATTCCATTTAGTCAGCGTATGGACAAGGATCAGCATGGGCCACGTGTGGCCAAGCTTCACGACGATTGGATTCTTTAAGCTTGCTTGCTTGTTGGAGGTTTTTTGGAACTGACTTATTTTTGTCGTTAAGACCAGTATAATACGGCGACCGGCATTAGGTTTCAAACACTTCTCTACATGTGCACACTTCTCTTCAGGCGGGTTGAGAAAGGGTGACTTGTGCACAAGTCCGCAACAAAGGGGCGCTGGTCACACTACAAAAAAATATATCAGTGTATGAACAGTTTGATAACACCTTGGGGAGAAAGGACATAGCGACATGATCATGAACAACGCTTAGTACACGCCTTGCTTGCATTCCAAGCACTCTTTCCCTCCACGCCCTAGCAGAAAAACAGGTAGTGGCGTTCATGTTAGGCCACAGCTGCTTAGTGGCGCTGTGTTTTTTCTTTGTGTTTTCACAGATGGGCCACTAGGGCTTGTGAAAGGTTCTACATGGCGACGCCCTGTAAGCTTGTGTAGGTGTTAGGGGCAGCAGGCCTGCGCATCAAAGGGTATAGGCCTCGGTCTGAACACACGGTAGACCTTGTTCAGGCTACTTAGAGTTCCACCCCACGTTCTATAATATCATGCATCATCTCTCGTGAGCCAATGTGTTTTTTCAAGCTGTTGAATTAAGGTTGTGCTAGCATGGCGTCGTATGTCCATAATGGAACACATAGTTCGTGTATGTATTGTATATAAATAATTCTTGGGATAGGGATGGAAAATCATCACGTCTATGCCATGTAAGGAAATTGCTTATTGATGCTCCAATTGTGTGTTGCAATTGTAAGGATCCTTTCCCGGCTCGTTGCACTCTTCTTTAACCCTCTCCATGAAACAAGCATCAGCCCGTGCGTGGTGTATGCACATTTGGCAACACTCTACTTTGCCAATCGTACCGGCCGCAGTGTTGATCAAATTCAGGGGTATCCCGACTTCTCTGTGTGATCTTCGTGCTGGAACTTTTTGGTGTGAAAACCCGTAATATTTTGCAAGAGGCAATGAAAGCATTAAAAAGGTCAAAAACAATGGGGGGTACGGAGAGGAAGTCGGAAAAATAGAGCACAGTTGGTAGAGCTTGCACAATGGCAGGGGCTGGTCCTACATGCTTTCATTAGTATGGCACAATGTACCTAAAGGGCACGCGCAACCCCCCACACCTGCATATGCCAGCACAAGGTACCCTACCCAAGACAATGGCATGAAGGGAGGTCTTTCCGTCCAGGTTTCCACCGGGCTCAAGGGTGTAGGTTTGATACCTTTGCATGTGCAACTCCCTCAAAAGCCGCAGCCTCCCCAGTCGACTAGTTATTGCACTGAGAGTGCTGTAACGCCTCACAAAAATGTCTTTCAGCTTCATCTATTGGTCATTTTTGCTGTTCCGTCATGATGTGGAATGTTAAGAATGTATGACAATTGGACGTCAATCCCTTTTTCTTTGGTATCCGCGGGGCAGACAAGGCATACAAGCGCAGCCGGAGCCCACGGAGTGTGCCGCCGTGTCCGGAAAAAACCAAACTCAGGCTAAACTTAAGCACATCTGGTATAATCTTGTCTCGGGTATTCAGTGAACCTTTCCAAATTTGACCACTCACGTAGATTGAAGCAATAGTACACACAGAAACGCTTCGCAACGATATTCAACCTGAAAGGTACCCCGTGTAGTCTTGGATGTACGAGATACGACATGAGAAGCTCAGCATTCATCTCCATCCGCCTCGATGGTAAGGCCAAAGTTCAGATTGGGGTCCAAATCCTTTAATTTTCCTTAAATGGTTGCACGAAACCCTGACATCACTTGTTCAGACCTTCTTTATATGGAGGCTTTGTGAACTCCTAACAAGAGACGTAAAATTCGGTGTAATTTGAAACATGCCAATGTGAGATTCGTCCATCGGTTTAAGGTCAAAAATGGAGGTTCTAGGTGTCTTCTCGGACTGACGTGAAAGATTGGCCTTGTAGGACAATTCGGTGTCTACTCGCTATATCGTGACAACAAAGCGCCCTCCGCTACCCTAGAGCGTGTTACATGCCGAGTATTCGGGGCCAGCATGTCCCATCATAATGCATGTTCCACCAAGCCAACATTTTTTGTAGAATTTGTTGGATACTCGCAAACCAACGCGCTGAAAAGCTCCATTGAGCTGAACGAACGATTATGTATATTAATTTCGCTTCATTTTTGCTTTCCTGTGTTCAAATCCTCCCAAAGATGCCTCGTTCCCAACCAGGGCATGGTTTGGTATCGCTCGCCGATATGGTTGCATGTCTTTGAACTCGTTTGTATATAGTCTACTGACTCCTAGCCTGTTCGTCACTCCTTGCGCTGCTTCATTCTAGCTTCATTCAGCTCAATCTACCACCCATTTGGCCCGATTCAGCACAAATTAAGCAGATATTGTACCATTGTGGCTACATTAGCCCCCCATTTGTAATTATTCTTGGAGACGAACCCGCACTACGGTCTTTGTCGACCTAGCGACACATCCCAATTGGTTTTTTGCGGAGGAGTGTAAGTGCGGCTAGTTCCCATGTGCCCAGACCTTCGCGTATTTGCCCCCAATTAGCTACACTTTCGCCATTTTTCAGACATCGGCGCTATCACCACCACGCGAAGTATTCCTATGGACTGACCTATTTATTTTTCAAGAACTCGACTTAGTTCTGCTGTCTATTCTTCGTAAATCCGCCGCGTTCTGATCGTTTGCCCGGAATCGCCCATTGCCACTGTTGCAGATGTGCGCCAAATGGGCCACATGTTTTGTCACAATCGGGTTTGTATGAATCTTTTTAGACAGATTCAGACACTCATGTGTTTATAGTTTCATCCCTCCTAATTTTCTTTGTACACTGGCATTGTTCTTTGGGTTACATGGTCGTGGACATGGCCAATGCTCTTGCTGCCCCCCCCTTTTCTGGAGTGCCCTCTGTCACCGAAAGAACCTTCTAGGTCACATCTTTGCAAGGGTGCATACTTGGTCTAGCCAGCCCCGAGACATCCGGCTCCTTCATCAACCTGTGACAGCACGCACATGAGGGTGAGGGTGAAGGTAGGCCTAGTCGTATGAGAGATGAGAATGCTGAAGAGAGTGTGGGTGTGAAGGAGGAAGTGGTGCCTACGATGAACGTGGACGAAGAGAAAGAAAAAGAACCACAAGATGATGAGACGGTGAATGGGGAGTGCAGCGATTCGTAGTTGAGCTTTCTGTTGGAGGTTCACCAAACCTCTCAAAGGTTAGGTAGACTATACCCTTCCCCTAACCCAGCCCCAAAAGTGCTTGTAGTCTACCCCCCGGTGCCCTCTTGTTTGCCACTCCCCCCCGAAACCTCCTGGTAAAGGCCACTTGGTACACCGAAAGTCTCAGCCGGCGTACAAGTATTGCAGGAAGACAGAGTTAGTAGCAAGTGCGAGCCATAGAACGCATCGGCAGGTCCCCACCGTGTATTTTAACCAGGTAAAGTGGGTGCACTGGCGACACCTCTTAATCCTCCGGCGGTTAGGTGCCCCCCGTGGCGCTCCGGGTGTGGGGCACCTCGGTGCCTGTTTTTTTGGAAGCCCACCCGGAGGGCATGATTCGCACGTGTGTATGTGAGACGGGGTGTGTGGGTTATCGCGAGGTGGAGAATATATGTACCCACCTCGGCACTTTGTTCGACTGTGTCCCGGGGTGTACCAAAATGACGCCGTTTCACTTTTTGGTTTCTCCGCCTAAGCGGGAAAGAATGTTTTTGGTGCGGAAAAGTAGGAATAGGGTAGTTGTGCGGTGTATGTTGCTTTCGGCGGGCATTATGGCGCATTGGATCAAGGAGGAACAGTACATCCCCCTTGAGGACCTTCCCAATGTGGGCGTCGACATGGAGTTCAAGTCCATGGCCAAAATGTGGGACCAAGTGGCCATGTTGGCTACATGGGGCAACAATGTAGCACGTAGGTAGCGCGAACGGGCCTCCACTAAGCTTGCGATGGTGTGTGGGGAAGTGAACGAGCCTTGGCGACAAGTGCCTTGACGCCCTGGACTAGACGAGCATAGTGAGTTCGGGCAACAATGTAAGCGCTGTCCCTGTGAATGAAGACGCCGGAGGGCTCAAGGCCGGCTAAACCCGGTGTGCACCCTTGCGGAGATGCGACGTGGATGGTTGTTCTGCTTACCAAGGTGACCTGAGCAGAGGTGAGGCCGGGGAGACCACTAGACAAGTCCAGGCAAATTTGACCCAAAGAAAAATTGCAGTCTGCATAGTAAATCAGTGCGGATAGGTACATTTGAGTGTCTGAATCTGTCTATACATATTTATATAAATCCGATTGTGAAAAAACATTAGCCGTTTGGGGTCGCGCATGCGCACCAACGGCAATTGGCGATTCCGGGTAAATGATCCGATCGTACTGGATTTACAATGAATGGACAGCGGAGTTGAATCCGGCAAATGAAAAATATACATGTCACTTCTTGGGAGCTCTCTGAGGGGGGGGACGATAGTGCCAATGTGTGTAAAATGGCGAAAATGTGGCCAATTGGGGATAGATCTGTGAAGATTTGGGCAGATGGGTGTTAGCCGCACTTATACCCCCTCCCAAAGAACAAACTAGGGTGTGTCGCTGCAACGACGAAGACCGTATTGCAAGTAAGTCCAAGAAAAAAATAGAAACAGGGAGCTAATATAGCCACAATGAGACTAAATCTGCCCAATGTGTGCCAAATTGGGCTGAATTGGGGATGATTGGAGCTGCATTGAGTTGACATAAAGCAGAATGAGGAATGAGGGTCCACAAGATAGAAAGACATACGGTTAAGTTTTAAGAAATATGTAAACGTATCAGCGAGCGATACCAAACCATGCCCTGGTCGAGAATGACGCATGTTCTGAAGGAATTTGAACCCATGATTACAAAAATGAAGTGAAGTCTCTCGCGCTCTGAGCACCTTTGCTCTCGCGGGTGCGCTGCGGTGTCCTCCACGTGATGCTATGAAGTTGGCGCGACACTATGAAGCTGGCGGCGACTCTATGAAGTTGGCGGTGTGATACATGGCGACGCCATGACCCCTTAGAAGCACCAAAGATGCAGCACCCTGCGCTGTGCGACGATCGGCGAGCTTATGCCAGAACTGCAGCGCCAGTGGCGCCCCAAGCCACCACGAACACCGTTAAAAAAACTCATATAAACGGGATAGGCATCGATCGCTTGAAATCGGTCGTTTCCGTCTTGTAATTTACAATGCCCTGTGTCTATCTTCCCAAGCGGCTGTATTTCTCAAATGTTTCCTGAAATTTGCGGTATGGTGTACATTTCTTGCCATACGCCCGAAATCCCATAGGGAGCATATATACACTCTAAACGGTCTTGTCTAGGTCAGCGGCAGGACAATTGAACGAAGCCTTCAACGGATCTTGCCACAATGTATAAACATGATGCTCCAAATGTTCTGAAATGGAGAGATGAGACAAAGTAACCCTTCATACATCATCTGGAACAACTCTCGCGTCTTCTGGAACAGTATGGAATGTTCCAGCCTTAATAGTCTTACTGTTCCGGTAGACATATTTTGTCTACCACTCCTTCATACACAATGCGAAACAACAACAGACCTACCGGAAGCGTTCTCCGGAGCGGAGAAGGTCCCTACCAGGACCGGCCCCCGCTGTGCCCCTTCCGCCTGTAACCCCTGCTGACTTGCTCCTGATCAGCGATTGCATTCCTCAAAATCCAGGGTCCAAAATCCAAAAATATAGAAAATGTAATCCTCCTTCAACCCTGAACAGCAACCAGATCCCACAAATACAGCAATAACCCAATCCACAATCCAATCCACACTGCGGGCTTCCGTTCAGCACACCGGTCGTCCCACGGTGGCGGGCATGTACAAGAATTGCACCAAAGAGGAAAGCCCTGAAATTGGCATATGAACACAAATAAAGCAAAGTTGGGGAAAGAGGTAAACATACACATTCACAGCCATAAACCCCTCATTCCCTGGACTCAAGACCTACCCTTGACTCACCAACATATTGCCCTGAACCAGATCAAATGAGATGGCTGAATGCCATGTGTCAAAAGTCACTACACAAACCCCAAAAGTGTGTTCTCTCCCAAGCCTCTAAATCCTAGCACAATAAGGGAGGTGGCGTGTCATGGCCTAGAGTCGCACTCAGGACCATGCCCTACCCTGACATAACCTTGGTTGGACTTGGAGTCGAATGGGCTTAGATATATGCCCCATGAGTTTGAACTCATAACATGCAAAAAACTGCCAATTCACACCATATTGGCCATATATCAAATATATGCTCAAAATTGAAGTTACCACTTATCCGAAGGCTCAAAGCATGCATGGAATCGAAGTCTAGTATTCATGGAGGATAGAGACCAAAGCTCAATGCCCATGTACATCCCCACTTTACCCTCGAAACCCCTTCGGATATGGGCGCCATGCACTGCCCAAGTCAGCCCATGATCTTGAGACCAATTCTTGTAATCCTTCGTGCGCCAAGCCAAATGGAGTACGCGATCCGGCATATGGTGGTGTTCAACTCCAAACAGAAAAGTTTATAGTGTTTTCAGCACTGTGTTTTTGCTTCTCCTGCTGCTTGTTGTTGCTGTAGGGTGTCCTGCTGCTGGTTTTGGATGATGAAAAGCTTTTGTTTGTTGAAATACAGTAAAGCCAACTCAATCCAGGATAGCCCAAGCCAATAGTATGCAAGGAGAAGGTAATTCAGGATCAAAGCATGAAGGGCTGCAGTGTAAACAGTGAAAGATGATTAGATATTCACAGAAACTGCAACTCAGGATACAAATGAATGCATATTCACAGAGATAGCTGAAATGTTTTGGGAAAAGAGTTAGAAAACTGCCTCAGGATCACTCTCTCTCCATAGTGCCATCTTAGGAGATGTGCACTCTTTGTTTTGGGTCCCATATGTGCTGAGGTGGCATGGTATGTGGAGATGAGGTCACTGCCATGTCACATGGGGTCTTCCTACTCAGTTGGGATCTTCCTACTTAGTTAGGCTGACCGGGAATTGAACCCAGGACCTCTCAAAAAGAGGTGCCTAACCCCCTATGGTGCATACCACTAGGGCAGATAAGTATTCATGGAAAAACATAGATAAATTCATAGGCTCTACCTTAGGTATGTCAGTGCTCAGTCAACTCAGGAAAAGATGTTTTACTTCTGATTGAAAGGGGATTAAGGGGTCCACTCCATATCCTGATTGGGTGTTTGGTTCCATAGGTCAAAATGTGTTATCACCACTTTTGGCTGGACCAATACTAAGATAAAAATGCATGGATGCTCAGTGCATCTCTAATACAACTAGAGTATGTCCCAAAGCAATGGAAAAGCACTTTTTCTTACTCCCCCCTTGTGCTGTGGTGGCCACCACTGTCGCATTTTAGGAAAAAGGGAATTTTTCTTGGCCTTTCCTTGGTTTCCACATCTACTTTAAAATACCTACAGTCTCCCTCACACTGAAAAATGGGCGCTCACCATGGCTGGCGTCCTTTTGCTGCTCTGATTGTACAGTTTCCTACAGAAGACTCAGCGCTCTTGGCGCTGCCGGGGCTCCTGTGGCTTGGTTGGGTTAGATTGGGAGCATGCCAAACATGTGCATATGCATACCTCCCTCCAAGACGCAGCGTCGACACAACCCAAACGCAAGACACATTATACACACTCGCATGGGTTCTCGTAAACCTGCAGGCGACCTGTGACCTGTCTTAGGGCGAAGGGAGTCGAAAAGAAATTAATTTGCCCCTTGGTGGGGTCTTGGTTCTGCTCAGTCTCTCCAGGCACCTGCTTTTCGGCCCGAACACGGCCTACTCAGCGAGGCTGCGCGTGGGTATCTGCAGAGGCAGGAATGGGAGAATTATGGACGAATCCACGCAAAAACGAAGCGACGACACCAAAATCCGTCAAATGACGGCGTAGAATTTTTCTGAAAAGACACACCTGAGTAGAATCCAATTGTGCATCAAAGGCACATTTTTATAGAAATTATAGTCATCTTTGGATTTTTTAAATCCAAAAATTCATACGTCCAAAATGGCGGCGCGCAGGAGCGGCTCCTAGCGAAGCGCCGGAAAATGGAAAAATAATGGAATTATAAACGTATGTATCACGTAGTCTTGAAAATGACGAGACACACATTAATAAACAAACATACAAATTCCACCCACACTAATAGAAGCTTCAAAAATTCAAGAATTCGAAAATCAATTGAAAAGACTTCAATGAATCAGGTATAAACTACAGGTATGCTCGTCTTGCTTGCCGCATACACATTGCTCGTGTCGTGTCTCCGTGAACGAGTCGTGTAGCAGCGTTAACAACGATAACCACGATAGGACGCGGTAGAGGGATTGATTAGAAAGATTGCAGATGATTAGCGGTCAGATCAGGGTGATTAGTCATACACACAAATGCATAGCAACGTTCTTCGCGTGCGCCTTTCTTGTTTTCTCTCCTTGCTTCACTTCCCAGCGGTAGGTAAGGTAGGTACGCCCAGGTGGGGCCACCCCCTGGTGGAGTCAAGATCGTGGTGGAGATGGGCAGGTTTGCCCACGTGATTGTGCATACTCGTGCATGCACACACGCATTAAAGGGTAGGCCACGCGAAGTGCGCACGGTAAACCTTGTTTAGGCTACCCAGGGGCTCCTCGGTACGTTCTTTAAGAGAACCTGAGGAGTCCCTTAACGCTTGCTTGCTTGATAAGGGTAGCTGCTCCATGCAGCGTGTTTGCGGACAGCGTATTATAGGGCACACTGAGAAGGGTATAATACCTGGAGTGTGTCTTGGTTCCTCCGCCGCAAACGCCCTTTCATTTGCCTTTGCTTTACAGGTGGGCAGGTAGGGTGAGTGGTGCAGCAGCATTTTTTTATGCCCTGCTAAACAGGGGCGCAGATCACACAAACAAGTAACTCCGCTCCGCCTGTGGCAGAGCAAGGAGTCCGACTTCATCGACATCTGCGCCTTGCACACGAGAGCACTCCTTCCCTCCAAGCCCTTGCAGGGGAAACGCGTTGTGGCGTCCCCTGTGAGGCCACAGTTGCTTAGCAGCGCTGTGTTCTCTTGTCATTTCACAGGTGGGTCGCTAGGACCCTCGAGAGCTTCCTCTTCGCAACGCCAAGTAGAGTGTGCGTGTAGGAGTGGTAGTCCTGCGTGGGGGCTAGAGCCAGTTGCCCAGCGCTCGCCCACCAGGATGGTGCCACTGTAGGGTGTGTAGGACCTGTAGGGGGCGTGTCACTGTCCCACCCTTTTCATGCAATTTTAGCTGGGTTGGTGGGCTGTGACAGTGGGTTAGGTTAGTGTTTTTTGGCCACATAGCAAACAGGCGTTTTGCATGCCTTCATAGCTTTTGGCCACCCCACCCTTTAGTAGCCAGGTAGGTAGGGAAAACAATACCTGGACTAACACTCTGGGTATTCCCCCAAGGTTTTGCGCCAGCACAGAAATTGGGCGCATAGGGGAGGGGAGACCCGGGGCGTACCCCGTGGCATCAATAAGCCAACCCTCCAGGTTTAGCAAGGGCGCAGACTTGGGTATAATTAGGACACCACTTCTGCGGCTTGCTCTCAGGACCTTAGGACTAGCACACTCACACATACGCTTTGGCAGGTAAGGGTAAGGTTCAGTCCCTAGCTTTGTTCTTGGAGGCAAGCGTCTCAGCGAGCCTCAACAACTCACCAAGGTTGTTCTGGGACAAGTAGTCAACCAGAACTGAGTTTAGGCGTCCCTCAGGTAGAACAAATGCAGAGAAGGGCTCCCAGGTGGCCTCTTCGACTCCAAACCCTTCCCAGAGGGTGAGGAAGCGCCAACCCTGGCGATAGCGGTGGCGTAGGACAGACTTCACCAGGTAGAAGCCCTCCTTAGCCATCTCCTCGGCGTCCATGTCGGGGAGTTCACCTTCAACTTCCATAGGGCTGGCAGCCCCTTGTAGGTCCAGAGCGGCGATTTCCTCGTCGTTCAGCTCCCACTCCTCCCCACAGAGGTCTTCAGGATCATGGTAGCGCTTCAGGTGTTGAGCGGCGCACACCAGGGTCCCCCCTAGACGGGGAGAACACCGCACCGTGATACGGTGACCATCCACAGATAGAATCTTGTACGGCCCGAAGTATGGGTCATCGCTGGTAGAGCGAGGCCAGGCGGGTAGTCGGCTGTGGTGCACCAGCACCCAGTCCCCCTCTTGGTAGGTGGCCGGTACTCGGTGCTTGTTCTTCTTGTTCCACTGACGCTCCCTCACTCTCTGGAGCATAGCCTTGGCCTTGTCCACCTTCGCTTGTTGCTCTTGGACCCACTCACCCACAGAAGAATGGGTGTCCTCTGGATAGGGGGCATGTAGGAACCACGCCGGGCGCCCCATGAATAGCTCATGTGGCGAGTAGCCAGTAGCTGAACTCTCTTGGGAGTTCATCATCAAGGATATGACGGGGAGTAGTCTCACCCAGTCTCTGGTGCGTTCAGTTTTGCACCATATCCTGACGTTCTCCTTCAGGACACGAATCTGTCGCTCACATAGGGGGTTGCTCGTGTGAGAGTAGGGAATCCCCGTAGACACCTGGACATTGAGGGACCTCAGGACCCTCTTGTACCAGCCAGTATCTGAGCGTACTCGTACGTCCTCATCGGAGTTGATCTCCTTGGGCGCCCCATAGACACAAAACCACTCCTCCAGGAGTATCTTGATAGTCTCCTCTCCGGTAATGTGCTTGGTACATGGGAACACCCTGGTGAACCTGGTCAACCCACAGGTTACCACGAGGGCGAAGTCATAGCCCCCGAACTTCGGCATCTCCGTGTAGTCCACGTATAGAACACTGTTAGCACAGTGAGGGATGGGCAGGGTCGAGTAGAGACCTCTGTCCCTGATATCCCCTGGTTTACAGGACCTGCACGGGCACTTGTCCACGATAGGCAGGAGCGTCTTCCGCAGCTGGTCGTCAGTCCACGTAGTGTGGAACCACTGCTTGAACAGCCTCAGGGTACGGTCAGCACCCACATGACCACTGGACTCATGGGTCCACTTCAGCAGCGCTGGGACTCGGTCACTAGGCACCACGATGCGGTCCTCGTGCCAGAGGTAGCTCTTGTCCCGCTTCCACTGGTCTTGGTTGACCAGGAGGGGTTCAAGGCGTTTCTCCAGGCGCCGGTAGATATCCCCAAACTCCTGTAGGTACTCCGATTGTTGGAGTCCATCCAGGGGGCGTATCATGGTCATGTTCAGGTCCAGGTGTACGTCCATACGGCTGAACGCTTCCTTAGCCAGCGCTTCAGACCGGGCACCAATCAGGGCGTCGAAGTTGTTGCGGCTGATGTAGTCGGCACACTCGTTCTTCACTCCCTGGATATGGTGTACCGTCAGCCGTAGTTGACTGAGGTAGGTCCACCAGCGACGTAGCTTGGCCTTCTCAGGTGGGGGGCCCTTCTGGAAACTGCGGACCGGTTCTTGGTCGCATAGCCAGACCACAGGGTTACTCCCCAACAGTCGTGCTTGTGAGGATAGCACCAGCATACCCGCGAGCAGTTCCTGCTCATAGGTAGAGTAGTTCCCCCTGGCCTGGTTCCACTTCCAGTTCCAGTGGCCCAGAGGTACTAGGACCCACTTGTCGTCAGGGTAGCTGTGCTTGAGGGTTCCATCTCGGTTGAGACCTTCCGTCCCCCATTGGGAAATGGCCGAGTCGAACTCCTCCTTCTCTAGTGCTTGCCACTGGAACAACGTTCCACCACCGCCCACATTGCTGGCGTCGGTCACCAGGATAATCTCCCCTTGTGCCCTAGGCACGCCCAAGCACTTAGCGTTGGCTACCTTGTCTTTGAGCTCGTCAAACGCTTGTTGCTCTTGTGGGCCCCAGCGCCAAGTAGTACTCTTCTTGATCAAGTCAGTCAGTACCGCGCTGGTGTAGGTGAAGTTTTTGATGTGGCGGCGATAGAAGTTGCAAGCCCCAATGAAACTGCGTACATCATGAAGTCCTTTCTTGGGGTCTTCGTGTCGTACCTTGGCATCCATCAGGGGTTTGGCCTTAGAGGCCGCTGGGGTCCACCACCCATAGCCAACGTCAAACCCCAGGTACTGCATGGTCTCCTGCATGAACTCACACTTCTCCAGCTTGAGTCGTGTGTGGTTCTCCTGGCAGACCGCAAAGAACTCACCCAAGAGGATTAGGTGATCCTCCTGGGTATTGGTCCCGAGGCATACATCGTCGATGTGAGCCTCCATCTGGGCCCCACGGGATATGAGCTCCTGCACCTTAGGTCTCCTTCGTAGGAGGGACAAGATCTTGTTCATCAGCTCTTGGAACAGAGCGGGGGCGTTAGCCACGCCGAATGGCATGACCTTCCACTTGAATACCCTCCCCTGAGGGGTGATGAAGGCCAGTAGTTCCTGCGCGTTGGGCGTCAGGTCCACTTGCCAGAATCCGCTTCGCTTGTCCATCTTGGTCTTGTAGCGACAGGAGGCTATCTTCTCCAGGGTAGACTCCATATTGGGAATGGACCCTGAGTGGTTCAGCGTCTTCTTGTTCAGCTCTCCATAGTCCACTACCAGCCGTTTGGCTGTAGACCCAGGTTTAGCCACCAGGAAACAGGGGCTGCAGTGTAGGGGGTAGTCCCCATCCTTGTACTCCAGGACTAGGCCAGCGTCGATACATTCTTGTATCTGTCGCTCAATCTCGTCGGCCTGCTCTTTAGGAGCTGGATAGGGTCTCCTCCGGATCTTGTGACCCACGAACTCGGGTTTCAGCTTGAGGTCCATCTGTACCAGCTTGTCGCATGAGGCTGGAGGGGGTAGTTCTCCGAACACCTCCAGATAGGTCCTTATCAGCTTTTGTACCCGCGGGTCCAGTACCTTGATCTTGTCCTCCATGTCCTCGTCGGAGTGTAAGTTGCTTGCCCCTTGAATAGACGTCGGGAGGTGGTCCTCCACCGACTCTTCGCCCGCGGTAGCATCCTTCAGCCCTTGGTAGGCATACAGAAGGTCTTGCTCAACCATCTCCGGTGGACGATGGCAACATAGGCACGCTTTAGGGGGTTCACATACACATTCCTCCGAGAGGTCGTCCTCATCTGGGGTCCTCACATGGGCACCCCATACGCTCTTCATGAGCTTGAGATCTACCTCCCTTTGCCAGGTGGTGATCTTCTGTTCGAGGTCCTCCTTCAGTTGGGATAGGTCTCCCATACGTCCTTGCTTCAGTGGCCACGAGCTGCGGGTAGGCTTCGCGTAGCATAGCTTTTTCGCCACCAACTTCCTCTTGGAATCCACATACTCCCTGAGCCTGGATCTAGGGTCCAGCTCTTCATCCACGGGGTCTTCCACCCTCATGGAGAGTAGGGGTTTTAGTGGGGCGACGTACTCGGCGTTCTCCACTT
Source organism: Eutreptiella sp. 'Long Island Sound 2002' (assembly GCA_964036045.1). Lineage (NCBI taxonomy): Eukaryota > Euglenozoa > Euglenophyceae > Eutreptiales > Eutreptiaceae > Eutreptiella > Eutreptiella sp. 'Long Island Sound 2002'. The sequence continues at coordinate 52,182,187 of OZ038389.1, read as the reverse complement.
CTTCCACCGCAGTCTGCACGAAGAAGGCGTCGTGCTCAGTTTCGTCGTCTGAGTGGATAGAGCTAGGTAGATCAGATAGTCCACACTCAGAGACTCCATCAGGAACAGGTACATGACAGGGAGAGTTGGGGGCGTTAGTGTCAGTCACGACGTACTCATCTCCTCCGGGTGTAGTTTCAACAGCATCTTGAGGTCGTAGGCGATCCTTCAAGTCACCCAAGGCGAGTCCATCGCTTTCTCGTTGTATAGCCTGGACCAGAGTAGGGTCCAGGTCTTCCCAGGGGATGGTGGTAAGACCTCCGTCCACCACGCTGAGCATACTCCCCCATCCGGGCTTCCCAATGGGCGTCTTGCGTCCCAGAGGCACGTAGATGGCCTCATCAGGTAACCGCACAGAGCTGATAGTCAGCTTGTCAAGGAGGGTTCGCCAGTACTCGTTGCCCCCATGGGCTCCCCAATCGGGGGAACACAGGACCATACGGGAACGTTCCAAGGCCACCTTGGTCAGCACCTTCCCCAGTTCACTGAATCTGGGGTTCCCGTAGGCCATCCCGAAAGAGGGCCAGTAAAATTTGTAGCTGCAGTTCTTCCCCTTGCTGCAGTATAGGTCCAGTACATGCTGCTTGTCGCTGGCGAACAGTTCCACACTTAGGTCTTCTCGAGAGTAACCCAACTCCTTCAGACCTTGGTCTAGGACTTCCCCCAATAGTTGATAGTCCTCAGTTTTGGAGGCCGCCATCATGTTCGAGGGCTCCTCCTTCGATAGTCTCAGGTAACTCGAGGTATGTTCCGACTGCTCCAGTGGCACAGACTCTCTGCCACTGCCGTGGTCCACGTACAGGAGGTAGGGCGCTTGCAGCGTCAGGGATTGTATCTGGGAGTGCTGCACGAAGAAGTCAGTACCCAGTACAAAGTCGAAGGCATCAGTGTCCATCACATAGAACCGATGGGCGATAGTCTTGGAGCCCATAGGTACCTCCACTTCGCAGTCCCCGCAGCTGTGCACCACATGTCCATCCCCCATGCGTATAGCGGCGGTGGTCATGGTGTTCTTCAGGCTCCCACAAGGTAAAATTTTCTTGGCCACTATCGATATTGTGGCTCCAGTATCCAGTACCCCCAGGTATTCACGTCCCCCTAGTCGGATACGTACCCAAAACACCAGGTCTTGGGTGCCACCAGAGCGTCCCCGTCAGAACTCCGCGGGACAGGTCACCTCGAACCCCTTGTTCCGCAATTTGCGGGCCATCCTCATGAAACGGCTTCTCTTCTTGGCGTTGCCGTCGTCACCACCTTCATGCTCACGCTTGGCTCCTTGTTCTTGCTGGGCCTGCGTCTGTGAGCGTGTGGTAGGTCCAGACTGCCCTCCAGAGGGCTCGGAGTTCCCCCCTGGATTAGGGTTGGGGTTACCTCCGTTCTTGTCCTTGTTCTTGTTGTCGTTCTGGCGATTAGCGCCTCCTCCTCGTCCGCCTTGACCCTTGTCTTGACCACCTTGACCACGTCCTTTCGACTTGCCCTTGCCGGAGTCGTTGCCTTTGGCCTTGCCTCCACCTTTGCCTGAGCTTTTGCCAGGATCTTCCCCCTTAAGCTTCGCCGATAGGCGTTGCTTATGGTAGCACTCGTCCTCATAGTGCTTCCGCTTACCGCAGAATGCACACGTGATGGTGCAGCGGTAATGATCCGGCATCTTCACCTTGGCGCCGGTGATCTTTTCCTGCTGCTTCCCCTGGACAACAAAGCAGTCTCGCTGCTCGCAGTCGGAGGCATGCTGCAGGTGGCCCTGCTCATCTCTGGCATCACACCAGAATAGCTCCTTCACGTTCTCCATTAGGCGGGCGTGGGCGTGTTTGGGGGTAGTCCCCTGCCCAGGTCGGGACCCTTGGTACCCTTTGCCTCCAGAACCTCCACCACCAGGACGGTAGTGGTTCAGGTGTTGGTCGCTCTCTTTCTCCAGCGCCATCTCCAGGAGCAGCACGCATAGATCCTCGTAGCGGAGGGATCTAGCCTTGCGCTCAGCCGTCAGACGGCACTCGTCCCATAGCTCACGGGGGAGCTTGGAGCACAACCAAAACAGCAGGTCGTCGCTGCTGTAGGAACCGGGCGTCAGTCGCCCAGCCCAGTGGTCCAGGTCCGGCAACAGCTCGGAGACCCTGCCGGGTTTGGGGTTGTTCGGCAGCACGGGCAGGTTCTGGATCTCGGCCCTGATGGAGAGGTCGGTCTCGTAGGTTGGGTACTGCCTCTCCAGGGCAACCAACACGTCGGCAAAGGTGGCGGAGTTGGTGACGATCTGCCTGACCTGCTTCTCCAGGTACTTCGTCTTGCAGCACTGCAGGAGCAGGTCGCACTTCACTCGCCCACTCGCGTGGGTTTGGCCGGTCAGTCGTAGGAACCGGCCAAAGTTCTCAGCGAACTCGCTGAGGTCCTTGCCTGTGAATTCAGGCAGGTTCACCACTATCTTGGAGGTGGCAATAGCCTTCGCCTCCTGAGCTCGGCGTCCTTCAGGGCGTCGGGTCTTCTTCTTCTTCTTCTTCTTCTTCTTACCCTTGGAGTCCTCGGGGTCCTCAGGGTCTTCGTCATCCGATGGCGAAGAAGAAGTCATCGAAGGCGGCCCATCATCAGAGGGGTCTCCGCCTAGATCGCTGGAGCCATAAGGCTCCACGTCCACCATAGCCCTTAGGGCTGTCAGCCCCAGCTGGTCCAGCTCGGCCCTCGTCGAGTTCGTAACGTGACTGTAGGGCGGCTGGGCTGTCCTCGGGACGAATGGGCTTCTTGGTACTGCTGCAGGAGTCGGCATCGGTCGGCTCCTCAGGCTCCCCAGGGTATTCGTCAACCCTGCCGCCAGGTGGTTAGCCTGTACTCGGTGGGGTGACATTCCCACTGTCGTAGGTGACGCATGGGACGGGATCATCAGGGGCTGCAGTTTCTCCCTGATCTCTTGCGTGAGGTCACTCACGATTTGCGAAGTGGCTCCTCGGAGCACCTCGTTGATCTCCGACCGCGTCAGGGACCTGTTGGAGGATCTTCCCGATCCTCTACTCCTGCCTCCCAGAGACTCTGGTCCTCTCCTCAACCCACTCAGGGGTGCATACCCAGGTGCACACCCAGGAGCATACCCAGGAACTTCCATGTAGGTTCCAGTGGCGTGGAGTGGATGGGGATCAGCCGCATACCAACGCGGCGCAGAGCTGGAAGCCACCGGCTCACTGGCAGTAGTTGCCTCAAGGAGCGCAGTGGTTGGTGGGCCCATGCCATAGGCGGGGTAGTGAGGCATGCCAGTAAAGCCTGTGCCCTCTGCCATAGGCTGGTTGGTTGTGGAAGTGGATGTAGCGGCGGCTGGGTGTGTGGTGGTTATGGGAGAGGGTGATGCTTGGAGACCAGAAGCGCTTGGTGCGCCTTCGAAGGTAGGGACATCCGTCGGGTCTTGCCCTTGCTCCTCTCCTTCGTCTGCTCCTTCTCCAGCATCCTTCTCGCTCTCGTTTCCTCTCTTCCTCTTCACAGGCTGAGGTTGAGAGACCATTTCCTTCACCGACAGGGCCCCAAAGGCCGTCTGGAGGCCATCCAAGGAGTCCTCCGCCGTATCCATTGGCCCATGTAAGGGCTCCACCGAAGGTACAGCGTCAGGCGCCGGCCTTGCCGGTGTCTCTGGCGCTGGCGCTGGGTTCACCTCGGCGTCCACTCTTCCTGGATCCATCTTAATTCACCCTTCTGCTTATGTTTGCCTGCTCGGAGCACTGGTTGTACGGCGCGGGGTCGCTGCCGGTGCACAGAGACAGGCTGCCTCTGCTACCAGAAAAGTTTATAGTGTTTTCAGCACTGTGTTTTTGCTTCTCCTGCTGCTTGTTGTTGCTGTAGGGTGTCCTGCTGCTGGTTTTGGATGATGAAAAGCTTTTGTTTGTTGAAATACAGTAAAGCCAACTCAATCCAGGATAGCCCAAGCCAATAGTATGCAAGGAGAAGGTAATTCAGGATCAAAGCATGAAGGGCTGCAGTGTAAACAGTGAAAGATGATTAGATATTCACAGAAACTGCAACTCAGGATACAAATGAATGCATATTCACAGAGATAGCTGAAATGTTTTGGGAAAAGAGTTAGAAAACTGCCTCAGGATCACTCTCTCTCCATAGTGCCATCTTAGGAGATGTGCACTCTTTGTTTTGGGTCCCATATGTGCTGAGGTGGCATGGTATGTGGAGATGAGGTCACTGCCATGTCACATGGGGTCTTCCTACTCAGTTGGGATCTTCCTACTTAGTTAGGCTGACCGGGAATTGAACCCAGGACCTCTCAAAAAGAGGTGCCTAACCCCCTATGGTGCATACCACTAGGGCAGATAAGTATTCATGGAAAAACATAGATAAATTCATAGGCTCTACCTTAGGTATGTCAGTGCTCAGTCAACTCAGGAAAAGATGTTTTACTTCTGATTGAAAGGGGATTAAGGGGTCCACTCCATATCCTGATTGGGTGTTTGGTTCCATAGGTCAAAATGTGTTATCACCACTTTTGGCTGGACCAATACTAAGATAAAAATGCATGGATGCTCAGTGCATCTCTAATACAACTAGAGTATGTCCCAAAGCAATGGAAAAGCACTTTTTCTTACTCAAACCATATGCCAACATATGAACAACATACCATGGTTCGACTCTCCATAGGTTTCTTGCTGTTTGCCGACCAGGTAAGTACACAAAACGCAAAAATGAGCAAAAATTGAGGTCAAAAACATGAAAATATGTCCAAATATAAAGTTGTCATGATAGTATATCTCTATGCTCACCCATGATATCCGCTCATGGTTCAATACACAAATGATTGGAACCATTTGCGAACAATTCCCCCACTTGGATTCCCAATGGGGCGCATGGAGATACCTTCGCCACTCATATCTACATGCCCCATGAAAATGGGAGTGCACTCACGGATCTCTTTGCCAAACATACCATGAGCAATACATACGCGGTAGACTTAGTCTAGCGCTTTGAATTCCACAATTGGGACATGGAGAAAGCCCTTGTCACGTGTGGCTCCCCATCTCTTCAGCCACACGAAGATATATAACATGGGCGTGAGCATATCAAGACATACACTACCAATATCACACATAGCCCTTAATATTGGCTCCCACCATGGTATGCCATGCCCCTCCATGGTCATAACCTTGGGTTGAATGGACGTGGGAACCTAAGGAAAGATGCTATGCAACCGCAAGACTCATGCGCTACACTCAAAAGTCATAATATCAAGTCCAGACACATGGTCAACAAGTTATACACAAGTTTCTACCATGTTGACCATGATCCTATGATACAACGAGTGTGTGTGACGACTTAAGGTGTTGGACCCTACTAAAAATAAGTTGAGACTAAGGCGCTTGCAACGCAACCTTCCTTACTCTCTTTCGTCACACTCGCGCGTAGATATGGTCCTTCCAAGTGGTCCCACGATTCACTTTTGTTTCCCTTATATCTCCAAGTCAAATGGGTGGCAAGTATAAGGGAAACCTGATTTGGGCATAGGGGAAGGAGTATGACCACTCGAAGAAGACCAAATCAAGTGCGGCGATGTCGAAGTCGAAAATCCGATTTTGACATCGCGAAAAATTCAGATTGAAATTTCGAGTGCATATTTAGAAAATTGCGGAAGCAACGAACCCTTTACTGATGAAATCTGGCCCTTCATCGGGGTTTCCGCCAAAATATCTGGAAATAACAGTTAACCAATCGGTTACCGCAAAATCGCGAGCCAACTGACAGTCGCCGATACATTGACCATCAGAACGGAAGGCGGAAAAATTACAGAAACATTATGATAAAAAAACCCTGTTGATTCCTGATATTCTGATATGTAAATCTCAGCTGGCGGCGCCTCGGTACTGAATATGGCCGCTCATAGCCGGAATGGCCAAACCTATCACACTATCACATCAGGTTAGGTCAGGTGGATGGAAGAGTATGATATCAGCCAATGGCGGCTTGCCGGCACATAGATACACACCCCAAGTGACCCAAAGATGGCCACGGGGGTCCGAACCGGCTTCACCCTCCTTCTCAGAGCGTTGTCACCGCTCGGAAGTCATTGAAGAGAGGACGGGAGGACCCCAATGGGCTCCAAACCCCCCCCCCCATGTCCCAAGGACACATGGAGGCCCCACACACGTCGTAGGCGTCCCCCACGCCCCAAGGGAGGGGTGAGGAGACTGATAATCGGTGCCCTACGCCATATCCGGTCTCCTCTTGATCTACAACATGGACCAAGGGGATCAAAGATAGAGAAACGTCGTCGGTCGACCTAAATAAGTATACCACAATGAGATATATATGTGGAGATCGAGTGAAGGGGGTAGATGGCCAATCAAGGCCCAAAAATCCCCGGATGAACGCCCTCACCCGTCTCTCAAGCACAGAAATAAACAAAAATGCCAAGGGGGATCCATTACGGTGCTACAGCAGCAACCAAATGGACCAACACGTCCTTGACATCCAAAGAAATATTTTTTTTCTTCAGATAGTCCATCCAGACCGTGGTATACCTCGGCACGAAACTGCTCGGAGGCTCCCACGAATCCCTGGATGCGGCGAATCCCTTCCAACGGACTTTATAAAGCCTCCCCCCAGGCGTCCCCGGGTCCGGCTTGTCCGCCAGGATCTTCTCAGCGGTGAAGTCGTCGTCCTCACCCTCGTCGTCCGAGTCCACATCGCCGGCCGTGAACTCGAAGGTGACGGGACGTCCGCTGGGGTCTGGTGCTCGGGGACGAAGCTGGTCTGGTCGCGGTCCAGGATCTTGTTATCCCCCACACGAACGGCATACACATCCTGCCCGACCTTCCGCACGATTACCCCCGGCACATACCAAGATGCCTGCCGATGCCTGGACAGGACATCCTTGTGGTGCCGCTCCACCAACACGGTGTCTTGGAGAGCATACTTCTGGACCTTTCCCTGCTTGAAGTACTTGGCCCTCTTGTCATGCTCGTCCTGAAGTGCCTTGCACACCTTGGCCGCCGTGTCGTCCGCCTCAGCCATCATAGCGTTCGCATTCCGGGCCACTTTGCCATGGTTCAACCACGGGAGAGTGCGTGACCCTCGATCCCGTAGGAACAGGATACGATGGGGCGACAGTCCAGTGGGTCCCGGAAGGTCGTGATACGCTTGGAGTACTCTCCACAGCGAATGATACCAATTCCGGCCCGGTTCGTCGATGTGCAGCTGGCGGAACTTCTCGAACATCTGCCGCCCGGCCACCTCAGCTCGGCCATTCGACCGGCTGCGGTACGCCACGGTCTTGGCGTGCCGAATACCCATGTGCTTGCACATCGTCTTGAACCACGTCCCCACAAACTGACTGCCCCGATCGCTGCAGATGACAGCCGGGACATCAAAAATCGTCAGCCAATGCCTCATCATGGCATTAGCGACGGTCTTGGCCTGCAGCCCCACTCCATGCTTGTCCTTCTTGTCCTTCTTCTTGGACTTCTTGCCAGGGACCGCCACGATATACCCACTGTGCCTATCCACCGCCAGGATGACACAGTCGTAGGTCTATCCTTCCACGGTGACCTCAGGCATGGCGAATACATCCATGGCCACGGACCGCATAGGGGCCTCCGGTATAGCCGTATACACCGGGTTGCCCGCTGTGGAGTGGTTGGGGCTCTTCGTGGCCCGACACACGGCACAGTCGCTGCAGTACCTATCCAGGATGGCGTAGTACCCCGGAGGGAACTTGAAACGCCACTCCAGGTCCTGCTGCATCTTGTCTCGGCCAGGGTGCATGAGCTGGGCATTGTGCCAATGGTCAATGAGCTCCTCCACTCGGTTCTCGGGCACCAGCAGCTTGTCCTTGAGGAACAACTTGTCTCCATCCTCGGTCAAGCCCTCAGGCCATTCGTCGTCCGACGGGGCGCTCACGGCATTCCAGTACTTGCTCCAGTGGTCGGATGCCGCGTAGTCATCCGACCAGTCCTCTGTGAGCACCGACCTGACTAGCTCTACAGGGGCCACCATCCATTGCTCGAGGGTTTCCTCTCGAATAGCTTGGACGCGGGCACCCCCGAACTTGGCCAGGTCCGTACGGTTTGCCATCACCACAAAGCACTTGACCCCCTCTTGCTCCATGGCCTTCTCCATTTCGATGATGCGCTTGGCCTCCTTGGTCTCCTCGGCGTCCCCATGGCTGGATATGTCCATCCAAGCCTTGCCCGCGGGGTAGGCCCATCGACTGAGGCAATCTGCCACAGTGTTGTCCTTCCCCGGGACGTATACGACGCTGAGGTTGAACTTGGCGAACGTCTCATGCCATCGGGCCCTCCTTGCCGCCGGTCCCGAGGGGGTGTCGACGTGCTCCTTGTGCCAGCTCTGCGAGGACTGATGGTCCGTACAAACCACCACCGGTTGCAATCCGATGTGGCCAGACCACTTCCTGAGCGCACAAACAATGGCGTACGTCTCCTTCTCCCTCGCGGTCCAGGTGCGGCGTTGGCCCTCGGCCAAGATCCGACTCCAGAACGCCACGGGTACGTGTGACCCGTCGTCCCGGATCTGCTCGAGGACTGCCCCTACAGCATAGTCCGAGGCGTCCGTCCGTAGCACGAATCCCTTGTCCGGGTCCACCAGGAATAGCCCCAGCTGCCCCAGGAGTCGCTCCGTCAGGCGGCTGAACGCATCTTCGGCCTCAGGGGTCCAGGCAAGCTTCTTCTTGCTCCCCTTCCGGCCATCGAACTTGCCCACTTGCAGCATCTTGTGCAGCGGCCCCGACAGTTCTGCATACATTCGGACATAGCCCGAATAGTAATTACAGAACCCCATGAAGGATCGGAGTTCGCTGATGGTCTGGGGCTTCTCCCAGTGGTGCAGGGACGCCAGCTTCCCAGGCATGGGACGGCGTTGCCCGTGACCAACCACGTGACCCGCGAACTCCACTTCCTTCACAAAGAGTGAGGCTTTCGTGGGCTTGCACACCATATTGTGCTTCTCCAGCTCGCTGAGCAGTCGGCGCAGATCCTTCTCATGCGCTTCGATGAGCTCGTCCTCAGTCATGTCCTCCGTGCCGGATCCGATGATGATGTCATCCACAAAGGGGTCGGCACAGTCCCGGACAGGACCGAGTAGGTCCTTCATCATGCGCTGGAAAGCGGCGTTGCCATTCTTGGCGCCCATGGGCACCACTTTCCACTGCATGGGCCCCAGCGGCGTCGACATCGCTGTACAGGGCCTGGAGTCCGGGTGTAGCGGCATCTGGTGATAACCGTGTTTCAGGTCCAACACTGTGAAGATCCGCTTTTTCTGTTGTTTTTGGAGGATGGAGTCGATCAGTGGAAGCGAGTACGAGTCGTGCTCGGTTTGCTGTAATCCACCACCGACCTCCACTCGCCCTTCTCCTTCTTGGGCACGATAAAGGCTGGGCTGGCCCACTCACTGTCGGAGGGTTCGATCCATCCCCGCTCAATGAACTCGGCCAACAACTTCTTCATGCCCTCGGCCCGATCGCCCTGAAGTTGGTACTCCCGATGACGATAGATCTTGGGGTTCGGCTTCAGCTTGATCTTCGCTGTACCAAACCTCCCACGATCTGGAGGGTTCTTGTTGGCGACGCCACTGAATAGCCGCGGATAGGCATTGATCAGCTTCTCCTTCAGCTCGGCGACCTTTGGGTTCTCCTGGGCCTCTTCAGCCGCTTGCTTCGGTATCGATACAACCGACCGCACTGCGGTATAGGCCTCTTCTGGGTCCGAGTCCGACTTCTCCTCGTCCGATATGCCGTCTTCATCGTCGTGGGTCGCGATTCCCACCAATAATCTTCGAAAATTTGCGGCCTCGGGCTGGTTCTTGTCACTCACGGTTCCCACTCTTGGAAAACCCCACGTTGGTGGGTCCGACCCAACCGGACCATCGTATTGGTCCGCGATGTGACCCATGACCCTCGCCACGAACTCATCCTTCTCGTACTTGCCGGTGACCAACATCTTGTCATCGCACCAATGCGGAGATGTGACCATGGCCCGCCTCTTCTTGGCTGCCACACGGTCGTGCATCCCCATCCGCATATAGTTGACAACGTCGTCGATCTCGGCGTGGGACAGGATGTCAATGCCATCAATTGGCAGATCCGTCCCCTCCTTTGGCTCAAACATGACCTTCATGGGCACCGCCTCCACCCTACGGATGAATGCTTCATCACCCGTGGGTTGGGCCTGCGCCCCATCCACCAGAAAAGCCTTGGTACCCCACACTTGACCCGGGGAGGGCCTTGATACACCCTTGGCGTCGATGAACAACTCCTCCTCTGGCTTGAATGACATCTCGTTCAGGGTGATGGAGTCGAGCGTCGACTTGAGACCCTCCAGCGGACATGGGATGGATCCTATGCCGGTTATGACCAGGATCCCCTTCGCCCTATCCGCGACGATCTTCTCCACCGTACGTCTGGTATTGTCCAGGGAGCCATGCCAATACATGGGCCCCCACTCCTTCAAACCCCAATGCCTATGCCAGGCTGAGTCTCCTCGATGCCAATGCCTCCTACACTTCCGCAAAAGTGGGGCATCCCGGGAAGCGAAGACGTCCGTCTCGGGCGCTTCGGCTCCCAGCGTCTGGATCATCCTGTCATACACCTGTGGCGCCATTCCATACTCCGTGAGCTGAACTCCGCGGTCTCCTCTGGACTTGGCACCCACAGCTTGCACCGCTCGGACGATCCGATCCTCTTCCTCAGCATTCCATTGGGATGATCCGCATGCATAATCCGTGGGCAGCCATGTGAGGCATTCATCATCCTCCCGGACCAGCGTTGCGCGATGGGGAAGGGCTCCAATGGCATTTGCCACCATGAAGTCATACCCCATGATCATATCCCAATCTGTAATGTCGGCCACATAGAAGTTCCCGGATAGAGTGCTTCTCTTCGCCAAATCAGGGCAGTTCAAGCGCTCATGCTCCCAGAATTCCATACTGATAGTGGCCTCATGGGTGCCACCACCCATAATCTCTCCATTGGCCACCTTCAGGCGTACCGGTCTACGGCTGGGCTGCAGGGATTCTTCCTTGAACAACCCTCTCCGGACCAGGCTCACCTGGGCACCCGTATCCACCAGAACATCCACCACCAACTCCTCTTGTCCGCACCGTACACGCACCTTCAAGTGCAACTGCCGCTCGTCGCCATGCGGTGTATGGACGACTCTCACGGCATGCAACTCTAGCACATTTGGGTGCATCAGGACTTCGAGGGTATGGTCACGGATGGTGTAGATCTTGGGCTGGTCCTGCCGGTCCACGAAGCTCTCCGTGGTCGCTCCTTCCTTCTTGCCACGTCCCTTGCCCACATAAACTTCCCTTGGCAGGGCGCTCCAGGGGTTGGGAGTGGCGAAACTCAGTGGTTTTGGCTCTTCTGGAGCCTTCTTCGGCACCCGATGTGCCTTCGCTTTCTCTGGGATTCCACTGATTTTCGGAGGAGAGACCCCCGAGGTCCCACTCCCGTGGGGGCTCCTCTAGACTTGACTTCCCGCAGCCCCTTCCGGCTGCGATCCGCCAGGACTCTGTCCACCACGTTGCTGGGCTTTGAGTTCCTCCAATGTCCTCAACATGTCCTCAGCAACCTCCTCAATCGACCTCACTCGTCGGTCTTGGCCAGGTCCACCACCATAGCCTCTTCCTCCGCCTTTCCCTTGGCCTTTGCCTTGGCCTTTTCCCCCGTCTCCGCCCTTCGCCTTCCAATCGTCAATCCGCTGCTCCTTGGGCTTCTTCTTGGGGTGGGCGGCGAAGTAGGCCTTCTTGTCCGCCTCATACACCTTGCACTGACGATGGTCGTGTGCATGGTTGTTTCCCTTGCCATAACAGACCCAGCACCCGTCGTGCTGAGACCTGTACTCCCGGAACGAGAGCGGTGGGTTCCCGATCCTCCTTGGCTCATTGCCCTTCTTGGGTCCCACCCGGTTCCATCTGGACCGATCCTGCCCATGGTTCCTCACGTTGTGCGCCACAAACGCGAAGAAATGGGCCTCCTCGTGATCCTCCCGGGACCAGGTCCAGTGGTCTTGGCCACTTCCACTACCCTCCTCCGCCGAGTTGGCCTTGTCCTCCTGGATCTTCCGATGATGGCGGTCTTCTCGGTGGCCTCGTTGTCCATGACTATGTCGATCCTGCACGTGGGCCTCGTTCTTCGCATTGAGCTTCAGCTCCACCGTGATGTACTTCACGATCTTGTCCAGGCTCATGCGGGCGAAGATGACCTGCATCCTCAGCGGCTCCCCGCGCCTCCGCGCCCGCAACACCTGCCCCCGGTGGATACTGGCGCAACACGGCGTCTCCACCTCCGTGGGCACTGGCATCTGGGCCCAGCTACAACTCCTCCTACCGCACCACACACACGCCATCCTGACAAACCACCACTGCGATCAACAGGGGCCACTCGTGGCCACACACACCGACATCCACCGACACCCGGCAGGCGAGGTGGACACCCTGCGCCTCGTGGGGGCCACCGTCACCATAGTGTATATCACCCCAACACAGATGAGGATCATGGCCCAATGCGATGCCCACCACGCCCCGTTCCTTTCCGACCCACAATGGCCAGCACGCCACGTCTTCCAAGCGTACCTCCGCGCATGTGCTACCAAGGCAGGGCGCGACATGCCGGGGCCCAAGGACATCGACACGGCGTACACAGCCTTCCAGCGCCAGCAACTCCGGCCCCGCCCCAGCGAGCACGAGACCCCCAACGACGGCGGCACGACGCAGGAGGAGCCCACCTCGTCAGCCGAAGGCTGGACACCACCCACCATCCTGCTACTAGCAGCAAACGGCCACAAACATGCTACCCGCACTGTCCAGCGACACCATGCCCCCTGCTCCATCCCCAAACACAATGCACCGGAGACCGATGTACCACCAGTCAGACACAGTGACCAGGGCATACCACGCACGTGCTGGCACTGCGGCCCGGCAGCCCTCGACACTCCGTGGCCCCTGCTACACCTCATCTCCACCCACTACCACACCCCCACCGCCGCCGCCACCGCCGACCAGCAGGCATGGCTCTCCCCCTGGTTTCACACGGTACCCCCAGACCACCCGGCGCACGTAGCCTGGACCCGAACACCCACGGCGACATGGACGTTCACCAACGAGCGGGCAGACCCGGACAGCGTGGCCATAGAGTACGACCGCTGTCACCCGCACCGCGCAGGACCTCAGGAGGCACCCATGCGCCCCCTGCAGCACAAATGCCCCACCCTCCGCGGCGACAAAGACGACAAGGAGCGGCAACAGACCATCACGTGCAAGAAGTTCCACCCCAATACGGGATACCTCTTCCACCTGATGTACGCGTATATCACCCAGGGGCGCCCAGACAGGGGCCTCCTCCGCCTCACCCCACGAGCCCAGGCCATCATCACCCAGGGGATAGGCGTCTATGCAGCGCCACTACTGCAACCCACGCAAATCACCGCCAGAACCGCCCAGGGGAACCCCATCTACGTCTATCACCCCACAGCAATTGCCCGCCTACCCATACCCAGCGACACCGACATCATCTACTTCACTGACGCATCCGGCACCCAGCAACGCACCCCCACGGTCGGTTGCGCCTCCGTGCGCATCACCCGGCACGCGGACGGCCTCCACGTGGAACACCACACCGGGGCCGACATCTTTGGGGCGTCCTCCCACGGCGAACTGCGCACCATGGCAGACGCCGTCACCGCCACACCGCCACCAACAACGATCCGGCCCCGCAACATCTGGGTAGTCGTGGACGCCACGGTCGACATCCACCTCACCAGGCGCCTTGCGGACCTGCCCATCCACAAGGCACTCGAGTCCGGCCTCACCACACAAGCGTCGGGACTATGGATTGCCTTCAAGGGCATGCACCCCCAGGACGCCCTACACATCGTCAAACAGGAGTCACACCGCTACGCATACGGCAATGGACGCGCAGACACGCAGGCCAAACACCAAAACACCAACCACACCCCAGGGCTCGAACACGTGCTACTGGACACCCCACACCACAGCCACCTGCAGCACCTGCCCCCGATACCCCCTGCAACACAGCCCCCCCAATGGATGCCCGAGGACACGCCCTACACGGATCGAGACAAGCAGTACCACTACCCCACACCCATCCAGCAACTGGCCACCACACTGGGCCACCCAGCGAACACCGAACTCCTCCGACGCCTCGAAGACTCCGTCCACAACCCCCTCTACTACTCCGCCCTGCGCCCGGATAGCCTCCCAGCACACCTACAAAAACCCCGACTCCAACTAGCCCTCAAACAGCTTCCCCTCCTCACCCGATACCACCGATGGTATGCGCGCCGCTCGATCCACGTCCCCGCAGGATACACCAGATGCATCTGCAGCCACACGGAAGAAGAAACCTGGGACCACTTCAAGGTGTGCCCCCTGTACAGAGGACTGGACACCCTCACAGACTGGAACCCAACCCACACCATCGCACAGCACGCCGGATGGCTGACGCAGTCCCCGGCGACCCAGCAACTCACCACCGTCCTCAAGCAGACGGAGGTACTCGAGGCGGTCCGCAGGGGACTCGTCCCCACTGCCGTCTACACCTTGCTACGCACCCACGCGGAGGACCCCCAGGCCACGGCGGCGCACATGCAGCGGACGGCCGTTGCCAAGACGGCTGAGCAGCTCACATACCGCACCCACAAATACCTGCAGCATGCAGCAACCCTGCCCCAAACAGACCAAGGCCATCTCCTCAAACTCCCGTTCTACCAACCATGAGAACCTACCCCGTGACATACCAACGCGGAACGCCCACCACGTCTACACACCGTCCACCGAGCACAGCACTGGCACAGCACACACGGGCACCACAGGCACCGCACACACTCCCACCAGCATGCGCGCGCCACCAGCCCCCATCCCCCCACGCCGCCGTCCGTCCACAGGTATCACCAACCGCCAGCCACCGCATGTCCCCTCTGCGTACGCCAGCGGCTACCACAGACAGCCCTGCCCTGCAACCCAGACCACTGGGTCTGCCTGGGAGCCGCGCACCGCCTCACCCACTGCCCGCACTGCGGGGACCTCAACCCCCATCACCGCGAGCGGCCTGTGGCCCCAGCCGCACCCCCCCCCCGCCAGGTAGGTAGGTAGGTGCACTCGGTCGTGGTGAGGCGCCCCATGGTTCCCCCTGGCATCGCCCCTGTGACGAACAGGAAGAGGCTCCGCGCGTGAAGAGGGGAGGCGGCTTACATCCCGCTAGACCTGACTGTTGGCCCCCAACAAGGCGGCCCCGGGCAACACCGGGAGGGCTGATCGCCGCCAGCGTGACGTGCTTGTCTCGCCGGGAGGGTGTGCCCCCGTGCTTGCGCACGTCCCCTCCTTTGGGCGGAACCCTAGAGGTTCACTGGACTTCCTGGCGTATCCCGTTCTCAAGGCATGCATGCACGTTCTTGGTACTAGGGTTCCGAGGCGCTTGGGTGTCGCACGCTCCGCCTCGAGTCCCAAAGCAGCGCAGGCCTTAGGATGCAGCCTTACCCCCGGTCTCCGGGTCTCGTTTGGCCGGGTCACCTGCATGGCACGGGCTGCCTCAGTGCCCGGGCTGTGGGCACTGGGTTTCCTACTGTTGTGCGGCGTTTTTGTTTGGGTCCGGTTGGCGCTTGGGTGTGGGTTTTGTTAACCCCACCAGTCCTGGCTGGGGTCTTGGGTGGGTGTGTTTGGGCACGGTTTGTGGTGTTGTCCCTCTATTGTCGGCTGTTTGTGGTGTTTGTGGTTGGGGTTCGGTTTCGGCCTGCTTATGGGACGTGTGTGGTTTCGTGGGCGCCCTGCTTGCCCCCCGCCGTTTCCGGTTCCGGCGTGCGGTGTGGGCGTGTGTGCTGGGCCCGGGTCTCGGCTGTGCCCAGCCCTTCTTGGCTGGGTTGTCGGGGTGTGTTTTTTGCGCTTTTGTTTTTGTGTTCCTGTCCCGGGCCTTGTGGTACCTGTCACTCCATCCCCTTTCTTTCGGGCTGGGCTGGTGGCTCTCCTTTTTTTTTTTCTGCTTGTTTCGGTGTCCCTTTTCCCGGTGGGGCGCTGTTCCTGGCTTGGTGTTGCCAGTTTTGGGTGGGTGGTCCCCCTGTGCCTCTTTGGGGGTCCTGTCTTCGGTGCCTTCTGGGGGGGGGGTTTGGCCGCCTCTGGTGGTGTTGGTGGGCGGTTTGGCGGCTGTGGGCTGTTTTCGCGCCTTTTCCCCCTCCCCCTCCTTTTTTTTTATGGGGGGGGGGGGCTTGCCTGTTCCTCCCTCTGCCTTCCCTGGGCTGGTGCACGCACTGGCCTGCATTCGGTGTTGTCTTCCGGGCTGCTGTTTTCAGTTGCGTTCTGTTTGGCCGCGTTCCGGCCCCATGGGTCGGTGGGCTATGTACAAGGTGGGCTCGGCGCCCCTTCTTGCCGGGTTAGGTGCTGGCTCTGCCGGCTGGGCGGCTGCGCCAGGCAGCTGCTTGTGGTTTTGGGTTAGGGGGCTGGGGTTGTTCGTGTCCTTTCCCCTCTGCGGTGCCGGTTTTAATCTTCTGGGTGGTCCGCCAACGTTGTCGCCAGGCGCGCTGTGGCCCCGTGTGTGGCCTGCGGTGCTGGTGTGTGGCGTGCTGGCGCGGCGCCTTCCAGGGTGTGCGGTGGCTGGCTTCGGTTAGTCCTTCAGGTTAGGGTCAGTCGTGCGGTGTTGTGCCGCTCTGTGCCGCGTCGCGTCGCGTCGTGCTGTGGCGCGTTGCACTGTGGCGCGCTGTGGTGCGGTGTGCCGTGGTCTCGCGTGGTGCCGCGGTGGGTCAGTGGAGGTCAGCCTGGCCTGTGTCGTGGTGCGGAGTGCGGGCCGGAGTGTGGCTGGCTGGTGGCTGGGGGGTGCGGTTAGGTGTGGGTGTCTCGCTGGTTCCGTGCTGTGGGGGCTTGGGCGTGCCGCTCGGGCTGGTGGGTCGGGTAGGTCGATCGCGTGACGGTCCGTGGGGTTGCCCTCCCTGGGGGCCTGTGCCTTGGTCCCGTGTCCTCTGGGGGTTTCGGTCCCTAGTCCTGGGTGTCGCGGCCGTGCCTTCGTCCTCTTCCGGTGCCTGTGAGGTGGCCCTTGTGGTGGCCGGGGTCGTCGCCTGGCGGTGAGGGCGTGGTGGTGCGCCGTGCGGCGGTGTTCCCTGCGGCTTCCTCTGTGGGTGTGGCCCGTTCTCCCCGTGTAGGTGTGCCCTCCATTCTCCGTGTGGTTTCCGGTGGCCGGTGGGTGTGCGCTGGTGTGATCCGCACGGCGTCCGATGCTTGCTTCGGTGGTGTGTGTTGGGGGGTGCGACCCCGGGTGTCGTGGGGTGTTTGGTGGGGGTGGGGCGGCGCTGGTCCCCCCGTCGTGGTATGCCCTTCCTGGGTGTGGGTCGTGGCGCCTGCCGTGGTGCCCTTTTCCTCCGTGCCTTGGTCCCCGCTCCCGCCCCTTCCTGGTTCTTGGGTGGTTTCCTGCCCCCATGTGGTGTCTCTTCCGGCGCCCTGTCCCTGCGAGTGCCTGCCCTCACTTGGGGCCCCTCCGTGCCTTCTTGCCTGAGTGCTCCTTGGTGCCCCTTGCCCTTCCCTTGCCCTTGTCCTGCCCCTTCCTGGTGTGGTGGTGGCGGGAGGGGCGGGGTGGGGAGGGGGCGCCGGCGGCCCAGGCCTGGGGGTGGGTGGCCTGGAGCCACTGGCGGAGGGCTTGGGGGGTGTAGGGGGGGCGGAGGCCCTGGACCGCATCGCGGAGGAGGGCCTCCCATGCCGCTTGCGGCGTGATGGCCTCCGGGGCGGCCTCGTTGGGGTTTGCGGGGGTGCGGGTGCGCACCTCCTCGAAGGTATGCACCATGTGCACCCCTTCGTGCCTTCCCGCTCCCCCGGCCCACTTCACCCAGCGGCGGAGCTCCTGCAGAGCGGGGGGAGACCACCAGGCGAGGTGGGCGGGGGCCCGGGGGGGGGAGGGGTCCGTGCCCGGGGTCCTGGAGCGGCGGGGGGAGGACGTGGACCTGCGGTGGTGGCGGGGGTGGCGGTGCCTGGGGGAGCGGGAGCGGCGGTGGCGGGGGCTGGGGTTGGAGGACGGGTACGGGCGGAGGGGGGAACGGGAGGCGGAGGTGGACATGGGGCGGCGGTGGCGCGCTCGGTGGCGTCCGGGGGAGCGGGAGTGGTGGTGGCGGGGGCTGGGGGTGGTGGATGGGTATGGGCGGTGGGGGGAACGGGGAGTGCGGCGGGGCGTGCTGGGGGAGGGGGAGGTGGACGTGGGGCGGCGGTGGCGTGCCTGGCTGCGTCGGGGGGAGCGGGAGCGGTGGTGGCGGGGGCTGGGGGTGGGGTTCTTGTATGGCCGGTGGGGGGGAGGGGGAGGCGGACATGGGGCGGCGGTGGCGCTCGTGGTGGTGCCCGGGGGAGCGGGAGCGACGGGAGCGGGGTCCCGGGGGGTCGTGGTGGCACCTGGGGGAGCAGGAGCGGCGCGGGTGGGTGGTTGAGGCGCGGTGGGAGTGTGGGCGCCGTGGGCGAGTGTGCCCTGCGGGGCGGGAGCGGGAGCGCCGCCGTTTGCGGGACCGGGCCTCATGGGTCGAGTCGGGCCAGTCCGGAGGCATCGGCGGCCCCTGGGGGGCCTCGCGCGGTGCCGCCTGGTACTGGGGGGGGGGGGGGGTCCCCTGTCGTCCATGGATCCGCCACGTAGGGGTGTGGTGGCGGCAGCGGCTGGTGGTATGGGTCCAGTGGCTGTCCTTGGCGGGGTTGGGCCTGGGGGGCCCCTTCGGCGTGGACGTGGTGGCCGGGGGGGTACGGATACGGTTCCTGGTAGGGGGGGGGTGGCTGGTATGGGGGGGGTGGCCCCTGGCGGTAGGTGGGGTATGCGGGTGGAGCGCTCGGTGGCTGCCATCCCATTCGCTGGTGCTGTTCGTGCACGGGGGGTTGTGGCCCGGTGGGGTAGGGCGGTGGGCAGTGGTAGTGGTGGGGGTGGTGTTGGTAGTGGTGGTGGTGGGGCCGCTGGTGGTGGTGGTGTTGGTAGTGGTGGGGTTGGTGTTGCGGGTATGGCCCATGGACCCCTTGTGGGTTTTCCGGTCCCCCTTGTGGGGGTGGGGGGTTGGGCATCGTGGGCAGTCCCCGGGGCTGCACTATGTGGTGGGCAGGGGGGGCGGGTCGGGGGCCGGGCTTGACGGTGACGGTGGTCGAGGGGTCCCACGTCCCTGGGTCGGTTTGGCCGGCGGTGGTGGTGGTTTGTGGGGGATGGATGACGGGGCGCTTGGTGACGGGGATGCGGACGAGGGCTTGGACGGGGTCGTGCTGGGTGGCCGCCTCTGCGGTGGTGGTGGGTGCCGGCGGGAGGGGGGCGCGGGTTGCGGTGGGTGGGGGGTCCTTGCTTGGGTGAGGGTCCCGGCGGGGGTGGTGTCGGGTGGGTTTGTGTCGTTGCGGTTGTGGTGTTGTGTGTGCTCGCGTGGGCGCCGGCTTGGGATTGGGGTCGGGCTTGGGGTTGGGGTCCGGTTCCAGGTTGAGGAGTACCTCTGTCCGGAGGTGTGAGGGCGCCAATGTCGGGTCGGGGGTAGTCCCGGTGCGTTGCCGGGGTGCCCGAGTCGCCTGTGTGGGGGTTGGGGGGTCGGTGTGTGCGGCCCCGGCCTTGGCTTTTGCCGTGGCCTTGAGGATGAGGGCGGCGGGGAGGGGGGGGGTCGGAGGATGAGGTGGAGGAGGTGGACGAGGCTGAGGATGAGGAGGAGGTGGTGGACGCGGGTTGGGCTGTGATGTGGGCGGGCTTGTGGGCGGCGGCTTCTGCTGCGGCCACGGCGTGGAGGATGGAGGGCATGTCCTCGGGCTGTAGGTTGGGGGCGGGCGGCTGGGGGGGCCCGGTCGTGACCTGGCGGCCCGGCGGGCCGCTCTGGTCGGCAGCGGCGGGGGAGGGAGGCGCGGGGCTGTGGCCTTCTCCTTCTGGGCTGGGCTGGGCCCGGGTCCTGCAATGTGCGAGGTCGTGTGGGTTGGCGCCCGCGGTGGGGAACAGTTCGCGTGGGCTGCATTCAGGGGCCGGGGGGGCTGGGCCTGGGTCCTCTGGGGTGTGTGCGGGGGGCGTGGGCGGGCCACTGGGTGGGGTGGGCGTGCCGCGGGGCGCGGGGCTCCTCTCGGCGGGTGTGTGTGGGTTCTCGAGTGTGGGGGGCGGTGAAGGGTGTCCGGCGGGTGGGTGTGTGGCGGGCGTGTGCTGGTGTTCGGGCGGGTGGGGGAGGCCTGTGTCGCGGGGCCCGGGGGTGCGCGCGATGGTGGGCGTGTGTGGGTCTCCGGTTGAGCAGCGAGAGGGGAGGGGCATGGGCGGGGATTGTGCGATGGGGTGTGCTGTGTCGGTGTATGTGTCCGCTTGCCGCGGAGCGCTCGCGTGGGCAGTTGTAGGGCGGGCGGTTTGGAGGAGAAGCTTGCCGTCTTCTGCTGCCGCGGCAAGGATTTCGCAGACGAGCTTGCGTATCTGGTGGACCTCTTGGTCAGTGGTTGGAAGGGGGTATGCTAGCTTTGGGCTAAGACCCGCGCGGTTGAGGACCCTGTGGATGGCGTGGTACCCGCAGGTGAGGGACTGCTGCGGTCTGGGGGGGGGGTTTGGTCGTGTGTCCGGGCCCGCCTCGACTTGTGTGCGGGCGGTGGGGATGGCCCAAACCCAGGGCACGGTCCCCGTGGGTGGCCAGCGGCGCTGGATCCAGTGGGTTGGGCAGAGCATGGCCAATCCCAGGTGGTAGCCCGCCTTCCCTGAGGTGATTTGGGCCAGGGCGCGGGCTGGGGGCTTGTCCCCTGGCTGGAGGACGCCCCTGAGGACCCTGTGCTGGGTGGTGGGGTCCCCCACTGCCCCTGGTGGGGCGGTCTCTGGGGCGAACATAGTGTCTGTCCCTTGGATGAGCCATTACGGGCCGGGGGACGTAGCCGTAGCGGCTATCACGTAGTAGTGGCCGCGCTCGAGGACTGTAACCCAGACCTCCGGCGGAGGGTGGTCACTGTCTGTAGGTGGGGGGGGGAGGTCGTCGTCTGGGGTGCGGAGGCCGGCGGCGCGGAGGGCGGTGTCGCGGTTTGGTGCGGTGGCCTGTTCCCACTGCTCCGGGCGGTTCGGGTCCGCTGGGTGGTCCGTCTCCGCTGGGGCCCGTCGTAGGCGTACGGTCCCTTGACGCGTGATGTTGATGCCGGTGGCCTGCGTCAGGGCCTGGCCCCACTCGATGGGGGGGATCCAGACGTGCTGGCCCTGGGTGTGTTTGCGGGCTCGCCAGAGTACGAGGTCTACGATGGTCTCGTGGAGGCCGCTGCCTGGGGTGGTCAGGTCCCGGAGGGCTTTGACGGTGAGCTTGGTCCAGTCCTCTTGTAGGCGGTACCAGCCCAGGGGGGTGGTCGGGGCCCTGTCTTGGAGGGTTGCTTGGAGGAGGTCGGGGTCACGGATGGTGGCCGGTGTGAGGGGGGGGTGCCCCGGGTCCGGGGGGGGTGAGCTGGATGGGCTGCCGGGGTCTTGCGCGTCTACGTCGATGCATGGTTGGCCCTGGTTGGGCTCGGCCGGACTGGGCGGTGCCGGGTGGCTTCTTGGGTGTGAGACGGGTCTCGGGGCGCTGTGGTGGTGTCTTGGAGACCTGTGGATGGAGATGGGGGGCGCGTGCGGGGCGCGGAGTGGGTTAGTGGACGTCTGGGTCATGCACGGCATGGTAATGGATGAGACGCTGCATGTGTTCCCTGGCGGTGGGGTCGGTGAGTTGCTCCGCGTGTGTTAACAGGAGGTGTTTGCGGTGTACCATTTGGGCCGCTGCTCTGCGGACTGCCTCTAGCTGGAGGTGTGCTGCTGCCTGCATGGGGCTTTCCGTGTGTTTGGTGAGGTGTCAGTGCAGGGCCTGTGTCACCGCCCCTCTCATGGTGGCTTCTTTGATCAGGGGGTCCCAGAAGAGGTGTTCGGTGGCCTGGTGTGCGTGGCTGTGGGTTGGCCATCCTTCGTGTTGTCGCAGGGTTTCCGCCGGGGACCAGCCCACTAGCGTGTCCCTGCCTGTATGAAGGGGGCATTTCTTGAAGTTTTCCCAGTCCTCCGGGGTGGTGTGGTCGCACGGGCAACGACTGTGTTCGTCGGGGACGTGGATGTGCTTGCGGGCGAGCCATCTGGCGACCCTGGTGAGGAATGGCAGTTGCTCCCTGAGGAGCTGGATGCGTCGTTTTTGGAGGTGGGCTGGGACGTTTGCTGGGCGCAGCGCTGAGTGGTAGAGGGGGATTTGCAGTCTGTCCTGGAGCTCCTGGATGTGCGCCCGGCTGTCTGCGTCGCCGAGCACGCGGGCGAGATGTTGGATGCGGTTGGGGTAGTGGTTTGCTCTGTCGTGGGAGGAATAGGGGGCGTCCTCTGGTACCAAGCCCGGCGTCTGATGGGGCTCGGGTACAGGGGGCACGTGTTGGAGGTGTGTGTGGTTGCGGCCGAGGTCAGGAATCTGGAGGGCTGGTAGGCGTGTTGTGCGCTGGTGTACTGCCTGGTTGTCGACCTTACCATTTCCGTATTGGTGTCTGTGGGACTCTTGTTTCACGATGTGGAGTTGGACGTAGGGCGGAAGGCTGCGAAGGGCTTTCCAGAGCAGCAGTGCCCCGGTGCCGAGGCTCGTCGCGGTGGCTTTGTGAAGTGGTTGCCTTGCTATGCGGAGGAGCAGGTGTGTGTCGACAGTGGCGTCTACCACGAACCAGACCCGGACGATGTGCGGGGAGTGGGCGGGTAGGTGGGCCGCGATCTCGGTGATGGCGTCGGCCATGGCCCCTAGCTCCCCGTGGGAGGAGGCCCCATAGGTGGTGTGGCCCGTGTGGTGGTCCATGTGGTAGTGTCCCCCGGTGTGGGTTAGCTGCAGGGTGGCCCCCCCGGTGATGGGCGTGAGGGCAGATTCGCCTGAGGCGTCGGTGAAGAAGAGCCGGTCCGCCGGTGATGGTTGTGGGAGGCGGCATGGGTTCATGGGCAGGTAGGCGTATATGGCAAGGCCCGTGGCGAGGTGGGCTACTGGGGTTGTGGGCTGCAGGATGGGGGTGGCGTACACCCCTATTCCTTTGGAGATGATGTGTTTCGCTTGGGGGGACAGGGCTATGAGTCCCTGCTCTGGCTGTCCTTGTGTGAGGTAGGAGTAGATGTAGTGGAGGATGTAGGCTCTGTCGGGGTTTAGGTCGTGGCATGTGAGGGTTTGTGTTCGGTGCTCCGGTGTGTGGCAGGAGTGGTGGAGCGGATAGTAGGGGTGCTCGTGCTTGCCCGTTCTGCCTGGCTCGTACATGCTGTAACGGATGGCGACTCCTGCCGGGTCGGGGCGGGGCCACGTGGGTGTAGTGGTGAAGAGCCATTTGGGCGCGTGGTCGGGGTTCCATGCTACCGTGGGGTTAGTGTCGGTGCGGTGGTACCATGGGGCTATCCATGCGTAGGCCTGTGGTGGTAGGTGGGTTGTGGGGTGGTTGTGGTGGCGTGCTATGAGGTGTAGTACGGGCCATGGTGTGGTTGGTGCCTCGGGGTCACAGGCCCAACATGTGCGTGGCATGCTCTGGGAATCATGGGGGACCCGTGGTAGGTCTCGGGCGGTCATGTGGTGTTTCGGTATGCGCCATTTTGCCCCGTGGTGGATGACGGTGGTCTGCGTGGGTTTGGCTTCATTCGGGGCCAGTAGTAGGGTTAGTGGTGGGACTGGGCCCGTCACCGGGGGGACGGGTTCGTGTTTCGATCCGGTGGGTGCGTAGGGCGGTGTCGCTGGGATGGGTCGGGGGTGTTGCTTTGTGAATTCTCGGTAGGCTGTGTGCATGTCTTTGCTTCCCGGTAGAGTGTGTCCCGCTGCTCGTGCCGTCTGCGTGAGGTACTGGTGGAAGAGGCGGTATTGTGGCCATTCGGGAAGCTGTAGAAAGGGGGTGTGGTGTGCCCCCCTGTGGTGCAGGACCCGCATTTGGGGGAGGGTGACGTATACTACGGTGATGGAGGCCCCGACAAGGTCTATGGTGTGGATGGTGCCCTTTGGGTGATGGTGGAGGTCCCCGCAGAGGACCGCTAGTGGCCCTTCCTCTGGGCACGTGTGGTTGGTGAATATGGCTTGGTGTGGGGATGGGAGGAGAAGCTGCAGGTGGTTCCACAGGCGCGTGTTCATGTTGGTGGGCATGCCCGTCTGGTGGAGTACCCAGCGCGGGCATGTGTTGCGGGCCCGTTGTGCGGCTTGGAGGCGGATTGCGGTGACCTCGCGGACCTCCGGTGAGTGGTTGTGGGTCATGCGGTGAAGGAGGAGGGCGGTGTGTCTGGTGTAGGCCGCTTTCACCTCGTCCCCTATGGCGTCCCCATAGTGGGGCCATGCCGCTCGGATGGCGCGGGTGGGTATGGAGGTGGGCCAGCCCCCGTGTGCTGCCCATGCCTTGGTCACGGCGCGTGTGGCCGGCTGGAGGGCGGTGGTGGGGTGTGTCAGGTGGAGTGCTTGGAAGCCTATGGAGGCGTTCAAGACCCCGGTGAGGTAGTACGCCAGGCTCTGGTGGGACAGGGAGAGGGCCTTGGTGGTCGGGGATGCATATCTGGGGAGATGGGCGAGGTGTGATTGCAACTTGGGAGGGAGGGTGGCGTCCTCAGGGTTGGCGGCCTGGATTACCCCCAGGTGGGTGGTGGTTGTCACGACTTGCATGGGGGGCCCTTGTGGCCCTAGGGAGGGAGGTGTGGCAGAGCCCTTGATCATGGCCACTGACTTTGTGGGGTGGACAATGAGGTTCTTGTGGGAGAGGTAGGAGACGGTCACGTCCAGTAAGTCATTGGCCTGTTGGGTGACCGTTGGCCCGGGGTCCGGGGCATGGGGTTCGTGTGGGGTGTGCGCGACCGTGAGGTTGGTGTCGTCCGCGAAGCCCACCAGGGGGGAGAGGAGGGGGTAGGGTGCGTAGGCCGGGTAATCCTGCTCGATTGCGAGGGCCAGGGGGAGCGTCACTAGAAGGTACAGGAAGGCGCCCTCTGCTCCCCCTTGGGGGACCCCGCTGCCTGGCTCCAGGAAGGGGGTGAGGCCTGCTCCAGTGCGGACCGTGTATTTGCGGGTGCGGATGTAGCCGGAGGTGAAGTTGTAGAAGGGGAGGCCTAGGCGTTTCCACACCGCTTCTAGAAGGAGCCAGGGGGTGTTCGGGAAGGCTCCTTTGACGTCGAGGGAGGCGATGATGAGGTCCACCGGGTCCATGTCTGCGATGGTGTCCTGGAGGAAGATGGCCTCGTGTGGGGACCGGCCTGGGATGGCCCCCCAGAGGCTTGCTGGTATGTGGGGGTCCAGGTGGGGGCGGATGCGGCGCAGGAGGATGGTCCACACGATTTTGACCTCCGTGACCGCACAGACTATGGGGCGCCAGTTGTCCGGGTTTGCCCAGTCCCCTTTTTTGTAGAGGGGGCGGACAACGTTTGCCCAGTCTGGTGGCAGGGGGGTCCGCCCCGTGACGATGTCCCAGAGGCGGTGGGCGAGGATGCGGAGGAGGTGGGCGGGAAGGTGGTAGTATGCCTCTGCAGGGAGGCCGTCGTAGCCTGGGGTTTTGTGTTGCCGGAGACTGTGGATGGCCTTCCGGACTTCGTGGATGGTGAAGGGGCGTTTTTCCAGTTGCCTCCTCTGGGCGTGGTTGAAGACCCGAGGCGGCGGTCGATTTTGGCCTGGGTGTCTGGGTCCAGTGTGTCTTGGGTGGGGGTGTGTTGCCGGAGGAAGCTGTCTTGGGTGGCTTGGGGCACTGTGGCTGGGTCGTTGGTGAGGGAGCCGTCCTCCTGCCGGACCGTGGTGATGGTGCGGTGGCCGGTGTCGGTCATGGCGTCGTTGAGGTGGCGGATGGCCTTGTAGGGGAGTTCATGTTGCGCATACCGTTCGTGTTCCTGGGCGATGCGCTGTTGCCTGTGGACCTGCCACCGCTGCAGGTCTGCCCTGATGTGGGCTATCCGTGTCCTGCAGTGGTGTATCTGGCGGCGGGTTTGGGAGGTGTCGGTGTGGAGGAGGGTCGCCAGTTGTTGCTTCGCATGCCAGAGGTCATGGAGCATGTCCCCCAGGGCCGTGGGTGGTTGGTCGTCGTCTGTGTGGGGGTGTTGCTGGAAGCCGCAGGCGACGGCGGCCGTGCGCATGGCTGTGAGTAGGTCGGTGGGGTCTGGTTTGATGCGCCGGGCGCGGTCGATGGCCCTGTGATATTGGGACCAGGCATGCTTGTCATGCAGCGGGGGCATCTTCAGGGGGGGTGGTAGGCCTTGGTCCGCATCCTCTGGGGGGCTGGAGGGAAGGTTGGGGATGGTGAGGCGGATGTGCAGGGGGCTATGGCCTGTGGGTCCCAGCGGGAGGGGTCCATATCGGGCCTCCGCTCGGATGATGGTGGTGGGGTCGCCATAGCATATGTCGATGCGGGATGGGGCGGCATCTGTTTGGTGGGGGAAGTGGGATGGTTGGCCTTCGAGGTTGGCTGTCAGGTCCACGAGCCCCAGCATTTCGATGGTGTCGCGGACTGCTTGGTCCTGGGGTGTGGCCTGTCCCCCTCGGTCCGCTGGGGTCGGGGCGGCGTTCATGTGGCCGATGATGACTGTGGGGGCGAGCATGGCCATCTGGCGGTATGCCTCGGCCAGGGCTTGGAGGAAGGGTTCCGTGGCTTCGCCGAAGGGGACGTGGGTGTTGATGACGTTGAGTTGCCATCCGTCCCCGACGACCTCATAGACACCTAGCCTCTCTGGGACGCTGAGGTGGTGGACCAGGTGGACGTGGATGCCGGTTTGGGCGTATAGGGGGGTCCCCTTGTGCCAGTAGCATTTGTACGCTTTCTAGTCCGGGGTATATATGGGGGTGGTTTCTGGGGGGTCGTCGCGTTGTAGGCCTTGTTCCTGGAAGGTGAGGAGGTGGGGAACCCACCCCGGCCCCTGTGCCATCGGGAGCTCTTGGAGGGCGGTTGTGGCGTCCTTGGAGTATGTGACGGCCGGGTGGTTGAGGCCGAGGAGGTTGACGGTGGCCTCGGTGGGGGCGGGCCGGGGCTGTGGAGGCTTGTGCCCTCGGCCCTTGCCCCGTCAGGGACCCCAGCTTCTTCGGGTTCCTCACCGACACCCTCCGGGACCACCTGGGAGGGTACTACGTGGCGGACGCGGCGGACCACGCATGGACCATAGCCATGGCCACGGGCAGCACACCCCTGCCCCCCCACAGCCCGGCCCTACGCCACAGCGGAGGCGGCTTGAACGTGGCAGCCCGCCACATCCTCCTCGCCCTATACCTCCACCACCGTGACCTACATCGCCCAGACCCACAACTCCCGGCCCCCCAAGCAGCAGCCCTGACGCCAGAAGCGTGGGCCGACACGGCACTAGAGGAGATAGCAGCCTACCTCCGAATCACTTGCCGCCGGTTCAACACCGCCCTCGGCCGACGGAAGGGAACACCTTACCCACTCAGCGCACTCCTCTACCCGGAACACCACCCCCACCCCGCACAACAGAAGCCCCAGGGGGGCTGGACGTCTTTTCGGGACGCCCACCTGGCCGCCCCCGACGAGGCCACCGCCACACGGATGGGCCGCACGGACCAGAAAACCTACGTCAGAGGCCTCAAGACGAGCCTCCAAGAGGCACACCGCTGGCACGCCCGCTCCCCGTCGCCCCCACGGGGACAGGGGGGTTCACCCGCCCCCGACACCCACCAGGCCAAGAAGACCAAGACAGGTCAGGGGGCCCGCCAACGCGCCCGCCAGCAGGGCGCGACGCCCCGACCAGGGCCGGGGTCCAGCCACACCGCATCATCCCACGCCCAGACCCCCGGGGCACACCAACAACACCGCCACCGCCAGCGCCCACCACCACCACCGTACCGCAGCACCCAAACCCTGCAGCCCAGTCAGCCACCACCGCCCACACACGTCCACACCATGCCAGGACCACCATACGCGCAGAGCCAGGGGACATGGCACCACCAACACCACCACCACGCCCCCGTCCCTCCCAACCCCTACCCCCTAATGCCCCCATGCTACAGCGACCCCCACCAGCTACATCCCCACCACGCCCCAGCACAACCAGGCCCCACGAGCCACCCACCCCACAAAGCGCACATCACCGCACCACACCATCACGTATTCCACCACCACCAGCCCCTGCCACCACACCCACGAACGCCGGGGTACCACACACAACCAGCACACCCTCAACACCGCCACCACGCGGTCCAGCACCAGCCGCCGCCCCCGCTACACGGGCCCACGACACACGAGCCACGGTACACCCCCATGGACCCGCGAGGAGCCGCGCACTGACACCAGCAACACCAGGGCCTAGTAGGAGCGCCCCACCACCACCAGCAGCCCCCCCACCCACACCCCATACCAGCGAACACCATCCAGCAGCAGCCACCCATTACATACGGACCACAGCCCCACCCGGACGCTCGTGCAGCCGCCTCCCACCCACACCCCGGCACCACAACCAGTCAAGAACCGCAAGGGCCGCACGGCGCACACACGCAACACCCACACGACCCACAGGGACGCCCAGACCCCCAGCCAGCACAACACCCACCCCCGCCCCCCCCACCACCAACAGCGCCACCCCCACACCACCCCCCCCCCCGCCCCCCCCCCGAGACCAGGCCACGGACGCAACACGCGGCAGCCAGCACCAGCCAATTGACGTCGATACCCCCGCCGACACACGCCACCGCGAATCCCCCCTCCCGCGACCGCCACAAGAGACTCCATCATCGGACCCCACGCGCGACAACGACGACCACCCCCCCCAACCCACACCAACCCCCCCATCACACCCCGCACCACCAACCGCCGCACCGGCCGAACCCTACGCCCTACACAACCCCGCAGCGGTACGGCAGCACCTCCGGGGACTCGGGGAACAGGACGTCGTGCTGTGCCTCCACACCTCCGGCACCAGCACCCGCATCCGGGCGGCCACCCTGGTCCAGGCGGCCACCCTGGGGGAAGGCGTCAGAGACTTCATCTTCGACGCCTTCCTCCACGTCGCCCGACACGACCGCCCCCCACACGCCACCCCAGACGGCGAGAGCCCGCCCCCCACGGGGAGCCGGATCTGGGTGCCCCCCATCAACTGGGGGCGACACCTAGTCGGACACCCCGTGCCGGGGCGGGTGGACACCAAGGGCCGCACCCGCTACCACGAGCCCGACATGGCCCACCCCCCACCCGGCGCCACCCCCGACAACACCAAAGAGTGGGAGCGGGAAACATGGGTAGCCCGGATGGCCTCCCTGAGCAACTTCCGGCACCACGTCCCGGGGGACATCCCCACCCCCGAGGAGCGGCAGCCAGCCCCCTCCACGTACATGACCCCCATGTACAATCTGCACTACACCCTCTCCACCACCCACTACCACGCACCCACTAACCACTGGGTGGTACACGGCACCGACTCCCTCCTCCCCGCCGACTACGCCCCCCCCCCACACAACCCAGGCCCCGACACGTACGCCAAGGGGGACGACCCGGGCGACCCCCACATCTGGGGCACGTGGGAACGCAAATCTCTGGACACGCTGCTCTCCATCCGCAGCAGCTGCCAGGGCCTTGGTAGGGCGATGTATTGCCTCGCCAAGTGGACCCAACGGACCTGGGGGATCCCCACGGACCGGTGGGTGTGGGTGGTCACGCTGCGCCCCCAGCAGAGGGAAGCCCCCCCAAACCGCAGGGGACCCACCCCCCCACGCCCCACCACCCTACAGCTCTGCCCGTACATGGTGGCAGCCCGCCTCATGACGCTGCTGTGGCCGGTCCCAGACACCCCCACCAAAAACTACCCCCACCTCACAGAGGAGGACATGCCCGGCATCCAGCGATGCTTCTTCCTAACCCTCGACTACCTCCAGCAAACACACCCGCACGTCCTGGAGCAGATATGGGCACCCCCCGGGTAACCCACGTGCCCGCGCAGCCGAGACAACGCCGCCACACCAGCACCAGCACGCACGGATCACCAGGGAAAACGCGCGCACACGCCCGGTGCCCGAACCTGCACCCTCGTTCTCGCTACTTACAGGACCCAGCATCACACGCCCGCCCCCGAAGCCCAGGACCCTCTGCCGTCCCCCACAGCCCTCTCCTCCGCCTCCGACTCCACAACCTCCACCACCACAACCACCTCATCCAACACCACCACCACGTCCTCATCCAGCACTCCACCCCCCAGGCCGCGGGGGACACCTCCCAAACGGGCCCCCAAACCCGCCCCCACCGCGAACAACCCCACCGCCGCCAAGGCCCACGCCCCGACGAGGCCCACACCCGCGACCCAGCCGAAACCCAAGACCGCCGCCAAACAGCCACTCAAACCCGTCAGCGTGCCACGACCGCAACCCGCAGCCAAGCCCAAACCCAAATCCAAACCCGGCGCCACGACGGCAGCGCAAGCCCGGCCCCCCGAGGACGTCCTCTATGACATTCGGCCGCAGCAGCGCCCAGCACGGCGCCCCCCCACCATCACCGACGCCACCGCCACCACCTTCATAGCGGAGCGCGCCGCGGCCGAAGCACGACGCACCTCGTCCCGCCACCTCTCAAAGCCCGCACCCCAGGCCCACGGACCGCTCCCGACCAGGCCAGAACGACGCCAGGGTCCGCCAGCAGCGTCCCCGCCCCCCTACCAACCCTCGATGACAGCCCACATACAGCGCATGCCCCACTACCGCCGCCGCCGCGAGTCCCCGCCCAACCCTTCAGGCGGAAACCGTGCGCGCACACCCGCGGGTCCATATCCACGCGCGCCCCCACTCCCCGCGCACCCCCACGGAACAGGACTAAGAGGAATCCCCCAGGCCCGCCACCGCCACCAGTCCCCACGACCCCGTCACACCCACCCACGCCCACTCCTCCGCCCAAGACCGCAGGCCCGCCCAGGAACAGTGGTGGCAGCGCTGGACCCACACGCAGCTCTGGGAGCTGCGAAAGTGCGCCCGGGGAGAGCCCTCCCTCGAGGGCCTGGTCCATCGGCCCCGCAAGGGGTCGGTGGAGAACTGCCGCCTCCGGCCGTCGGGGGGGTGGATGCCGCAGGCCGCATGGGAAGCCATGCTGGCCGATGCGCTCCACCCCCTGGGAGTCCACCCGCGCAACCTCCCCGCGCCCCAGGACCACCCGTATGTCCTCAGGCGCCTGCGGGAGACCCTCCAGGAGACACAGCGAGACGGCATCCGCCTGTGGGACATCACCCAAAGCCCAGCCCCGCACAAACACACCCCCTCACCACCCCACAAGCGTCGGCGCACCGACACCGGCGGCACCCACAGCACCCCAGGAGCCCTGCGCACCACACAACACGACGCGCCTGACCCCCCGGCCAGCGGCGCCGCCACCTAACCCCGTTACCCAGCAAACCACGACCACGGGGCGCCACGCCAGGCCCCGCCCAGAAGTCACCAAACGAACCGGACGTCGAAGGACGCCAACGCACACGACAACGGACACCACTACGCCCAAAGGCACCGAACCCAGGCCCGCTACCGTCGCAACCGCCTAACCGAGCCAAAACCCAAACACAAATCAAACCCGAGCCACACCCCGAAACCGCTAACCCTTGACTCCTAACCAGGCCCGCCGAGGGAACAACGTAACCACAGCCCACACCCACAGCCCACACAGCCGCCTAACCAGCCAGCTCCAGAAGCAAAGAGACACCTCACCAAACCAACCCTGACCCAAGCCCGTGTACATCAGGACGCGCGAGCCGCACCCCCCGGGCGCAACCGCCGCCACAGCACCAACGACGCACGCCAGAGGACACAACACTATTGCACCGCCGCACCAGCTGCCCGTGCCTGTGCCTGCAGTGTACGCGCGCCCCTGTTTTTCTTTTTCTTCCATCAAAAAAAAAAAAAAACGAAAATTAGGGGGGGAGGAAGAGGGACACAACCACCCATGGCACACGCGCACCGCACACAGCGCGCACACCGGTGAACGGGAGCCAAGTGGCCCAGGACACCGCACACGCCACACAACACACCGAGCGAGCGCACCGGTGAACAGGAGCCAAGTGGCCCAGGACACCGCAGACGCAACACAGCAAACCGCGCGGGCACACCGGTGAACAGGAGCCAAGCGGCCCAGGACACTGCACACACGTAGGGCGGCCGAGGGACAGGAAAGAACCAATACCCCATGGGTCGGACGCACTGGGGCGACCCAGCCGACCCACCGGGCCAGTGGCAGGAGCGGTACTCCAAGGCCACTGGTCCGAGCCCAGCCAGGCTGCATCGGGGACCATGGCAAACGTCACCCGGAGCAATGGAAGCAACCGGTGACAGGCGAGCCGGTACACAGTCCAGGAGGGGGTCACCTGCCAAGCAGAGTGGCCCCGTAACTCAAACCACAAGGGTGAGGCGGTCGTACCGTAGACTAGCGGGAGCAATACCCCTTGTGGTGAGAGATACTCCACACGGCTGGGCAGCCCCCAGAGCTGCCGCCCAAAGGAGGGGGCATGTGGCCCTACCCATGGACACATGTGGGGACACCCTCCCACCTGGGACACATGGACCGGGTGGCCGCGACAATGCCTTCCCAAGCACATGCGGGAGCGGCTCAAGAGGCACCTGACATAGGGCAGTGGGAGGGACAGAACGTCCCCTTGGTAAGACCTTCTTCCTGCAATGTCAAAGGAGGCATCCCGAGCTCCCAAAGATACCTACCTACCTACCTCCACCACCAACTCCTCTTGTCCGCACCGTACACGCACCTTCAAGTGCAACTGCCGCTCGTCGCCATGCGGTGTATGGACGACTCTCACGGCATGCAACTCTAGCACATCCGGGTGCATCAGGACTTCGAGGGTATGGTCACGGATGGTGTAGATCTTGGGCTGGTCCTGCCCGTCCACGGGGCTCTCCGTGGTCGCTCCTTCCTTCTTGCCACGTCCCTTGCCCACATAAACTTCCCTTGGCAGGGCGCTCCAGGGTTTGGGAGTGCCGAAACTCAGTGGTTTTGGCTCTTCTGGAGCCTTCTTTGGCACCCGATGTGCCTTCGCTTTCTCTGGGATTCCACTGATTTTCGGAGGAGAGACCTCCGAGGTCCCACTCCCGTGGGGGCTCCTCTAGACTTGACTTCCCGCAGCCCCTTCCGGCTGCGATCCGCCAGGACTCTGTCCACCACGTTGCTGGGCTTTGAGTTCCTCCAACGTCATCAACATGTCCTCAGCAACCTCCTCAATCGACCTCACTCGTCGGTCTTGGCCAGGTCCACCACCATAGCCTCTTCCTCCGCCTTTCCCTTGCCCTTTGCCTTGGCCTTTTCCCCCGTCTCCGCCCTTCGCCTTCCAATCGTCAATCCGCTGCTCCTTGGGCTTCTTCTCGGGGTGAACGGCGAAGTAGGCCTTCTTGTCCGCCTCATACACCTTGCACTGACGATGGTCGTGTGCATGGTTGTTTCCCTTGCCATAACAGACCCAGCACCCGTCGTGCTGAGACCTGTACTCCCGGAACGAGAGCGGTGGGTTCCCGATCCTCCTTGGCTCATTGCCCTTCTTGGGTCCCACCCGGTTCCATCTGGACCGATCCTGCCCATGGTTCCTCACGTTGTGCGCCACAAACGCAAAGAAATGGGCCTCCTCGTGATCCTCCCGGGACCAGGTCCAGTGGTCTAGGCCCCTTCCACTACCATCCTCCGCGGAGTTGGCCTTGTCCTCCTGGATCTCCCGATGATGGCGGTCTTCTCGGTGGCCTCGTTGTCCATGACCATGTCGATCCTGCACGTGGGCCTCGTTCTTCGCATTGAGCTTCAGCTCCACCGTGATGTACTTCACGATCTCGTCCAGGCTCATGCGGGCGAAGATGACCTGCATCATCAGCGGCTCCCCGCGCCTCCACTCCACGTTGTTGACGCGCAGCAACCTTTGCCCCATGGTGTCTCCAAATACCTCCACGTACACGGCGTTCTTCAGTCCCAACATCCGGTTGGGCTCGCCCAGGTTCCTCCTGAAGAACTCCATGATACCCGCATGGGTATCCTCCGCCGCCATGATCCTCACCGCCACCCGCTTCTTGGCTCGCTTCTTTTCTTCGTCCTCCACTCGCCTCTTCCAGTGGCTGGGCAGAACGTCCTTCAGCAGGTGACGGATCTCGCTGGACTCGTTCCAGTCCTCAACCAGCTTTGAAGCAGGTCCAGGGTACCGGGGATTGCGTCTACGGAAAGTTGGGTCCTTGGTTTCCATCTGTGGATTTTCCAAACGCCCCAAAAGTACCGCCGCCGCAAAAGAACCTCAGTTTCACCACTGCAAAAACCCGAAAGCCCTGCTGTTCATGATTTTTGAAGCCGATGATCTCGAGTCACGCTGCCACAGTTTCACTTAATCCTGCTTGGGGGACGCATCAGCAGAAAAGCAAATCAGCAGAGCACACGGCAGTAGCGACAGAACACGTTGCACCATACTGCTCCATCAGACTGTCATCGTGGTGAACTCGTATTGCCAGCTACGAAAAGTTCAAGGACTTTTGCCAAGTCCTGCTGCTCCATGACACAATCCGAGCTGTGTGCACACAAAACAATAATGCATAATAATAATAATAATAATGCATAATGCACGCTATATTTCCCGCACTACATCGTACGATCTCGATTCAGAGTCCTGATCACGCCACGCAAGCGCTGGAGCGTGCGCCTGTATTCTGCGGTGCGCGCGTGTTCTTCGACGCTGTCGGGGCGGCTCTTCGAGTAGCCATCGAGGCAGGACAGACCAAGGGTCTGATTCTGCGTCACCCCCCTCTCAGGAACGAACTGCAGGATCCGCCGGTCGCTCCGAACTCCCTACTGGCCGACCTGACACCCACATGCCATAGTATACACCTCACAGCACCGACCATGGTGCCGCTCTCGCTCCTCAAGGCTGTCGGTTACCTTGCGGCGTGGTGTGTGGTCATTGCGGAATGTCAGCCGTGGAAGGCTGCACACATACTGTATATTGCGACAGATGAACAAAAGCGCAATATATAATATAATAAAAAAAACTTGCATCAGGGAACAGACTGAACTCTAGTCCGCACGCGCTGCAGACCAAAGTTGATAATTAAAATCCCAGACATAGGTTTTGCCAAGAGGATGCGTCGGCCACGTCGGTGACAGCTCTTGGCGGATCGCGGCGCTGCTGGTGGCTTCAGGGTCGATGTCCGCTTTCGGTGGCATCCAGGCCCCATCGGTTCGCGGGGTCAACCAGGCCCGGCTGGCTCCACGACGGGCGCCGTTTCCTTGGTCAGGTCCTACCTCACGCTCTGAACCGTGCTCCAGGCGAAAATCCACGAACCTGCACGCTGGTCACACTGTGCCGCCAAAAATCCTCTCGGCGCCAACCGGCGTCGCAGTTGAAGTTGTCGGCGCACCATGATGGACCCAACGGCGATCTTCTGGCGTCCAAGGGTGCTGTTCCGGACGATCTTCAGTCAGTTGTTGAGCGCGGAAATGGCAATATACTTGAACTTTTCTGAAGCAGGTCCAGGGTACCGGGGCTTGCGTCTACGGAAAATTGGGTCCTTGGTTTCCATCTGTGGATTTTCCAAACGCCCCAAAAGTACCGCCGCCGCAAAAGAACCTCAGTTTCACCACTGCAAAAACCCGAAAGTCCTGCTGTTCATGATTTTTGAAGCCGATGATCTCGAGTCACGCTGCCACAGTTTCACTTAATCCTGCTTGGGGGACGCATCAGCAGAAAAGCAAATCAGCAGAGCACACGGCAGTAGCGACAGAACACGTTGCACCATACTGCTCCATCAGACTGTCATCGTGGTGAACTCGTATTGCCAGCTACGAAAAGTTCAAGGACTTTTGCCAAGTCCTGCTGCTCCATGACACAATCCGAGCTGTGTGCACACAAAACAATAATGCATAATAATAATAATAATAATGCATAATGCACGCTATATTTCCCGCATTACATCGTACAATCTCGATTCAGAGTCCTGATCACGCCACGCAAGCGCTGGAGCGTGCGCCTGTATTCTGCGGTGCGCGCGTGTTCTTCGACGCTGTCGGGGCGGCTCTTCGAGTAGCCATCGAGGCAGGACAGACCAAGGGTCTGATTCTGCGTCAGCTTGAGGCTCCGTCGGTACTTCCGCAGGTACCGGTTCCACTCCCGGACCCGCAACTCACCGCGGTCCAGCTGCAGCGGGATGGACCACAAGTCCTCCAGCGTCTGGTTCTGAGCGTCCACCCATTCCTCATCCTCCAACCACTGGAGGCAGGCCTGCTCCGTACGGATCAGTCCTTCACGGATCTGATCCCGCAGCTCCTCCTTCAGGTCCTGCGCCAGCCGGTGTGGGAATGTCCGGCATACCCACTTGTCCCGCGGCGCTCCCCGCATCTCACCGACGACCTCCTCGGCAAAGTCCTCCCAATCCAGGATGAAGTCATCCAGGTTGGAGGGGTTGCCATCGTAGTAGGGGATTTTGATTCCCCTGAGGTCGTCAATCCTGATGGCGTCTCCGACGTCCCCAGCCACCACTCCACCGAGACGGATACCACCTGTGGCCGGGGGGGGTGAGTACACTCCCTGTACATCCCTCTCCTCCATGGAGTGCGGTCCAGTTGGGGCTGAACCCATAGGGTTTGGAATGCGGGAAGGACTTGCTCCATCGGCCGTCCATATCCCCGTATTGGGGTCCTTCGCCCACAGGTTTCCGCCTGGATGACCTCGACCATGTCCGTCGGCGCTTCCCATGGTTCGCCCCTGCATGGTCTGGCTCTGCATCTCCTCTTCCGCATAAACTGCATGGGCAGTCGTAGTGATCGGTAGATCCTGGGCGGCGTGGGACATCTGTACCGTCAGGCTCCTCGGGTCCGTGGTTACGTGCCCTTCCCGCATGGACCCAGCCGGTGCCGTTTGCTCCCCGAGCATTGTGGATTCGCTGAACATGGGAACAAACGGCAGCGCACCCGGGTCAACACGCGGAGGCGCGTATGGTGCCTCTGCAGGGCCGCCCATGGAAAAACAGCAGGGGTATTTAGCAAAGGAAAAGAGGACAAAAGGAAAAACAAACACCAGCAGCGCAGACAACTGCACAGCACAGCCCACCAGCACAACACCGCAAGGCAGCACAGCAACGCACGACACAGCACAGGGCGCAGGACACCACAGGACAACGCACAGCACAGCAAGACACCACGACACACCAGACCTACACCACCACACCGCAGAAAGCCCAGGGAGACACCACAACACCCAGGGACACGCCACAGCACGAGGCACCAACAACAGCGCAGACGCAACCGGAACCGAACAACACGACGCACAGCGCAACACAGCACCGTACACACAGGGAAAAGACACAAACCAACACCACCAACAAAGCAAAACGGACAGCAGGGCGCCACAGCACGGCACCAGCAGACAACCACGGGCCACCAGACCCAGCACCGCACCACAGCACACCAAAGGAAACAGCACAACACACGGCAGCACACCACAGCACCGGGCGCCAGCAACAACACGCACCACACGAACAGCACAACGCAAGCGCACCAGCACAGCGAAGCACAGCACCACACAGAGCGGAGAGGAGAGGGAATGCACAGCACAGCACCCAAGGACACACCCAGCACAAAGCAGAGCGGCGAACAACAGCACACACTAGCACGCAACGACAAAACACGAACAGCGCGGAGGGACACCGCAAACCGGAGCGCCGCAAAGCACAAGGCCCCAGGGCAACGGGGAGCACCAGAGGGCATGGCACGACGAGCAGCGGCACCAACCGGCGCAGCAAAACAACACAGCACACAACAGCACAACACCGGGCGACACAACGCGCAGCAGCGCAACGCGGCACCGCAACCCGGGAAACACAGCAAAGCACAACACATGGCACAGAGCACCGAGCGGAAGCGACAAAAACCGCAAGACACAAAAGCACACACACCAAGACCAAGGAGAAGTGCACCAAGGGACAAACACACACGGCGAGGGACCAACCACACCACACACCAGCCACAACCCCACCAACACACCACCGCCACACACCACACACCAAACACCACACACCACCGCTGCCAGCGGACCCCAGCCAGGAGTGGCGGGGACCGCCCACCACCACCGGCAGCGAAACCCTGCCAGGAGTGGCGGGGAGTAGCACACAGGAACCTCCGCAAGGAGTGGCGAGGGACCAACCACACCACACACCAGCCACAACCCCACCAACACACCGGCGCCACACACCACACACCACCGCCGCCAGCGGACCCCAGCCAGGAGTGGCGGGGACCGCCCACCACCACCGGCAGCGAAACCCAGCCAGGAGTGGCGGGGAGTAGCACACAGGAACCTCCGCCAGGAGTGGCGAGAGACCAACCACACCACACACCAGCCACAACCCCACCAACACACCGGCGCCACACACCACACACCACACACCACACACCACCGCCGCCAGCGGACCCCAGCCAGGAGGGGCGGGGATCGCCCAGCAACACCGGCAGTGAAACCCAGCCAGGAGTGGCGGGGAGTAGCACACAGGAACCTCCGCCGGGAGTGGCGAGGGACCAACCACACCACACACCAGCCACAACTCCACCAACACACCACCGCAACACACCACACACCACACACCACACACCACCGCCGCCAGCGGACCCCAGCCAGGAGTGGCGGGGACCGCCCACCACCACCGGCAGCGAAACCCAGCCAGGAGTGGCGGGAAGTAGCACACGGGAACCTCCGCCAGGAGTGGCCAGGGACCAACCACACCACACACCAGCCACAACCCCACCAGCACACCACCGCCACACACCACACACCACACACCACGCACCACACACCACCGCCGCCAGCGGACCCCAGCCAGGAGTGGCGGGGACCGCCCACCACCACCGGCAGCGAAACCCAGCCAGGAGTGGCGGGGAGTAGCACACAGGAACCTCCGCCAGGAGTGGCGAGGGACCAACCACACCACACACCAGCCACAACTCCACCAACACACCACCGCCACACACCACACACCACACACCACAAACCACACACCACACACCACCGCCGCCAGCGGACCCCAGCCAGGAGTGGCGGGGACCGCCCAACACCACCGGCAGCGAAACCCAGCCAGGAGTGGCGGGGAGTAGCACACAGGAACCCCCGCCAGGAGTGGCGAGGGACCAACCACACCACACACCAGCCAGGGCCCCACCAACACACCACCGCCACACACCACACACCACACACCACACACCATCGCCGCCAGCGGACCCCAGCCAGGAGTGGCGGGGACCGCCCACCACCACCGGCAGCGAAACCCAGCCAGGAGTGGCGGGGAGTAGCACACAAGAACCTCCGCCAGGAGTGGCGAGGGACCAACGACACCACACACCAGCCACAACCCCACCAACGCACCACCACCACACACCACACACCACACACCACACACCACCGCCGCCAGCGGACCCCAGCCAGGAGTGGCGGGGACCGCCCACCACCAGCGGCAGCGAAACCCAGCCAGGATCGGCGGGGAGTAGCAAAAAAAAAGGAAAAAAAAAAAAAAAAAAAGAGCCAGCAAAGGGACAACACCACAAACCGTGCCCAAACACACCCACCCAGGACCCCAGCCAGGACTGGCGGGGTTAACGAAACCCACACCCAACCGCGAACCGGACCCAAAGACAAACGCCGCACAACAGTAGGAAACCCAGTGCCCACAGCCCGGGCACTGAGGCAGCCCGTGCCATGCAGGTGACCCGGCCAAACGAGATCCGGAGACCGGGGGTAAGGCTGCATCCTAAGGCCTGCGCTGCTTTGGGACTCGAGGCGGAGCGTGCGACACCCAAGCGCCTCGGAACCCTAGTACCAAGAACATGCATGCATGCCTTGGGAACGGGATACGCCAGGAAGTCCGGTGAACCCCTAGGGTTCCGCCCAAAGGAGGGGACGTGCGCAAGCACGGGGGCACACCCTCCCGGCGAGACAAGCACGTCACGCTGGCGGCGATCAGCCCTCCCGGTGTTGCCCGGGGCCGCTTTGTTGGGGGCCAACAGACAGGTCTAGCGGGAAGTAAGCCGCCTCCCCTCTTCACGCGCGGAGCCTCTTCCTGTTCGTCACAGGGGCGACGCCAGGGGGAACCATGGGGCGCCTCTCCACGACCGAGTGCACCTACCTACCTACCTACCTCCATGGCGCCCCTGAGGGTCTTAACCCGCTCCACCAGCTCTGCCGCTGCCGGCTTTGCCGGGAGCTCCGGACCCGAGGTGAGGGGCTGTAGCTCCTCTAGCCTTTTCAGGCGTCCCGACATGTCCTCCACCAGGTGGAGGAGGCTATCCACCACTCGCTGCTGCTTCTCCAGGGCCAGCTCCAGATTCTCCCGGTACCGGTCCCGTTCCGCTCGCAGCTCCGCCATGTCTCTCTCCGCGGCCGACTGGTCATCCAGGATCCCGGCGACGTCCTCCTCTAGGCCGTCCTTCGCGTTGTCCAGGCTGTCGAGGCGATGCACGATGGCGTCCATCTCCATCTTCGGGTACTTGCCCATGAGGAAAGACACGTGCTCGCAGTGGCACGCAGCGTGCTTTCCACCTGATCCGGCGCGTCCCGCGGTTCACGGCGCCTCGGACT
This sequence comes from Eutreptiella sp. 'Long Island Sound 2002', assembly GCA_964036045.1. Classification (NCBI taxonomy): domain Eukaryota; phylum Euglenozoa; class Euglenophyceae; order Eutreptiales; family Eutreptiaceae; genus Eutreptiella; species Eutreptiella sp. 'Long Island Sound 2002'. Next base: position 52,141,761 of record OZ038389.1, on the reverse strand, counting down.
CCTCCGCCATGGGTGTGTCGCCCATGCTATCCCGCGGTGGCTCCGTGTGCCGGGCCACAGGCGCCGTTCTGGCTCTGGCGGGCCTCTCCAACGCCTCGGCGTCATGCTCAAGGCTGGGTTCTGGGGCCGTTTTCGCCCTTGTGGGCGGTCTGGCCGTCTCCTCCGACTCCGAAGGTTGCTCATAGGCTGTCCGATAGCCCTCGGAGTGCCCCTCGGAGTCCCACAGCCTAACCGGGCTAGGGCCTGTATCCATAGCCCCGGCGTCCCCTGCCGCGGGCTTGGGTGACCCGCGCTTCCGGTAGCGCCGGGCCCGTCCTCCACTGCTGCCTGAATGGCATGTCTCCTCGGAGTCCTCCGCGGCGGAGCGGAGGTTGCATGCCTTTCGGCAGCGACGCTCACACATGGAGACCAGGTCCTCCATGTCAAGTCCGCCTCTTCCTGAACGTCGTATTTCTCTTCGGGCTTCAACTTCCGGAGTTCGCCATGCTCTTGAGCGTCTCGGCTCTTCTATGGCTCCAATCTCCGGCGTGGTCTCCACGGAGTCCACAATACGCACCCGGGGCGTACTTGGGCAGGGCTCATAGGGGCCCAAGTCCCCGGGTTGGCGGTAGGTAGGGGCAGCAGGTACGCCTCTGCCACCATAAAGAAGGTCCCTACGAGGACCGGCCCCCGCTGTGCCCCTTCCGCCTGTAACCCCTGCTGACTTGCTCCTGATCAGCGATTGCATTCCTCAAAATCCAGGGTCCAAAATCCAAAAATATAGAAAATGTAATACTCCTTCAACCCTGAACAGCAACCAGATCCCACAAATACAGCAACAACCCAATCCACAATCCAATCCACACTGCGGGCTTCCGTTCAGCACAGCGGTCGTCCCACGGTGGCGGGCATGTACAAGAATTGCACCAAAGAGGAAAGCCCTGAAATTAGCATATGAACACAAATAAAGCAAAGTTGGGGAAAGAGGTAAACATACACATTCACAGCCATAAACCCCTCATTCCCTGGACTCAAGACCTACCCTTGACTCACCAACATATTGCCCTGAACCAGATCAAATGAGATGGCTGAATGCCATGTGTCAAAAGTCACTACACAAACCCCAAAAGTGTGTTCTCTCCCAAGCCTCTAAATCCTAGCACAATAAGGGAGGTGGCGTGTCATGTCCTAGAGTGGCACTCAGGACCATGCCCTACCCTGACATAACCTTGGTTGGACTTGGAGTCGAATGGGCTTAGATATATGCCCCATGAGTTTGAACTCATAACATGCCAAAAACTGCCAATTCACACCATATTGGCCATATATCAAATATATGCTCAAAATTGAAGTTACCACTTATCCGAAGGCTCAAAGCATGCATGGAATCGAAGTCTAGTATTCATGGAGGATAGAGACCAAAGGTCAATGCCCATGTACATCCCCACTTTACCCTCGAAACCCCTTCGGATATGGGCGCCATGCACTGCCCAAGTCAGCCCATGATCTTGAGACCAATTCTTGTAATCCTTCGTGCGCCAAGCCAAATGGAGTACGCGATCCGGCATATGGTGGTGTTCAACTCCAAAGCATATGCCAACATATGAACAACATACCATGGTTCGACTCTCCATAGGTTTCTTGCTGTTTGCCGACCAGGTAAGTACCAAAAACGCAAAAATGAGCAAAAATTGAGGTCAAAAACATGAAAATATGTCCAAATACAAAGTTGTCATGATAGTATATCTCTATGCTCACCCATGATATCCGCTCATGGTTCAATACACAAATGATTGGAACCATTTGCGAACAATTCCCCCACTTGGATCCCCAATGGGGCGCATGGAGATACCTTCGCCACTCATATCTACATGCCCCATGAAAATGGGAGTGCACTCATGGATCTCTTTGCCAAACATACCATGAGCAATACATACGCGGTAGACTTAGTCTAGCGCTTTGAATTCCACAATTGGGACATGGGCAAAGCCCTTGTCACGTGTGGCTCCCCATCTCTTCGGCCACACGAAGATATATAACATGGGCGTGAGCATATCAAGACATACACTACCAATATCACACATAGCCCTTAATATTGGCTCCCACCATGGTATGCCATGCCCCTCCATGGTCATAACTTTGGGTTGAATGGACGTGGGAACCCAAGGAAAGATGCTATGCAACCGCAAGACTCATGCGCTACACTCGAAAGTCATAATATCAAGTCCGGACACATGGTCAACAAGTTATACACAAGTTTCTACCATGTTGACCATGATCCTATGATACAACGAGTGTGTGTGACGACTTAAGGTGTTGGACCCTACTAAAAATAAGTTGAGACTAAGGCGCTTGCAACGCAACCTTCCTTATTCTCTTTCCTCACACTCGCGCGTAGATATGGTCCTTCCAAGTGGTCCCACGATTCACTTTTGTTTCCCTTATATCTCCAAGTCAAATGGGTGGCAAGTATAAGGGAAACCTGATTTGGGCATAGGGAAAGGAGTATGACCACTCGAAGAAGACCAAAGCAAGTGCGGCGATGTCGAAGTCGAAAATCCGATTTCGACATCGCGAAAAATTCAGATTGAAATTTCGAGTGCATATTTAGAAAATTGCGGAAGCAACGAACCCTTTACTGATGAAATCTGACCCTTCATCGGGGTTTCCGCCAAAATATCTGGAAATAACAGTTAACCAATCGGTTACCGCAAAATCGCGAGCCAACTGACAGTCGCCGATACATTGACCATCAGAACGGAAGGCGGAAAAATTACAGAAACATTATGATAAAAAAACCCTGTTGATTCCTGATATTCTGATATATAAATCTCAGCTGGCGGCGCCTCGGTACTGAATATGGCCGCTCATAGCCGGAATGGCCAAACCTATCACACTGTCACATCAGGTTAGGTCAGGTGGATGGGAGAGTATGATATCAGCCAATGGGGGCTTGCCGGCACATAGATACACACCCCAAGTGACCCAAAGATGGCCACGGGGGTCCGAACCGGCTTCACGAACAAAGATTTGGCTCAATAAGTGCAGAATGACCGAAGAACCCTCACCAGCGGAAACCTAAAAGAGTTGCTCTCCGCTCGTGGTCAAGCGGATAGAGCTTGAAGCTGGAGCGGCGCTGGCGGTGGTTCGGCACCGTCCTCGGCACCTCTATTCCGGAAAAAGAGGCGCCCGCCACGGCCATGCAGCTGGCCTATGAGGCGCTTGCGGTCCCAGCGCCGCAGAAGGCGGGCCCGCAAGCAGAGCGCCGGGTTGGCACCGCCGGGGCTCCGCCGGAGTTTTTGTGGGAAGGAGCATCTATAGGAGTTCAAACCAACGACCCCTAGCCCAGGAGGCGGCGGCACCACCAACTATAGTAAAGAAAGCCCATACCGGTTGTGGTCATCGGTACTTCAAACCCAGTACTCGGCAAACTGCCAAAACATCAATAAAGGTTCCATGGCCCAGTGTACTTCTCCGCTTCATCCGTGGAATAAAAACCGCCCCCGCCGGCCTCCAAGGGACGACCCAGTGGTGTTGGAGTAGTCCCCGCCGCCGTACTTGGACGAGCCGTGGTTGCTACACTTCTAAGATTAGAGCAAAGCCTAATCACAAAAACAATGCCTATCTGTCAACCATAAAGCATTGACATACTATGTTGATGAACACAATGTGTATCATTTTGAAAGCTCTATGCCACTGTCAAGTCACTTTTACGCGATACATTGCGATTTACAGATCTCCGGCACGTATCATCAATTTCGTCTGTCTAGGTGCAAGTGGCCACAGTTTCCATGTCAAAATCATGCACAGCATCACAACCTCAACAAATTTAGCTTTTTGCTTAGCAAAAATCAAGCTGATAAGCTGAAGATATGAATTTTTTGTATTTTTTATATTTCGCCCAATTTCGCCATTTTGGCCTGTTTCGTACGCATACTGTAGCTTAACTCTATGACCAAAGCATTGAACCAACTGCCTTCTAAAGTCTATCTATACCGAAATGCTTTGCAAAACATCAACGTTAACCAGCCTAGCCTCATTTTTCCAATACCAAAGAACATAAAAAGCGTAAAAGCTAGTACTCAAGTCGGTTGAACTGTCTCCATTGCACACCTTTGCTAAGGTGCCAATCCCGCCTTAAGGACTTTGTAGATGTGAAGTGCCAATATTTTGACGTCCCATGGCAACAAAAATGGGACGATTAATAGGCTGGTAACACAATTTTACCCGGACATTTGAGAACATCTGTGCACCGAGATGATCTACAAAACACAAGGTTGCACCCTGTAGCCTCTTTTTCCTACACATGATGGGGGTAGAAAAGTTGTAAAAGGCATCAATTAAGTGGGCTGAACGGTATCCATTGCACCACTTTACTGTGCTAGGCATGCTGTAAGGTTAATGCTTAAACGTGAAGTTCTAATACTTAGGGACAAGAAAGCCGTCTTGATCCAAAAGCGGGACATGAGTGGGATGGTAACAGGGCACACGGGAACATATGTTCAACTATTAGTTTTTGTATTTTCATTACAAAAGCTTCTTGGACCAGCCGATGAACTTTCTCCGTTCTACAGGCCCTTTGATTTCATAAATGTCGTGTCCAAATTTGGTCACACAGAACGTTTTGCGTTTTGCGGTATCGCGAAACAGAATGTCGCAGACTGAACATCTGGGTTGAGACCTTTACTGTAGATACTACAGTACTGTGGTGGATTGCTGGTGCATTTTTGTCATCGGTGTGTGCCTTGGTTGCAACAATTACACAGAAACGAAACATCTCCAGCACTAAATGCACAATGGGTGCCCATAAATAACGGCCTGCAAGAATAGTGTCAACTTTTGCGAAAATTTCGCAAAGAAGTCAAACCTCCTGGTGTTCAGTAGGTATGCGTTTCGGCCCCCCATAGTGCAGGGGATGCCAAACCCGCTCGGGGGGGTTGCCATAAAGGCTGAGTGAGTATGCCGATGGCCTATCGGAAGGGGGGGGGCGGGGGGGCACGGTTGGCACACCGACCACCGTGCTCCATCGAAGAGGAGATTTTTTCCACGTAAGGCGGAGTTCAGCTGGACCCCAGGCTCTGCGTCACGAAAGGAAACCGGAACAGGCCGTGGTAGGCAACAGGCCATGGTAGGCAACAAGCCGCGACTGGCTCGCAACCTCGGTGGAAGTGGCACATCGCAACCTCGGTGGAAGTGGCACATCGCCCGAACTGCCGATTCTGAACTGAGCAACACTGATCTTTTGTGGGAAATGAATGGCCTTGCAGGCACCATCTGAATGCAACTTACTGCACAGTCTGGGAAGAAATCCTTGTACATTCATATGCCCAACGTTACAAGCGTAATACGTGCAAAATTCCTGGTGACAATTTACATTTCACAAGCCTTCTGACTTTTTCGCTTGCTGATCTGCCTTGCTGGTTGCCTTGGGTAGTGCGACACAGCCTTGAGTGTTGGGTGCTTACGTGGTGGGTTGAAGAAATCCAACCCTGTTACACTCGGCGCCTTGTGCTGTATTGTTCAACTGAAATTCTGGTCTGTGGTCCCTGAAGGTGAAAGGTGTTGATGCCACGGCTCGTGGATAAACAGTCACTGCACGGCATCGACGGAACGGTGGTGCTGTCCCGTCGTGCTCTCCTGACCTCCTTGCGGAGCCTGAATTTCTTGGAAGGAAAAGTGCGTGGTGCTGCGGGGACGCGCCATGTACGTGTGTGCAATCAAACCCCCTGCCTGGCCTCCTGTTTTCAGAGGGCATGGAGGGATTAAGTAAGAAGGAGAGGGCAGTAGCTTCTGCCAAAGCAAAGGCCTTTGGAAAAGGCCTGAGTGTGAAAGACAAAAAGAAGCCGAAGCGGGTTCTCAATGCGCAAGAAAAGCGCGCGCTGCGGATGGACGGTGATATTGGGAAGCTTGTGCACATTTGGGAAGAGCTCCGTTTGAAGGATGGCAAGGACAAAGAGGACATGATTAACGAAATCCTGGAACTGCAGTCGGACCGTCTGCTGAAGACCGCCTGCAAGCCTCGGTTTGCACGGATATACCAAAGTTGTTGCAAGTATGGCACGCAGAGTCAACTGCAAGCGTTGCTGAAGCCGTTGCGAGGTCATTTCCTGGACATTGCCGCCTCACCGTACGGGTATCAATTGGTTATCGCATTCTTAACTTACTTGAAGACGGAGCAGAAAGACGGTTTGGTTGATGAAATTCTGGGGTACTCCTCTCAACTGATCCGACGCCAGTATGGTCAGCGCGTTCTGGAACGCATCTACAACAAATCGGCAGCAGCGGTTCAAAAGAAGATGATTGCCCACATTTTCAACCGCGAGGACTTAAAGAAAGCAACGGAGAACTACACGTTATCAATCGAAGAAGTTTGGGAGAAGGACGGCAGACTTCGCAGCGTGTGTTCCAGGACCCTCAGCAGCATCTTAGCCAAATGTGCGGACAAGGGTCTGGTGGACCCACCGCTCGTGCACCAACTGATGGATTTGGCTACCAGGTGTGAAGGTTGGTTTGTTTTTTGGGGGGGGGGGGGGGGGGGCTGAATACACGAACTGAAAGCAGGTGCACTTGCTGAACTGTTGTTCCGAGCTGGCACTGCGTGTGTACAGCACGAGGGGGCAGCCCAAACAGAGACCAGCCAGCGCCACAACAGCACAACCAGTGCCAGAGCAACACCGCCAGCACCAACACCACCAAAACAGTACAGCACATGCCTACAGATGGATTAATCCGTTATTTTTTCGCCGCCACACACCTTCTCTCCCATAAGCCCGTCGAAGAGCAGGGCGTTCGACCGCAAGGTACCAGACGCCAAGTCGGGTGTGCCCACACCACACCACACCATACCATACCACCACCAAGTACTGCTTCTGTTGATCTGTTGATCGCCGCTGCACTAATGTCATCCCCACCTCGCAATACTCATTGGTGAGGCGAGCATGGCGTCGTTGTGCTGCTTGCTTCTTTCCTGCCAGGCACTGCGAACACGAAAAGAATCTTGAAAGACTGGCCGACATGAAGAAAACTCTCATTCACATCTGTCACTCGCGATATGGCGCCAAGGTTACAGAGCACTGTTTACGCATTGCTGGGCCTGAAACCCGCCAGGAAATCCTTGGCAGTTTCGCTAACAGGTACGCCCTCCTATGCTGCGATTCCTGGTCGGCATCGCAAATACCAGAAGATCCCTTGGTACTAAGCTGCAACGAGCGTGGTGTCGGTCATTGGGGGGAAGGGCGGTTGTGACGGAGCGACGTAATGTGATATTGGTGGTCCGTTGCATGTCTGCCACCTTCAGTTTGTCAAACATCGCAACGGGAAGTTCCTCCTCTTTGATGCTTTGCGCTGTTGTTGACATCGTTGACGACACGACGCTGGTTCGAAAGGCCGTGTTCGGAGAGCTCGGCAAAGACATGGAAGTGCTAATGACGGATGTTGTCGGTTCAAGGCTCTTAACGCATCTTCTAACCCCTGAAACTTCCATGAAGCAGAAGTTCTTTGAAGGCCAGATGGAACATTTGTGCCATTCCGAAAAAGAGAGTTGGGATCAGTTGGAGGTTGTGGAATCATGTGATTACAGGGGAGAGAAATTCAAGATGAAAAGTATTCAGATTTGCAAAACACACTGGGTGCAGAAGCACGCGTCTGCGATTGCGTTCTTCGTGCCCAAGATCAAGAAATTCTTGGCAGAAGATTACACCAAGTATGCCCAAATTTTCATTTCAAGGCGCATCATGTCAGCACTTGTGAACTATGCAGAGAAGACTGACCCAAAATGGAAAGGTCCAGAGCCAATCGATGCAGAGTTGGTGGCCCAGATCAAGGAGGCATTGACCAACACCAAGTTGCCCAAGTTGCCCAAAAAGAAACCGGATGCTGGTACCAACAAAAAGGGGTCAACAGATAAGAAGAAGCCCCCTAAAAGACCAGCTCTTGAGTCAGAAAATTTGGAGCCGAAAAAGAAGAAGGCAAAGGTTTCCGCAACAGCAAGTGCTGATGCTGAGGCCGCCATTGCTAAGAAGCCTGTCGTTTCCTGTGATGTCACAATGGAAAATGGTGAAGGTACGATGCCAAAGAAGCCCAAGAAGAAGAAGAAGTAGAAGACGGAGGTGGAAGACGATTAGGTTGTCCCACGTATGCATGCATGGGTACATTTGGGTTGGGATACTGCGGTGCTAGGGGCATCGGCAGGCTGGGGGCGGCAACCCTGGCAAAAGCGACGGATAGTGCAGCAGCAGTGGGGGCAGTGATTGTGTAAATTGTATGCAGTCCTCGTTGGCATGGAGCCAATTTTGGTGTTGCCATCTCGTTGGGAGCGGTTAGAGGTGTGTGGGCTGGGGAGATGTGGCAAAGTGGGGCTTTTCCAACACAGGAAAGTCAGGTGGACGTTGAGAATTCATGCACAGTGACTTGTTCTTAGGCCAGGTTACCGCACAATCACATGATATTCTGTTGTTATCAGCACAAACAGTGGTGTGCAACAGCATTTGCTTCTGTTTGCCTCCAGTGTTTCCGTGTCATTGGCAAGCCCCTGATGTGCATCAGCAGGCCTGCTTCATGAACACAGTTGAAATCTTCAGCGACAGTTGGAAATCATGAGAAAATTGCATTTTCCCAACGGCCTGGTGCTGATACACGTTTAAGGGTCTTTACCCGGCAGCACGACAGGCCAGTGCCAAGGGGCAGCTGCAGCATGCGGCAGACAGCAACAAACCACATGGCTCCGACAGTTCGCCCTCTGCCTTTGCCAGGGATGTTGTCCTTTTCGTCCCCAAAATGCCAGTCCATGCCCTTACTACTGAAGCATACAAGGTGCTGGACGGGATTGTGCTCTGGGAAGGCAGTGACCAAGGGGGTCACCAGCAACCAACACCGCATACAGGGGGGGATAATTTCATCGGAAAATTTCATGTTTAAGGAAGGTGGCGAAATTTTCCCCTGGCAAAATCTCGGGGCTTTGGCAGTGCGGTGTGTGCGTGAGGCATTGTAAGCTTTGGGATTCGCAAGGGTGGCGAAATCACCTCGCAGAGGTTGTTAGATCAAAGCCAGGCAGGCCCGGAGAAATGGGAAAACGCCACATACCCCCCCATTTTAGGCCTTTTTGGGCCTATTTGCGTACGCTACCCCAAGGGGTTGAATTGCTAGTTTAACCTTGTGTAAAATCAATATTTTGTCCAATAAATGCATCCCCCAATGAGTTTTTGGTCCGGGACCCCCTAAACCTCCCCCACTTGAAACCCCATTTTTTTTGAGGGGGGATGGGGGCGGGGGGGGGGGGGGGGCGAAAATGTCAAAAAAATTGACCCCCCCTTTTTTTTGGATTGAAAATCATGCATCTTTTGCTTTTTTTTTTGAGCTGAAAAAGTGTTTCCGGGTCCCGGCTCCATGGGGTTTGAATTGGGGCGGAGTGGGATGAGCGCTTTTGCTGCTTATGCAGATGTTAGTCGTTTTTGCTATGTCGTTGTTTTTGGTGGCCCCGTGCTACCACTCTAAGGGGTGTGTGGGGGGATGTTGTGCAGCAAATGCCTAATAGGATACGAAAGGATGTTGTTTGCAGTCTCTAGGGTCAACACCCATGCCAAAGATGCGAAATGACTGTTTCCACCCATAATGGCTTACATGAGTGAATGGGTCAGTACAACCTGCTGATGCAGTTTTTCAGTTTTTGAAACTTATTTTTTTGATATTGTGACCACACAAAATGACCATCCAAGCGATGTAAAGCATGTTTTAGGCAGCATTTATGTGTTTTTTGCGTTGGGGGTCTCCCAAGGGATTGGTACACAACTTGCTAATGCAGCTTTTCACTTTGGAGAAATTTGAAGGTTTTGAAACTTGTTTTTAGGACATTGTGATCACCTAAAATGACCATCCAAGGTATGTAAAGCATGTTTTAGCCTATATTTATGTAGTTTGTGCCCTATTTTGAAGATTTGTTGCTCGGGGTAGATTCTCTGCGACGTCGTATTGCGGGGGACAATAGAAATTTCTTTCTCCAAAATTTTCTCCGGCAAAGTAATCCCCACACGAACGCCCCCCCCTTTTTTGTAAGTTGGGTTTGTTTCTTATTCAATAATCAGATGGAGGTAAAATGCCAAAGAAAAAGTAAGTTTGTTGTTTGTCGGGAGTATTGGTGTGTCGGGCATCTTTTTTGACCATCCCGCACCTGCGCTTGTTTTTGCCCCCAAGTCAGCAAATAATTTGGAGTACTTTCTCGCCGTGTCTAAGAAGTTGGCCCATCCTTTGCACCCAATTTGTGAAGATGGCGAGGGTGGTGATTGGAAGTGGTGGATGTGACATTTTGTGTTGTTGAACTCCCATATTTCAGCTTATGCAAGGTGCTTTGCAGGGAAGGGTTGTGGTAGAGTGCGGTCTATTTGGGGAACGTCCCTAGGTGAGTATAATCTTGGAGCTAGAGACAAGATACTTAATACAAAGGTAGCATGCCGGACATGCGCTAGGCGCGCAGCGGGCAAACATTCTCCCTTAATCGCCCGACAAGTGGGGGAGAAATCACAAAATTGTTTAAGGAGTAAAGAAAAATATTCTTGTTTGTTGTGCAATGGAGAAAAAATGTGGAAAACATACAAAATGTGGTAGGAAATGGGCAGGTAAATGAAAGAACAAAAGGGCAAGGAAATAATTGCAACATATGGGGTGTTAGCATGAAGAAAATTTCGTATTGCCGATTTGGGCTATTAGGTAAGAAGACGGAAGTAGTGCAATTGGTTTGTGTTTTTTTTTAAAAAAAATTGCTTTTGGGGTCCGCCATGTTTCCAAAACTCCACAACAGCGAGTATCCGTCGTCAACAATCGAATGTATGGCGCAGTTGTATTTAAAGGGAAAAGAGGGCACGCATATTGCCATCTCTTGATATTGGTACAGCTTGGTAAGTACAGTACAGCTTGATCAAGGTAGTAGTTGTAATGTTTCAAAATTGGAGTTTTAGGTTTCTGTTGAAGTTGAATTTAGAAAACACAAGTTATTTGAAATGCGTGATAATAGTAATGTTGCTACAAAATAGCAAATGATATTATTTTTTCCGAATTAATATTGATAGCGTTTTTCATTTTTCATGCGGCGATTTCCCATCATTCCCATCATCTAATGTTGGCTTGGTCTATGCACCCATTCCTCACCAAAGGGGTGCTGTGAGTCCATACATGATGTTTTTGAGCAAAGTCGACACATCAAAGCAATGGTTATAAAAACACGCAGTGTTGCGAATATGGCACAAACAGCACTTTGAGAAGACGAACTACAATTGTATGATGCATCTGGATAGGGTTCGGAACCGGTTTCACCAATCAATTAGAAAAGCCGGTTATCGGCAATATCACTAGTTTTTTTTCAAAACAATCATCCCGATCGGTTATTTTGAAAACTAATTACGACCAAGAAATCGGAGTGGTTGCAATATTTCCGGGCTTCTTTCAAGTAGCACATATTGTCCAATGTGAAGTGAATGTTTGCAGCAAAAAGAAGCATTGGTAGCAAACCCGTTTTTTTTCTCAAAAGAATCGTGAATCGTCATCTTCAAAACTACAAGGTTCGAAGCCCATAATCCAGTGCTCGATATTTCTTTTGAAGAATTTTGCAGATGTGACAACCTTGTTGCTTTACACTAGTCACGATTTGAAGCAACCGTGCAACAAATTCTAAGGAAAGCCCATCAATTCCAAGGTGTCTCTACAACTTGCAGATTCCTGAATTGAACGTCTATTCCATAGGCAACTCTATGTTATCTTTTCCTCATGTTGCCGCCCAACAATCTATTGCTACCTAACCACCTTTTCGCATCCAAGGTAGGTAATGCGACTCTGCCACTTTGACTTCTTTGCCTGGGAATCACTTTCCTTTGCGATGATGATATGGCTAAGTACCTCTTCGTTTGACATGATATGAGTAAGACTATTGATCATTCATGTTGTTCGTTCTTAGTAACCTATTGGCTAAATGGACCTCATTATTGTTAAACACATTCCCCCCTTACGATATGCGTTGTAGACAAGCCTATTTCTTGATGGATTGTTGCCAATGTCTTCGCAGTTGATTTGGCTATTAAATCCAATTTCTTGGATAGGATGTTTCTGCCGAAACTCGGATCCATTGTCACGCTCTGCAACTAAATGCGACCTACTGATTCATTAGCCCGCATGGAGTATTCCACTTTATCTGAACATGGTTGACGACTCTCCGCTAAATCCGCCAATAAGTATGCCATTTCATCAAAATCAATCCAAACTTGGTGTCATTCTATCTTGCATCTCAATGGCGAAGTAATTTTGACATCACGACAAACAAACTGCAGTTAACGATGCAATTACTTGTGCCATTAGCAATGCTTCCGACCTCTGCCGAACCGAGGTCACAAAAAAGGTATGGTGACACAAAGCCGGCAAATAAAATGTGTTTGGGAGTAATCTCAAGATAGCAATATCTATTTTTTTTATGCGAGAGCATAAGCATCGACAATGGAATTGCTTATAATGTTAAAATGCAACAAGGCTCAACTGCAAAATAATTTTGGTACGACACCGTGGCGATGTGTTTGGCAATCGGACGCATTACAAAAGCAATGCTCGGTCTTCTACATTGAACTATAATATTATTCGACTTATTAACAATTTTCCTATTATGTCCAAAACTTTTGGCATCGTGAAACCGTAGACCAAAACGAAGCCATGGAGAATGAAATTTTGGTGGGCAACAACGACCCTAAATTTTGACCTAATTTGCCAGCCAATTTTTGAATTCAATTCTTCAAACATGGGCGAAGGGCCATCCTTGAAAGATGAAGCATCCAAAGCCGACTTCATGACAATTTTTAGGGTCCAAGGTGAAAGGGACATTTTAGCAGGGGCATCAATCAACAGCAGCTATGGTATGCAAGCAAGTAGACATATAAAGCGTTTGTTTGGCAAAATTTTGACAAAACAGGCATTCATAGCTCAAAATGGCCGCAAGGCAAAGTTACATCACTTGCAACAAGCATGGAGAAGCTACAGGAGAGGGAGCGGTAGGCAGAGTGGGATGATATTGATGCTCGTGAAGAAAATTGACTTGCCGGCGGAGTTGGATTGCATGATGCCTAATGTGTGCTCATATATGTATTACAAACTGCAATAAACATGTGTAAAGAAGCAGAATCAGGACACTATTGTACAGCTGTACATCATATGATGTGTGAGGGTTGCAAGAAGCAAGGGTCATGTGAATTAGCATTTAAAACTTGGTGGATTTGAAAATAAACGGTTTTCAAGGCTTATTTCTCAACCGGCTTTGCCGATTAATAGTTCTCAAAACAACCGGATTTGCTTATCCCGGGAACATCCTCCAAAACTAGCACCTAAAGAAGCATGCATGATCCACTCAAAATAGCACGGGGGGCGGAATTCATGACTCTGGGACCCGTGGCAAGCATCACACGAAAAAGAAAAATCCTTGGTGTACCAAGAAGGGTTGTGTGGTGTACAATTCAATACCCGGAGACCCGTGGCTACCGACGGTGAGAAACGGCCAACTTTTTGCATAGTGCAGAGGGTGCTCTCGAGGTCCCGGATCTGATTTTTGTAGCCTCTAGCTAGTTTTGGAACCGGACAACACCTATGGAGAGCGCACCGACATCGGCATCTCGGAAAGCTGTTCATTTCCCACGGCAATTGGGCCATCAAATGATTGAAATGGGTGTTCAATAATGTGGATCTCACCCTTTTGAAGCAAAAATGGGCCCTTTTCATCAGTTTTCACTCAAATTAAAAACCAATTGAAAAAACTTTGGTTTGCAAACAACAAATGGACGGAAGCTAAAACATGTAGGTTTCTACTTGCTCATGCACAACCCAGTTACGTGGTCGCATCTGTCAAGCACGCTGCACTGCGTACAATTGTGCAAAAAAAAAACAGCGAAATATAGAGCTTGGTAATTCTTCAACGAAATGCCAAATGCACATGCCAAATAAAACATTCATCCACCTATGTTTACCCAGTGGAGGTTTTACAAAGCTTCTTAAGCTCCAAGGGTGAACAACACATTTAGCAGCAGCAGCAAGCACGTGGATCAAAAGTCTTTTTCCAAGCACACCATGGGGGTAGGGGGTCCAAACCTGGGATCCAAGAAGCTCAAAACAACAGCACTGCAAATGTGCATCACCTGCAACAAATCTTGTGCCATTTCAAGCTGTTTGGCCTGATTTATGGCCATTTTTAGCCAGGTTTCAGGACGATTGTCCTGAGAGTTTATGACAATCACCAGCACGTCAAAGAGGGGTCGCCAATGAGGGGTGTTCTTGGCGGTTGGGCTATCAAATGTTTGCAAATAGGTGTTCAATAAAGCGGCTCCCACACCCTGGTGCCATGCGGTAGTCCATTTTGAGGTGAAAATCTCCAATGCAGCCCGTTTTTCTTCCTGTGCGTTGAGCCAAACTAGGACCCAGCTGGGTCCTTGCCATCAGTCTTGATCTTAAGTGATCTTAAGAATATGGGCTGGGGGGCGGGCAATTTTCTGGGGGGACACCTTTATTGGGGTGTACACCAACAAATCAAACCCCAAAATGAAACTTATGAGGTGTTTTCCCATGTGCATGAAATGCAACTGTTGGTAAAAGTGGATTGGGGATGGTGTGACAAAATACCCACGCCAAGATGCAATAATATGCCATTTGCAGCCTTGTCTACGCCTAAACCTTTGATTGCTATATCTATATGCAGTGTTCTGCACACCCTGTCCTCCTGACCCTGACCCCGGAAGAACACTGGCACTGGCACTGCACTGCGCCTCATGGTACAGCTCATGGTACAGAAGAGCAAAATACAAATTTAGGGACTGAGAAACAGTCATGGGCAGGGAGTACAGGGATATGGCAGAACATCCGTTCCTACAGAACTACAGTGCAGGTTTGAGTGTAGAATCACTGAAACTAGTTACAGAGAGCTGCAAAGAGACACACGGCATGTTACCGAGTGTGGCTGTTCAAGCCCACGGAAATAGGTTAATATAAGCCCCCACATCCCTCATTCCGCTTGAAATTCCTACCATCCAGCCTCAAGAATCCCACAAAATTACTTGTCCATATCTGCCTTTTCTCTGCTGCCTGATGGTAGGTTGTCTGATGTGAGGGCATCTCACATCTCACAGGCTCAAGCATGTATCAGCTGCTTGCCCCACAGAAAATGAAACAACACTTGCTGGTGCTCAAACACACCATACAGCATACTGGAGCAGGTCATAAGAGATCCGAAGATGTTCCCCATGCCCTTCCTGGCTCCTGTCTTCCACAATGAGGGCAGAGATGCTGCCCTGACAGTGCGAGGCAAATTGAAAAATGTAAAAGCCCAAGGCCAAACCAGACTCAAATCAAGTGAAGCCTGGTTGATGAGAACACTGCCTTCTTTCATGTTGCTGAAGGTGTGCATTGTTTTACACTTTGGTTTAGTGGTAACATGCGTCATGAACAGCCACCAGAAAATATTTGCATGGGAAATGCAAGCTTTTCAGGTGTGAGCAAAACTATGTACATGAAATTTCCTTTTTGTTTTGAACTGTCTGGTAGAGTGAGACACAGTGAAAACGTGGTACCAGCCCATCAGACAAAATGGTCCGAGGTCATAAAGGCACTCCCCTCCACCAACCCTCCTTCCTCGCAGAAGTGCAGATGAAAGTACTACCGGGTTAGAAGATACCTTTAAGTGGTGGCCTGCCCAAGACCCCACCCGAGACGGGTACGGCAAATGCACTATGAGTGAAAGATCACTCTATTGATACAATGACCAAGTAGCCTCTGGCTGATCAGAGGTTCTTTGCCTTGTTTCCACCCATTCGAAACCATAGCATCACAAGGATGAGGCATTATGACCCGCAAAGGTCCCATTCAACAGACGTTGGTGTTTCTGTGGGTTGGGTTTCAGCAACCCCTTGCCAAGGTACACCCTCCATAGGTGGGCGTGGCCTGGAAAAGGTGGCAGAACCTGCACTCTGATGGGTGTTGTCTCCCCTTGCTTGGTGATGTGGGAACCGGTGCTGCAGGCACGTGTTGCTCCTGTCTGACTAGTCTCTCGATTTGGAAAGGCCATCGTGCCTGTGCAGCATTAGCCCGCAAAACCACCAGAAGGACCGGTGGTCCTGAATCTTGCCCTTAGTGATAATCTCCCTCGGTGGAGGGTTGTCCAACTTTCTCCGGCGCATCGATGACGCGCTTCAGCAGCTGCCACTGATGCCCCCTTCAGGTCACACTGCAGCCTGTTTGCCACATACCTCCTTCCTCCCAGGGGTTTTCACATGGGAATGGGTGGGGGGGGGAACTAAATGAAAAATTGCATGAGATGAGAACTACGACATGTCAGCAATGAATGCAGAC
The DNA here is from genome assembly GCA_964036045.1 of Eutreptiella sp. 'Long Island Sound 2002'. Classification (NCBI taxonomy): domain Eukaryota; phylum Euglenozoa; class Euglenophyceae; order Eutreptiales; family Eutreptiaceae; genus Eutreptiella; species Eutreptiella sp. 'Long Island Sound 2002'. The sequence continues at coordinate 52,125,426 of OZ038389.1, read as the reverse complement.
TGAAGGGGGGGAGGGGATGTTGTGTCACAAATCTGCCCTGTGGTGGAACCACCCGCCCTGGGACAGTTGCCACCTGCCCTACTCTGCACAAGCCTCATTGAGCCGCATGGCGCGCTTCAGCGTGGGTTTCAGTGAGACGTGTTTCTGCAGGGTGCCAAACGACCCACCACTGTGGGTTGATATGCTCAGCCCAATTCGCCAAGCTTGCAGTGTGTGGGCAGGTGTGTATCGCAGTAGGTTCCATCTTTTTACCGGCACACTGCCACACGGCCCACACTGCCGCCACGGGAGCTACCCGTGAGGTTGATTTGAAAGCCTTGGCCAGGCTGTATGTAATTGAGTCAGAACCCTCTCACAACCTGTGAGAGCTCAATGTGGCTCCTGAGGTACTTCATGCTGCGGGAATGGCACTCCTCAATCCATGGTGCACTGCACAGGTCTTGTGCGTGCAAAAAAAAAAAGCCCTGCGATGTACCAAAACCCCCCCCCATTTTTTTTAACCAAAAAAACCCCATTTTGTTCCAGCCCCCCCCCCCCCCTCCGACCAAAAAAACCCCAATTGGTCCCAAAAAAGCCCCCGTATTTCCCCCCGTAATCCCCCCAACAGATAACAAAATTACCAAAAAAAAATACCCATTCCTACCAAAAACCCCCCACCCAAAACAAAAAAGCCCAATTCTTACCCAAAAAAAAAACCTAGACCTTGCCAAAAAAACCGTTTCTTACCTAAAAGGCCCCCTACTTTTTACCAAAAAAAATCCAACGCCCCCATTTCTTACCAAAAAAAACCCATGCCTTACCAAAACAGCTCCTGCACCACCCAACCGATTGGACGACCCTGCCACACCCTGCACCCATACATTAATTGAACAACAAACGCAAAGCACCAAAATGCATAAAAGACATCCACATAGATCAAACATCGAGCACTTGTTGTTGCATGGACATAGGTGTATGCACACCGGTGGATCCCTTGTTTTGCGGGCACTTAGTGCAGTTGTACTCACCTAGCTGCACCACATGAGTATGTTATGTTTTGACGGAGGCACTGCACCTGGAGAAGGCAAAAATAAAATGGAAAACGGCGTAGTGACCTGCCAAAATCGCTGACTAGTCAACAAAATATGGGCTGTTGCATGCAGTAGTGTCTTGTCGACATCTCTCTCTCTCTCATTCTCTCTTCATCCCCCAGATCATTCCCGTTTCCTCAAGGGCCCATCCCCAGTAATGTATTCTTAGGGGGCGTTTTCGCACAGCGCGGGCACAGCGCGCGCACAGCGCCAATTATTACGGTGATTATCCAGGTAACAACCCTGAAAGCCACCCACCTGCGGAATCATGCACAATCAATTCAAAACTCAAAAATTCAAACATCTGATGCTTGCCATGGGTCCCAGGGACCTAAATTCTGCCCCCTATAGCCCCGTCCACTGCAGCAGCCATTCAATGACGTCCTTTCAATCTTCTGAATTTACCGAACTCCCGGTGGTGGAGAACAGCCAACTTTTCGCACAGCGCGCGCACAGCGCCCGCACAGCGCACGGTACGCCCCCTTAGAATGGCCGACAACCGTAGGAGGACCCCCCCCACCCCCTCCGCTGGACCCAGATTTCATGGTGGAAAAAAAAGAAATCTACGAAAGGAAATGTTGATTTGGGCCATTGTTGGTCGACAAAAGTTGTTGGATTCCAGACTCCCTGCCCCCCCCCCCCTTCTTCTAATGCATCCCTGCCCATCCCCCTCCGACCCTCCGCAGGAACTGTGCAAAAGGCCGTCAGCCCGGGCAACACCTGCAGCAACACAGACATGATGTACAGCCAGGCTCACGCGGATGACTTCATGGCCAACCTCCCACCGCACATCCACTTGGTCGCCTTGCACAGCCACATTGCAACCACGATACAAATGGCGCTTTTCGACGCCTGAGTTCTTAGCCCCAACCCCAAAGCATGGGAGTCCATCACCCCAACTCGAGGGGCCACACCAAAGCGTGAGAGTCCATAACCCCAACTCAAGGGGCCACAACAAATTTGTGGGTTTCAAGTCTGCCAAAATCCGGCATTTGAAACAGTCAAAAAAAAACCCCAAATATCACCCCCCAGTTCTTACCAAAAAACCCCCAAACCTTACCAAAAAAGCCCCAAACCTCACCAAAAAATCCCCGCAAACCTTACCAAAAAAAAAAACCCCAACCCGATTGGGGTATTTTTGGTTTTCAAATGGTGTGGGGTTGGGGTTGGGGGTAAAAATTGGTAGGAAATGGGGGTTTCTTTGGTTAAAAAAACGAGGGGGGTGGGGTTGGTACGCACCACTGCAGAGACCCTGAAGATGCGCTGCCCCGGCAATCGAACCATGACCAATTAATTGTTAGATCTACACCTAAAGTACCGCTGGAATATGTTTGGTGCCGCCCGATACAAAACAGTGTTCTGCGTCTGTCGAATAGATCTGTGGATGTGTGCCAATGTGTCTGTGTTTGTGACTGCCAAATGAACCAGGTACACCGCTGGATGCATTGGCAGTTGGTACAACAGCAGGTCTATCAGGTGGGTATGTGTGCAGGTATCATACCCCACTACATGGGGCAGAGCCATCACTCTCAAACTCTCAAATTCTGGTGCTTGTGCCTGATGCACACCATGGAATGTTGCCTTCTGGCAACACAGGATGTGTATGGCAGGGGGGGGTGCTCATATTTTCGAGGAACAGCAGCATGGGTCAGTGGGGTCAGCTGACGTGCTGGTTCAACAGTCATTCTGTGTCTGGCAAGCCGCCAGAAGATCCGGTAGCCCCTGTGCTGTGGCTCATGCTGCCTTGTTTCGCATGTGCGGTACGCGGATGCATGTGCTTGTGCAGGGTGCCGCCACGCAGAAGCACGGGCTTGTCTAATCACGGGCACCCCGAAGGACCGCGCTTCCACTGCGTTTCACCCGTGTTTGATATTTGTAGTTACACGTGTTTGCTTACTCCAAGTTTTTAATACCCTGCTGCCTTTTACTTTTGATGTCAGCCAAATGGCACAGCAGGTCCCCAGGATGCCTGCTGTCGGCGGGTTGCTTGATTGCAGCACCTCAAAACTGAGTCAAAAAGTGCGGTCCGTGCCTGCACAAGGGGCCGGGGCGGTAGCAGACTTGTCAGAGGCCAGCTGGCCGAGGTCAACGGGCAGGGAGCCAATGACAAGCACTGGGTCAGGCCACCTCATCCGATTTGCGGCCATCGTGCAGACATGCCTGCATATTGCTGTACCAACTTGTCCAGAAGGGCAACGGGACAGTGGAGGGGGGCTGCCTTGTGCGCAGGATGAGAGGCAATGAAACGGGGGACAGATTGGTCAGACGATGACTGGCAAACTGCCACCGCCCATCTGTGAGGAGGCGCAAAACTCTTTTGTGGGAAATGACGTCCGGGCACAACATCAGCAGGGGTACCATCTCAGGTACCACTGCTCGGAAGGCCTGGCATGATGTGGCCACGTAGGGTCCACCTCAAGTGGTCTCCAAGAACCGCCTACCAGGCCACTTAGTTCGTGACAGCCTGGAAGGATGGTGGGCAGCTGGGCATATCGTGTGCCACGAGCAATAGGCATTTTGACTGTCTGCATGTGTCCACTTGTCGGAAAACCATACTAAGGAGGAACAACAGCATGGGTGCGGGGTCAGTACTCATAGCCATTCTGTCGGCTTTACTCCTTCCCGTGGAGAGCGTTGAAAAACGCTGGATACATCTAGTGTGCCCCGAACCAGATGTCCTTCCAATAATCACAGCATGCTTGCAGGGGGAACCAGGAAAGAGCGAAAATCGAAGGCACAAGATCCATTCTAAAAAATCGTACAAGAGACTTGCTGGTACTCGCTGTGCCTACATTTCCGCAAAATCACGAAAGTCCTCGCCAGCCCCTCGCTCATGGCACTTAACAATGGCCTGATCTGGGCCGCAGCGCAGCTTCCGTTGAGAGCTGAAGTTCTTGCACAAGGGCCCGTAACAAATCACATTGGGAAGCTGGGTCAATGAGGAGAGGCGACTCATCATTTCAGATGGGAATCACGATGCTAATGGGGAAGCAGAGAGAGAAAGGCGAGGGACGAGAGAGAGCGACTGAGACGCGGGACTCCCATTCAAGCTAAGACACACAATGTTGCCGACAATGGTATTGACATGACATGAAATGACATGTACAACTCGTTCAGCTGATATCCGGGTACATCGTTGGATCGACACAATTAGGCTGAAACAAGATGAACAGATTGCTGGCTACGAGAATGTGAGAGAAAGACCTCAGCAGGCGAACACAGGCCATGTCGACGGTGCTGGGAGAATCTGCTCGTCAGGCACCATCCCAACTTGCACCACCGCCCCAAGGGTGACCTTTTGCGTGCTTCTGATAAACTGGAAGGAACAAGAGTGCAGAAAAATTTTTGGGGGATGCCGTTACCAGACATTTTCCGCATCTGACAGAGGAAATTGAGAAGGCAGCCCATACATCAAGCCCAACGTTATCACTGTTGTGTATTGATGAAATACATGAATCTCCAAAGTGGATGTGCCTCACCAGTGCCACACAAAGCAGGCACCAGAGAGGAGACGCAAGATAAGGCAAAACCTCACGACCAGTTCAGCGTGATGACACCCATTCCAAAGCAAAGCCTTCGCCCCCGTCCGAAAAAAAACACCTATCAGATGTTTTTGGCCTCTGCCCACCACTGCAGGACCTCTTCAAATTTAAGGTCCTTTTCTTTGTGACGCAGAATGAACCTACACAAGTAACGCTTCTGGTTAAAGCTTAGGCGCATGTACTCCTTCGTTACTTGTACCTCTTGCCACAATGCATCCTTGTTCACATTTCCTTCTGTTCTCCCAGAGGCAAGTTTATGGAACATATCAAAAACAAATTGGTATTGCTGTTCGGTCGCATCCTGTTCAGCGGATTGGGGCAACTCAATTTCATCGGATGAATCCAGTCCCAAGTGCTCTGAGTGTTGAGTCTTTTCACGCCTTGACAACACCTGCCTTAATGAAGGGGAACCAAAGGACTCGCTGCTTTTAAGTCTGGGAGATATCAGCTGTGGAGCCCTGGTCCCACTGTCGTTCGCTTGGAAATTGTGAGCTTTAACGCCGACAAATCGGCATAACTCATTGCATTCATGCGTGTTAAAGAATTTTTTGATTCCGTCATAACCGCAATTTCCCATCCCATAGCCTTGTCCATCTTCGGAGTGGATCTGCGGATCAGTGAAAATGTCGCCAACGCCCTGAACATCCACAACCATGATCGGGGACTTGATTCTGTGACGCAGAAATCGTGACGAATAATGGTATGTAAAATGGCTGAAAGCCTGAGGAGTGTTGCGATCTTTGCACACATAGCCCCAGTTGTTATTATGCTTTTTGTATTCTCCTGGCAGATAAGGTTCCACATGACGCATTTGTGGTTTTCCTGTACGGGGACAAAGGGGTCGACTATCCAGCTGAATGAGAAATGCATGCAGAAACTCCACCTTCTTGGGTGGCGAAAATTGATTGTACTGCTTCGCTAAGTATTGGCTTATTTCTTGCATTTCAATATCTTTCTCATATGCGTCTTGGCCTGCATCGGTTTTTGCTTCTTTTGCCACGTACGTGCGCCGCAAACCGTCATCTTCATAGCCCACCATCATGTGACAGCGACGCAGATTGCCCTCGTCGAAAGGCTTGTCCTGGATGTAACACAGCATGGACGTGCGGTTCCATTGGTCTTTTTCAAAATCGTAGTCACACTTCGTAACCGTTTCCATATGGTCTTTAGTGACTTCATCCAGGCCTGGTGGTGGTGAACGCTTGCCGCCAGCTTCGATGGTTGAGCACAGGCTGGCAGTTGAACAACGCATCTCCGCACTACCATTTGGTTCCTGCGTCGCAGACCACGCATCCGACAAAGGAATGCTGCGGACATTCTCCAGCTCTTTTTCGTCGTCGAGATGTGGCATAGCACCGAGGTCATAGCCTGGATCAAAATTTGGCGCCACACCTTGGTGAACATCTTCTGGCGTCTTCACATGGTCGCAGAACTCTTTGGGAGTGTTCGGACCCTCTTCAGACAGCCCATCGGAGGACTTTTTGCCTTCGGAACCCTGAGTACTGGAAGGACGCAGGAATTCCGCATCCCCAATCACAGGATACGGGTCAAGCTCAATCAGTTGTGCGGTTTCTACCCTCGTTGCCAAGGCATCGTCTTGGAGCCCCGTCCCCGTGATTTCAATCAGTTGGGCGTACTCTACCCTTCTTGCCACGGTGGCATCTTCGAGCTCCGTCCGCGTGTGTGCCACGGTATCTTCTTCGAGCTCCGTCCGCGTGTGTGCCACGGTGTCTTCTTCGAGCTCCGTCCGCGTGTGTGCCACGGTGTCTTCTTCGAGCTCCGTCCGCGTGTGTGCCACGGTATCTTCTTCGAGCTCCGTCCGCGTGTGTGCCACGGTATCGTCTTCGAGCTCCGTCCACGTGTGTGCCACGGTATCTTCTTCGAGCTCCGTCCGCGTGTGTGCCACGGTATCTTCTTCGAGCTCCGTCCGCGTGTGTGCCACGGTATCTTCTTCGAGCTCCGTCCGCGTGTGTGCCACGGTATCTTCTTCGAGCTCCGTCCGCGTGCGTGCCACGGTATCTTCTTCGAGCTCTGTTCGCGTCATTTCAATCACGTCAGAGAGTTTGCTGATTGGTCGTGGTGAAAACACAGAGCTGGCAGTACGTAGTGGTGGATGACTATGGTGGATGGGGGTGGAGGGCTGTTCCTCGGCTACGTGAGCTGGAAAATTGCTTTCAATAAGGGTGGAGGCAGCTTGTTCCTCAACTATCAGGGATCCAAGGCTGTGAATGGAGCTAAAAGCCCGTTCCAGGGCTTGGTGCTGCTCATTTTTCAGGTAGGTCGCGTGTTCGTGCAAGGCTTGAACTTGCTCCAAGGTGTGGTTGCACAACTTCACGTAATCTCTCAGTCTCTGACAGACCCCTGCCTTGTTCTCGTAGAACTTTGTAACTCTGCTGTTGAGCTTCAACATGTCATCCACAATCCTCGTTGTTTTGGCCTCCATCTGGATTCCCACCTGGTGCAAGCTTTCTCGAGCACCCGCCTCAAGTTTTCGAATGACGTTTTGCTGCTGCTCGGTCTTTATGCCAACCAAAAATCTGGTGATATCTTGCCCAACCAATTCGCGTGCGCGTTCGTTCATCCATTCTTGGTAGTCCTGTTGGCATTTATGCAGCGAGTATAGGAGGCCTTTGGCTTCTTTCATAAGTTCATCAGGTGTCTCTGGACAAGACTCGTTAATCCAACCATCCAGCTGCTCCGGCGAATAGTCGATGATGACAAAAGCACACTCTTCCGCCTGCACGCGTTTAGCATAATTCCCACACTTCTCCTTCGCGGATTTTGCTGCAGCCACAAGGTCCGAAGACAAGGGACTCTTGGTGGCGTCCTGATCAACGAGAGGCAATAGCATTTCCTGAGCGCTGTTGATCAGCACGAAGAGAAGATGAATGAAACTGCCAGGACTTGCTTGTTGCTGGAGGTTCATTACCTGGGACAATACATCAGGAGGCAATTCTGGACCGCAGAGCCGAGCTTCCTTGTTGCACAAGACATCCAGCACCGGAATCTGCTTAATGCGTGCAAGTATTCTTTCCTGAACGGCTTTCATACTATCCTGATTCTGTTGGATAATCTCGCTTAATTGTTGCTTGTACGCTTCACGCGTTTTCACAATGGTCACAAGATGGGGCAGCTGCTGAAACGGATCCTCAATATTAAGCCCCATGTAGGCGATTGGTTGCGTATAGTTAGTACTACGTCCCAGAGTTCTTAGATCCTCATCTTTTGGTATCGGCTGCGGGGATTTTGCGTTCTCCTGTCTCGCTTTTTCAAGGTGGGAATTAACGAGTGCCTCCAACTTTCGAACAAAGTCGACGAAATCAAATCCAGAGGGCAGTTGCTTTGCAATTTCACGGGCCTTGCCCTGCAAAAGCTGTTGCGCCTTCATCAACCACGCGAATTCCTCGCCATATCGTTGTTGAATGCGCTGACTCATGGACAAATGGTAGTGTGATCGTGCCTCCATTATGATGCAGTAAAACTGCGTCAAATATCTGAAATGATTGAGCTCTTTCTTGTTCCCCCAAAGCGGCTGCATGTCAGTGAACTTCACAGCGACTTTCCAGTAGTCTTGAGCCAAATCCAAGGCTTGTTGGGCCAGCGCGTTGCTGGGTGCAGTATTCTGCACATCCAATAAATACTGCATGTGTGATGCATAAGTTATACAAAGTGAAGCCAATAATTCAAGGTGAGACAGCGATATGTCGGGCGTCAATTCCAACTTTTGGTGATCGTGGCTGAGAATGCCGCTGATCCGTTGCTTGACGTGCTCAAACAAGCCTGCAGCTTTTTGGAAATACTCCTTTGACCATGCTACACCTTGGTTACGTCTCTCCAAGGTGCAAGCCATGGAACAATAAGTGGCGCCAGCATTGAAAAGTACGCAGGCCACTTCAAACGACAGCAAACGCGAAGATGTCTTCTTGTTGGTGTATGGATCAATCCATGTGAATATTACGTTGACCTCTCCGTCAGCCAAGGGCACATGCGTGCTCAAATGGTCCAATGAGGCACAATATGCGAGTTGGTTTCGGATCGTGTTCAAATTCAGGTTGTCCTTCTGCCGCACATGCTGTCGCCTTTCACTGAGGCCGTGCACGTGCTCACTCACCACTTGTGCCAATTCTGTGCCACAATGCTTTTTGATATACTTATTCACTTGAGCAAACAAATCTTTGTCCTTGTCAGGCTTTTTTTGTTGCCAAGGAAGCAGCGCATCGGCAATCGGCATATCATCCGCCATCGGTGGCCAGCACAAACAGAAGAGCACCTAAAAATGAAAATGAATCCCAAGACATGTGCAACAGCGGTGGTTCTGGACTGACCCAGCGAATTTGCAATGCAGGCAAACATGCCAAGCATTCGATGCAATGCAGAACTGGAAAATGCAGGGTTCACTTGCATGCAAAGACACTGTCAAGTTGGAACATGAACTGACGACACCATGTGATACCATCCACTCTGAAGTTATTTTCCCATATTGCACATCTGCGTACGAAGCAGTTGTTCCCGGAGACCACTGCTAGACAGCAGCAAAAGTGCAAGAGTCCACCAGCAAAACAGCCAAATCGCCCCCAAAAGGCGTATCCTATTCAGGTGTGCCCTGCAGCAGCCGCAATTCACACGAATACAACAAGTTGAGGGACACAAAGTGTGAGGTGTGTGGAGCCCCAACAGACCTCAAGGCAAAGAGGAGTAGAAAGGGGAAATGCACATGTTGTATGGCAGGAGACACACAATTTCCCAGTATGACACGGTGTTGTTGATGAAAGTTGGACCTGTTGAAGCTCCTGCGCATTGCGCAGTACCGTTTGTACACCACAATGCAGAGCAATGACAGAGCAAAGGGTCAACGGCAAAGCATTAAATCTGCGAACAGTTTGAGATGTAGTTCCGATTTTTTGCACTTTTGCACCACTTGCGACAAGAATCTATTCAGTTCGATGTGCCCGCCCTCTGCCCCCAAAAAAAAGGACCCACCAGTGACCTACCCCTACCCCGGGGGGGGGGGGTCCCAGCTGAAGGAGGCACCCAACTTTTTCAAAAAGCCCCCCCCTAGGGTAGGCAGGCCACCAAGCAAAGGCCTAGACACGGCCCCCTTGCCTTTGCCTCGTTGACGCCACCTTCACTAGCCTTGTTGGGGTGGGCCTTTGGATCACACTTTGTGCCTTCTCCCCATGAGTATCGCACAAAGGGGATAATGAGCATGGACTCAATACATGGGTAAACCCCCCCCCACCCGACAACAATACCTGTGCTCTTAATTTTTGCTATTGGAACATTTAGCCATGTCACATGGATAGGAGGATTTCAACTTTGCCACTTGTGGGTTATATCCGCTATCCGTCTCACAATTTTTCGACCAAGAAATGATATCACCGACCCTATGGCAGATTGTTTCTTAGCAAAGAAATGTTAGGAGGTATCGTTTCTTGGCAAGGAAATTTTAGGGGGTATCGTTTCTTAGCAAAGAAATGATAGCATTGATTTTGACCTCTTGTCCTCTTTAGAATACCTCAATAATGTCCAAGAAATATGCCAAAGTTTTTGAGGCGCAATTGCCCATGTCATCACATGTAGAGCAATTCATGGGTGCACTTCAAGAGTGGCAACAACAGAAACAAGGTGCCAATGTCGGTGTGGTGCCTAGAACACTAAATGTATCACCAAAAATGGAAGAAGGTGAAATTCAAAGTAGAGCAGTCCAAAGAGGAGGAAATCAAAGCAAAACCATGCCTCAAACCGGAAGTCAAGGCAGAACCTTGCCCAAAACCACAAACGGAAGGTGCACCAGTTAAAGTGGAACCCAAGTCACCACCCAAAATCGACAATCGTCAAGTGAGTACTTTTTCCATCTCTGATGCTGATTTGGTAAGCTCGCATTCTAGCGATTTGTTGAATACTTCTATGGTTTCCTCGTTGCGAGATGAAGCAAATGAATATGAAGAGTTTCCCCCGACCCAATTGCCTCACTTGCAATTGTTATGATGAATATTGTCCCCGGGTATGCATAGGCCCAGGATAAACAATGGGGGAGTGGAATTCCCGAAGCAGATACAGATTGATGCTTGCCTGCTTCAACTACGGAATCCCATAGCTGGGTAGATCTGGGGGTGGTTTTTGATAGTTTTGTCCCTCTCTTCGCGCCACCGTTCCATAAGTGAATCTTTGCTGTCGCCAAACAAAAATTCCCTCTCCAGGTGTGTGGCCCAAAATTCAGATAGCTGGGTAGAGAGTGGGCCTCCGAATGGGACTCCTTCTGCACCTTGAGGAAAAAATAGGTTCTTCACGACGAACAGCACAGTATGTGAAGTGTCCCAAGAGACAAACTGTAGCACACATTTAGCTGGGATATTCCAAAACTCAGGGCTCGTGCTCTATCCTACCCGATCCAAGGATGTGTCACCTGCCTTATGGATGGCACAAAAGACGGCTTTTGCCGCGCTGCGATGCTTCACACAGTCCATGGCGGCGGACACGGCTGGCGTAACAAGATGTTTTTTATTCTCCAAAACATGTCTTCCATGTCCATTTCCTTCAGGTGGCAGGCAGGAAAATCCGGTGCCATCCGGGTCAATGTCCCCACTAGGTCCCTCACACCGATCATCAACGGCGTTCCCAAGGAAATGGTGTGCCTACACAACTCTTTGAGAAGTGCGGACAAACATCCACTTACAATGCGGGCCCACTTGCGCAAAACATGAAGGCGGTATGAAAAAATGTCTTGCCACTTCAGTAGCATGGGATCGGCATTCTCATCACACTTCCATTCAATGAGATGGAAAGCTGATGATGCGGAGGCAAAGCAGTGAAACATAGTTGAGCCTCCAAGGTCCTCCTCTGTCATAGCCTCCAGTCCACGAAGCACAGATGCCAAGAATTCCCCAATTCCCTCGGGGGTTCCCAAACCCTTCGGTAGAACTTTTTAGTGTATAGCATCGCCTAAATCCCGGCCTCACGAGCCGAGTTCAACATCTCAACCATTGCAAGGACACAGGCGACATCCGGGCTTGGAGCACAACCCTACCAGTCACACTTAGGAGAAAGGAGGATGCCCTCTACCGTACGGCGGTCTTGTGGTCTGGTACAGAATGCAGCGCAAGTCTCTTGTCCCACATGCTCGCTGTCCAACCCCACGCTCTAATGCATGTCATAAGGAACTACAGGTACTCACCCATGAGGTGCAAGGTACGGGAGGCCTGACGGGAAAGCTCTGTATGAGAGAGGGCAGTAACTTGATGTACAATTACCTGCATTGCAGCGGAATCCCAAGCTGGCTTACTATCGCCGTCCGGGCCTGGCACAAAAAGTGCCTCAAGGGATGACTAAAAAGCATCTATCCCTGCCGTAAGGTCATCCCGTGTAGGAAGGCACGCTACACGAGAGTGGCCTGCGGGGACCGCCGCCCCTAGCAACCCAAATAGATCATACCATTGAGCAGTGGACCGTATAATAACGTGATCAGTGCGATTACGCAAGGAGAGGTAGGTCCGCATGAAATAGGCACATAGACGGGTGTTCTCCCGTCGTTGTAAAACCGCCAGGTTAAGTTAGAGGCGCCCTTATAAATAATTGAACAAAGGCGGAGTGCGCATCGCCAACCCGTGGTGGTTCCCTGGGACACCGCTTCTATCTGACCCGCTGGTAGGTCACTCAAAATGGGGGTCACCATCTGCGGTACACAACAAGACGCCGTCGCAAGAAATTCATGAGACGTGGGGGGTGCATCTCCCATGCCGACTTTTGCTCAGGGTTCGGACCTACGACATAGGCATCAAGAGGTTTGTTCAACACACATGTGCCACCGCCTTCCGCGATGCTGCAGTCCCCGTGCCCCTCTCTAATTGGCTCCAAAAAGCTGTAGTTGTGCTCCCATTGGCAGCCAAAAAAGTACAAGACCATTATAGCCGTCTAGGCTTTTTCAAAAAGTCTGTCATGAAGCGTGGCCGGAGCCTTTCCTATAGAGCCCGCTAGGAGGAGGAGTAATGGCTCGACAATTTGCCCTGAGGCAAGTTTCATAATGGCACCATTGACCTGGGTCTTGGGCGCTTTGGTAGCCGTGGCCTCCGCGGAGCCAACTTGATGGGTGTTCACTAGCAGAGCATACTCCCAACGCAGCCTATGCAGACCCCCCACCGGACAAATTTGATCGGCCATTGGTTGTAGGACGCTATGGAACAAAAACCCACGTCTATTTACACATTGAGGGGTTGGTCGGTCAATCAAGAGCATGGAAAAATATGGACCTCCCACCCGTGCAATGAGAAGCACAATTGACAGTGTTTTTCCAAAACCTAGCTGGGAACAGAAACACCTGTGACCTGCACCAAAGAACATGTTTTTGAGCACCCTTGCCCGTCGATGGTGCTCTTGAAAACGCTTGATGGGCGCCCTAGGCTTCTTCCGTCCGACCCGACCTACATACGGCAAGCCGCCGCTAATGACCACATACACATACTTATCTTCATCAGTCAATGGGGTGGAAAGTGGAAGGTTCGCCGGGCGTGCTATCCTAGACAACCGCCGATCCGGGCAATCAAATAACAATTGGTTGGAGCGGACTACCGACTCCGCAACTTCGCCCCACGGTACAAGACTATGCCTCAACAGTTGCTCGCGCACGCACGCCTCCGGATCCCATTTCCCCCAAAACTCTCATAGGGCAAACATGGACGTGCCCGAATCATGTACGTCCAGCGGCCTTCCCCGCACTTCCTTGGGAAAGGCTGGGAGGCTAGAGCACCACACAGATTTGCGGCCCGTCTGCCTCCCTGTCAGCTTGTGCGACGCTTGAAAAAACTTTTTCGGTGATACATGTGACCCCACGGGCTCCAATCCCCTTTTGCCATACTACGTTTAAATCTAAATTTCCCACACTCCTCGATTGGGTGGCCATTCCTCGCGGCTATCAGCCCGCAAATCATGGGCCCTAAATCGCAGAGAGTCAATGTCACAACAGCAGTTTGAGATTCGCATGTCTTCCCATGACTGAAGGAGGCACGACCACTGAGCGCTGGTAGCCCGATTATGTAGTACACACAAACGAAATTCCGGATCACTCATTCGTGATGACAGAGCTGACGAGTCAGGTACCCTCCATAGGTCAATCCCGACAAAGTACCTATGCAGCACCAGACTCTGCAACACAAACAAGCGAGGGTATATACGCACACCACGGTGTGGCGTGCGGATGGCAGCAGAAGGTGAGTCGGCCACAAATGTACTTGGTGGATTTTGGGGGGCGTCAAGAGGAGAATTGCAAGAACTGGTCCAAGAACACGCCCTGCCCAAGCCATTCCCAAACTCTAGAGCCCATAGTTTAGCTACGGGCGGCTGTTGCAAAATGACGGAGGAGAAAGCTAGTCCACTCCGTGGGGAATGTAAATGGCTGGGCGGTGTGGCCGTGGCGCAAGTTTTTGTAGACCAGCGGGTAAGGCTTCATGAATTTTCAAGGAGGAAATTTGAAAAGGTGTTTAACTCATGGTCGCTGGAGCGGGTTGCGGTGTTAGGGGTAATATGGGATGGGGCACATGGGCCCCGGTGGAGACGTAGGCTCGGAGGTCACAGGCAGCCAAATGCAAATGGCGAATTTGCTCCTCTCGCGGGCGTTGCAGCCAGTAGTCGTTGAAGCTCATGAGGCAGCGTGTCAAAAATATCATCCTCCAGGATGCACCCAAGTGACGAAGGTCGGGACATAGTGTCACATTTGCGGGTAGACGATGCAGATCCACCAGACATGGCCCCAACATCGGAGGCGCCAGACCCAGGGGGTGCGGGTGGGGCAAAGTTGGAGGAGGTTGCCGGGGGCTTCAAGTCACACGCCGCCAGTTTTGCACCGGTTGAACGTGAAAAACACTTGTTCCTCCAAATTCAACCACGACTCTGCATTACCAATGGATAGGGCAGCGTGGCCGGCTTACAAAAGGCGTCAGTGGATGAGGACGCCATGCGGGCTCGACACTTGGTCCTAGCCGTCCCGAATCAATGTAAACTAGACTGCTCTTGGCATCTAGTCCCACGGCAATGACTGGTTGCGGCACCCAGGTGCCATCCACACTTGATGCCCGGAACCGCCACTTTTGTTTGCTGAGCAAAAGCGACTCCCTGCCGCCAATGTTTGGTATCGGCCTAGTTGGGCGTCAAGGCGGCGGGTAAAGGTCGGCCACTACGTGCACTATGAGGTATCAGGCGAGAGGACGCTGAAGATGATGAAGAGGACGAGAAATGAGACATTGAAGATGGTTGGCCTCATGCTCCTTTCGCCACACGTCGTCCTCCGGCCACACTCGGACTAGTTGACGGATCTGTGCCTGCACGGGTTGGCCGACTGCCGAGACCGAATGCCACAACGAAAGCCCGAGCGCCTCAATATTGTGTGGAGTGTGGGGGCGTGACACGTTCCGCGGATGTCGCAAAATTGTCATCTACGCCCAGATCACTGTCGTCCCATCCCCATCTTGAGTCTGCGCCGTAAGGAAACCCATTGTACACAGCTCCTTGGTCACAAAACTCTCGTTCCAACGCTTCAATGTAGTGTTGCGAAGGGCGGACTTGCCCGAAGGCACGTGCAAAGGTACCGGTAATGTGCACGAAGTCAACAAGGGCACCAAGCAATTTTAGTCAGGTGCTGGTAGTTGGCCGGCCACCGTACCACAGGAACAAGCTCAGGATATGACCCTTCATGGTAACGCACCATCCAGGTGCTAGCAACCATGAATTCCAGGTGGAACTGCAGTTTGGGAAGTGGCGGGCATGCAGAAGTCTGAACCGCCAACGCCGATGCAATGTGGTGAGGATCAAAACCTAGTTCGGCCAACCCTTTTATGACCCTCCACGCTATTTGGTTCTTATTGTGCCGCTGTCCATCATCTTATGTCCAATCTCCACAGTGAAGTGCCCCCGTCTGTTTGGGGGAACGTGCACATATAGCATGAGTTGCCGTCCGCCGCCCATGCCTTGCGTGAAACGTGGACCTTCTAGTTAGGCGTCAGATTTACTACTCCTGTCTTGGTCGTAAGCTTTCCCCCGGATCCTCTTCAGTGGCATACACGCAGGAAACCGTGTTAGCCATAGGACAAACACTGAAGTGCAGCACAATATGCTCAGGATGCACAAAACATTGCAATGTGTCGTCGACTTTCATAAACCACGGAACCGTGCGGGTTACCCCACAAGCGTGGGCCTTCCCTCACATGCAGAGGGCAAAATCGGTATTCACAGAGCTTGTAACAAATGAAACCCCCCCTACCCTCGTATGCAAGGCACACAATTCCAAGACATTGGTGGTTAGGCCCTCGGCGCATATGGTTCCAAGCCACATTTGTGTAGGTGTGTGCGGAGAAGGGGCTTCCACCATGTGTTTGGGTAGCCCTTACTTGCCAAGTCGCGGGTGATTAAACTAATATTAGCATTGGCATCAGATGGCAGGTCCCTTTAATATCCAGATTTTTTTTTGCCGGCGTGGGGACCACGGATTTTAGCGCGGTGCGTGCTTTGGGCGCGTGTGCTTCAGGATAGCACATCAAGAATTGATGGGCCGCTGTATGTTTCAAACCTTTTTCAGCCAGTCGCAAACGAATCCGTGGGGGGTGCTGCAAGGGGGTCCTATGGCTCCAGTGTCATGTCTCCCTGCAGGGTGATCCACTGGCCACCGCCCCCTTCCCACTGAAGGTCCAAATTGTAAATCGCTTCAAAAGTAGGTTGCAGCAGGTCCCTAGGCGTATCGGCATACATGACACCATTGATATTGTCACGGAACCAACCTGGTTTTGTGGGAGGAGCGCACGGGTGTTGTGCTCGGGCGCCGCTCGGGGCAAATGGAAGACACACGGGGGAAAATCGATGTTCACTGAGCATAAACTTGGCACACACCAACTGTGATAAACAGGGGCCACCAATCGCCAGACCGCGCTTTTGCCATACGGCATGGTTGGCAAACACAAAGGCATCGTTACAGAATACATCAAAATATACACAACGTAGAACGTCATCAATGGGAATGTTGTGGAACAGCTCGGGACTACCGGATCCAATGCGATCTAATTTACAATCAATTGTACTAATAGCAAAGCGCAGGGTGCCTCGGCGGGTTCGGCCAGTCGGCCCCGGGGCACGTGAGACCAAGTGGGCAATTTCAGTGATGGAGTCCCATCCATCTTGCCTATCTAAGGAGGGAAACATTGCTTCCCATCTAATTCAAACAAGGCCACTTGGCGGGGGAGGGAACCTTGGTGCCAGAGATGGGACAGGTTGTCATTCCATCGTCGCACCCACGGTTTGGGTGCGCCGCAAGAAGGCCTACGCAGACCCCCCCCCCCCTTTGGGTACCGCTAGAACCACCGTGTGCACGCGTTTAGGGTGCCTAAGAGTCACCGTATGAGTTCCTATAAGTGTCCTAAGTTCAAAGCAAGCCTAGGTTGTTGAGGGCCACACGCGATGTTCAACTCCCAAAAATGACCAAAAGCGCACAAAGGTGGGTTCTAGGAGGGGTTCCAGCGCAGAAAGGGGGGTTCTAGCAGGGGTTCCAGCGTAGAAAGGGGGTTCTAGCAAGGTTCTAGCAGAGGGTTCAAGCACATAAAGGGGTTCTAGAAAGGGGTTCTAGCAGGGGTTCACCTTTCTTTCATCATTGTTCCCTTGCATTTCAGCCCACATGCCTTTGTTGGCCCCCTTGGTCGACTGGACCAAGGCTGCCCCGGCTACCGTGGGCACTCGGGGCTATGCTATCCCCGATGGTTTGGGCTGCACCAACCTCACCCCCCAACCCGACAACAAGGCGGTGATCCCCCCGGGCACCACCATTGCCCGCATCCGCCTCAACCGCACCCTCTTTGGCAACGACAAGCAGCCCTCCGCCCTCACCGATTGCCTGCACGGGGTGATGGAGGGCAACCCCCACGTCCCCATCCTCCAAGTGTGGCTGCACGGCGACAACACCGACGAGTTGTCCAAGCGTGCACCACCCAAGCGCACCCTACCGTGAATACGACGCAACGGCGTCATGTGGGGATGGAGGGCACCACCCTCCTCTTCGCCGCCCACAAGCCCACCACGAAGAAGGCCGGGAAGGACAAATACCCCTTCAAGCAGCCCCACGTCAACACCCTCCGCAACGTGGTGGACGGCAAGCCTGCCATGTCCCTCCCCAACTATTCCCTTGCAAGCCACCCCCCCTACCGTTGGAAGCCGGAGCACGTGGGGTTGACTACGCTGGTGCTGATGGAGAGCGAGGACTCGGTCTTGCCCATCCCCATGTGCCACGCCCGGCCGCTCGTTGGGACAAGCGAACCAGTGAAGCAGGTTGACGCCTTCCGGGAAGTGAACAAAGACCTGGTGCCATTGGGTCAGACGGGCCACGTGTTCAAGGAGGAGTTTCTGGCAAAGGATGGCCAGATGCCGGCAAACATGAAGATCGAGGCGGACACTGTGGGCCTGCGGTGGGGTGGCATCTTCAACGTTGCATGGCCAAGCCCAAACCGGCCACCCGATCCAGGTGACAGGGCTGCAGTGTACGCGGTGATTCGGACGGGCAGTGGAAGTCAAGACGAAGGCCTTCAGCTTCCTCACATCGTACTTTGGGCGCAAAGGATTCTACAAGGCCTGTCTACGAAGTACCCGGGTACGTTCTTGGTATATGGGATGCAACGTTCTAGGGCGTGGTGCGGAACCCCTAGTTAGAGCACAATTTCCAGAACACCCACCTAACCACCAAACGACCTAAAAAAATGGGATTCGGCACCCTCAAAACCCCCCATCCCCTTTCTTTCCCCACACAACCCTCGTCGTAGGGGTGGTTTTTGGGGGGGGCGGGGGGGCAAAGAGTTAGAGCAGAGTTGGAACAAAGTTAGAGCAGAGTTAAAGCACCTTGTAGTTAGAGCACTAGTTATCGCGCGATAACTCAGTTATCGCGCAGTTATCGCAGGTAGTTATCGCGCATTCCTCCTCCATCCCTCACTAGGACAAACAACACAAAACACTTGGCACAAAGCATTTTTGGTCTTTCTTCACACAAACTCCTCAAAGTCTGAGGCCTTGGCTGCCTCCAGTCCCAAAAGCCCTTGCTCCAGGGCGTTCATGGACATGCAATGATGCATGGCGGAGGGCCATACTTGGCCTCACCAAAGACCAACCCTTGAAACAATTTTTGAGCCTCCTCTTGTAAGGCCCATGCCGATACTCCGTTGGGATGGAGGAAAACTCAAAAATGTTCCTCCACTTCTCGGCAAAAAAAGTGGAATGTGCCAAGCACCAATGGATCCACCTGGTGGGGGACCAACCTAAGTCTCCCCAAGCTTTTGAAAACTTTGTGGTCAACGCACGGTGGCGTTCCACTTGGGTTAGAGTGTACATCTCCCTCACCCTCCAAAGCTCATACAAACTCTCAATGCATATTACCACGACATGCATGTATCCTTCGCGAACGGGGGATATGTGGCCGTTTGAATGGGGCGCGAATATTTGCGTGAATCGACCCAAATTTTGAGGCTTTCGGGGGAAAACGCCATATTTTTGGTTCCTTCTGAGGGATTTGAGGGGGTAAAATTCTTCCCCCGGCTTCATTACACATCATCCAGTGAAGGTCCCGCCCCAAAAGCATCCACCATGCCCAAAAGGCGCCCAAAACAAGAGGTGCCAAAACCCGGCAAGCCTGTAGCCGATTCATAGGCGTGAATTCACGTGAATTCGTACGAAATTCAAAATAATTTCGTACGAATACGAATTTGGTACGAACTTCACGTGAATTCACGTGAATTCATACAAATTTCACCCTTGTGCACCCCCTCATTTGTCCTAACACCCGGGGTACCCCCCCCCCAATGCACCCCTGCAGGCACCCTTGCTACAGGCAACATGTGCACATGTGTGTGGGTGTGCCTTTGTGTGGGGTGTGTGGGTTTGTGTGGGTTTGTATGGGTGTATGGTTGTGTTCGCATGTGGGTGGATGCATGACTTCTTGTTTGTTTCTACGTGCGGGCGTGCGTTTGTGTGTTGGTGTGTGTGAGGATGTGGGGGCCACCCGACCACATACGCACACAAACCCGTCCCAAACCTCACACCGACACCCACACACCCACACACACAACCACGGACCCATGGATACACACCCACGCACAAACACGCACCCACGCGCACAAACCAATCAACACACACACACACACACACACACACACCCACACACACCCACACCCACACCCACACACACACACACATAGACACACCCACAATGATCCCGCCCCACATACCTAACCACAACACATCCACTATGCAGGTGTGTGTGTGTATGTGTGGCTGGGCAGTGTGTGGGTGTGGGTGGGGTGGTAGGGCGGTTTCATTCCATTAATGGTGTGTGGGTGTGGGGTGGGTGGGTGCATGTACGACTGTGTGTTTGTTTCCGGGTATGGGTGTGCGCCTGTGTGTGGGGGGGGTGAGGATGTGAGGAGCATCAAACCATGCACATATATGCATAAGCCATACATACACACACACACACACACCCTTCCCACACCTCACACCAACACGCGCGCACACACAAACACACACAACCACACACCCAACTACACATGGACACACCAACCCACACACACACACACACACACACACACACATCCGCAGAAACCCATCCACACACAGGCAGACACACACACACACACACACACACACACACATAGAACCCCTCCCCCCTAAACATCTAACTGTGACACATCCACCAGGTACGTATGAGGGTGTGTGGGCGGGCAGTGTGTGGGTGTGGGTCGAGTGGGGGGCTGTTTGCTTTCATTGAGGGTATGTGTGTGTTTGTGCATGGGTGTGTGTGTGTCTGTCTGTGTGTGTGTGTGTGTGTGTGTGTGTGTGGGTGTGTGTGTGTGTGTGCCGGGGGGGCAGGTACAGGGAAATGTGTGTGGGTGTGGGGACTTCTGTACCCTTCGTGAACGGGGGTTAAGTGGCCGTTTGAATCCGAGATTCACGGTCGTGAATTTCACGCGAATTTGACCCATTTTTGGTGTTTTTTTTGAGAAAACACTACATTTTAGCTTCCCCTAGTGACCTAGATTAAAGTCAATATGTTTAATATTTGGCCAAAAATTAACACGTTAATCTCAAGTGTCAATTCTTATAGGGGGGGTTAGGGGGTTTGCCGTGAAAATTATGACCCCCATGGGTTGCCTTACGGGCTTGGGTGTCGTTTCCCCCCGGGGGTTGGTGGGGCGGTCCTACCCATGTGGTTGTTTCAAAATGTTAAAATGGCTCTCGGCTTTAATTTTTGTTTTTAATTTTTGGATTAATATTTGAAAAGTTAAAAATTAAAGGGTCGCCAGCATTAATATTAATCTCACAAATATTAACCCTATTCTCCAAATATTAACCCTCCATAGAAATGCAAAACAACAAGCCAAACATGCTAGGGGGCATGCATAATTGTTGTGCCTTACCAAAATGGATATCCCTACTTCCCCTTTTTCTGCACACACACAGACACACACACACACACACACATACACATACACACACACACACACAATGATATTGGCACCCCCACACACACCCAACCCCTCCCACACACATCCCTCCTTGCTACTTCATCTCTCCTCCCGTTGCCCTTGCTCTTAAGGTTTGGGAGGGACCTTTCTTTCCACAGGTTATTTTTTTGAAGAAAAGATTGAAAATTGTTGAAGATCGTTGAAAATTGAGCAAGGAGAAAAAGGTTGTAGGTATGTGTGTGTGTGTGTGTGTGTGTGTGCATGCATGTGTGTCCATTGTGGCTAGTTTCTAGGTTGTAGAATGCCCCAAAGGAGATAAAGGGGCAAGTTCAGGTTTCATTGGCAATGCCACCCCCCCCCCCTTGGTATTGTGGTGTGTGATGTTTGAGGCTATGGGGTCTAGGGTTATGGTTCCTAGGGCTGTGGTGTGTGGGTGTGTGGGTTCGTGGGGCTGTGGTGTGTGGACCTATGGTACGTCTCGGTGTGGTTTCTAGGGCTGTGGTGTGTGGGGGTGTGATGTTTGGGGCCGTGCTGTGTGGGGGAGTGGTTTCTAGGATTCTGGTGTGTGGGGCTGAGATTTCTAGGGTTGTGGTCTGTGGGGCTGCGGTGTGGGGTTGTGGTGGGTACGGCTGTGGTATATGGGTGTGTGGTGGACATGTGTGGGGTTTGGTGTCAGGTGCTGTGGTGTGAGGGGCTGTTGCATGGGGTGCTGTGGGGGTGCATTGCAGCCCTGTGGTGGGTTGTGGTGCATTGTGGGTGAACAAAATCAGTGCACGAGGGACTGGGGGGCATAATTAATTTTTCGGACGACTTTTTAATTTCTAGTAAGTTAATATTATCAGTTAATTTTTAATATTTGGAACGCCGGTCCAAAAACTAAATATTAATCTCAAGAAATTAACACCGGCGGTCTAAAAATTAAACAGAAACAATGGGGGCAGTGTGGGGCTTTGGTGTGTGCGCCCGTGGTGTGTGGGCCTTTGGGGTGTCCGGCTAGGGTGTGTGGGGTTGTGGGGTGCGGCGATGTAGTGTACAGGGCTGGGGTGTGTGGGGCCGTGGAGTGTGGGGTTGTGGTGTGTGGGGCTGTGGTGTGTGGGGTTGTGGTGTGTGGGCTGTGGCGTGTGGCCCTGTGGGGTGTAGGGTTGTGGTGTGTTGGGCTGCAGGGTGTGGGGCTGTGGCATGTTTGGGGCTGTGGTGCTTGGGCCTGTGGGGTGTGGGCCTGTGGGGTGTGGAGCTGCGTGGTGTGGGGCTGTGGGAGGTAAGGCGGTGCGTTTGGGGCTGTGGTGTGCAGGGCTGTGGTGCATGGGGCTGTGTGTGCGGTTTTGCTGTGTGGGGCAGTGGGGCATGGGGCTGTGGGGTGGGGTGTTGTGGTGTGTTGGGCCATGGTTTGTTGGGTTGTAGGGTGTGGGGCTATGGCGTGCCGTGCTGTGACAATTTGGATTGTGGTGCTTGGGGCTGTGGGGTGTGGGGCTGTGGGTTGTTGGGCTGTGGGGTCATGGTATGCCGGGCACGGTGCCCTTTGGGGCTGCGGTGCTTGGGGCTGTGGGGGGTGCCGCTGTGGGGGTTTGCGGTTTGTGGTGTGGGGCTGTGGGATGTTGAGGGTGTGCAGTCCGAAAAAAACACAAAAAACCAAAAGTTAATTTTTGACCCCCTGAAGTAATTTCTGGAAATTAATATTATCGAGCCAAAAATTAATTAATATATTAATTATTAATCGACGCGAGCGTTAATATTAATCTCGAAAAATTAACGAAAGCGACGCAAAAATTAACGTGAAGAAAAGTGCATAACGCACAACCACCTCACCATTTCAGGCACCCGGGGGGGGGGGGGGGGGCGAGAGACTTCCGGGGGGGGGGGGGGGGGCTTTAGGGGTTTGGGGGGGTCGCATACTGGCGGCGGGGGGGGGGGGCACAGCCGCACACAACACAGCCCCAAACATCACACCCCCACACACCACAGCCCTAGAAATCACACCGAGACGTACCATAGGTCCACACACCACAACCCCACGAACCCACACACCCACACACCACAGCCCTAGGAACCATAACCCTGAACTAGCCCCTTTATCTCCTTTGGGGCATTCTACAACCTAGAAACTAGCCACAATGGACACACATGCACACACACACACACACACACACACACACACACACACACATACCTACAACCTTCTTCTCCTTGCTCAATTTTCAACGATCTTCAACAATTTTCAATCTTTTTTTCAAAAAAATAACCTGTGGAAAGAAAGGGAATACCCTCTCAAACCTTAAGCGCAAGGGCAACGGGAGGAGAGAGGAAGGAGCAAGGAGGGATGTGTGTGGGAGGGGTTGGGTGTGTGTGGGGGTGCCAACCTCATTGTTTGTGTGTGTGTGTGTGTGGGTTGGGTTCTCTTGATCATTCTCACGAAGTGTGTGTGTGTGTGTGTGTTTGTGTGTGTTTGTGTGTGTGTGTGTGTGTGTGTGCGTGCGCGTTTCTTCCCATTCCATACAAGAAAAGGTGCATTGATGTTGTATACTTTGTATGTAGAGCCCACTATGTGCCATCTAAAGGCGCCAATGAAGCGGTGCACTAGGGGGTGGTCATCCCAAATGGCTAGCTCACCGGACACCCTAGGTGTTGCCCACTAGAACCCCTTGCGGTCATCAATAGACTTCAACACTCCGAAAAAACCATGTGTTAATATTTACATTAATTTCTCGATATTAATATTAAGTTAATTTTTCAATCGGCGTTAATATTAACCGAAATCTGGATATTAATCTCGAGAAATCAACGCAAAAACGCAAAAATTAACAAACGACGAATGGGCCACAAACCTTCAAATTGCCGGCCCATATCGTTGCAAGTGCTGCCATGTCCTTGTCCCCGCACACGGCCATCCCTATCACCCACAAGGACGCGGGTGTGCGGCCCCGTGCGCCGTGGTTGAGGAGCCCAATGGAGAGTTGGGTCCAACTACCACCGGCGCACGGGTACGCATCCCCACGCACAATGAAGGTGAGGGGCCTTGTCCAATCGATGGTGTCCACTAGCGATGGGCGTGATTGGACGTACCGGGCCCATGAGGGTAGCGCAAGAGCGCCCACTCGCGGGGGGATCGGGGACGGACACGGGTGGTCGTAGGTCAAGGGGGGTGACCAACTCGTTCCACGTGCCCGTGAACGTATCCCGAGTGGGGATGGGGCGGGGGAACGGGAGGCCCGTTGCGGCCGTGTAGGCCGGCCCCCGGCGGCTCATGTACTCCGACACGTGCCGGAAGCCGAGCTTGGGGACATTCAAGTCCATGAGGAGGCCGACGAGGTCCGGGGCCGGGAAGAGGTGGGAGGCATATTGCTTCACCGCCTCCACTTGCTTAGTAGGAATAAGGGAGGGGTAGCCAACCTCCATGGCCTCGGACCATCGGGCCTGGGCCAAAGGTGATGAGGCCACCCACTCACCAAGGAGTTGGGAGACCAAAGGGTCCCACTCAAACGCACGAGCGTCATGTTAAGCTCAGTAAGGGTGTCCCGAGAGAAAGGCATAACAAGGGCTATACAAGGGAACATGGTGGTGTGGAGGGGGGGCGGAATGCGGGCAACCGGAGGGAGGGTGTCCAAGACACCCACCAACACAACATTGGAACCTCTCTACTATACCGTTGTGCAACAATATACCACGTAACACCCCTTATAGGTCCGCATATGTGCATGGAAAAATGGGTACAAATGGCCCAATCGCAAAAATTTGACTTTAACCTCTTAATATTCGCGAGATTAATATATTAACGCCTTCATATATTAAAAATTAAAAATTAACACATTGACTTTAATCTAGGTCACCGGGGTCAATATGACGCATTAGAGGGGGCAAAAGTCAAGTTCCATTTGCAGTCCCCATGATTCAATGAAGGTCCCATCCCAAACGGACCCATCAGGCCCAAACCGTGCCCAACAAAAATCCGGGCATTATGTCCCGGGCCCTTTGGGCCTGAATTAGAGGAATTCGTACGAATTTCGTAAGAATTTGTAGGAAATTCGTACGAGATTCGTGCGAATTTGGCAGATTCGTACGAAATTCGTGCGAATGTCGCGCGCGCTTTCTGCGAATTTCACCAGAATCTCCAGATTCGTACGAATTTCCGAAATTTCCAAATTTCAGCAAAAAATCACCCAAATTCACGTGAAATTCACGCAAATTCACGCATGCGTGAATTTGGTAAATTCACGTTGCGTTCACGGTGATTGAGCCCAACATTATCAAGCTACCAACAAGGTTAAACATCAAATTTCAAGACATTTCTAAGGACAACGTTTTGGCGAAGATGGCACAAGAAACGCAAACGATGGCGCCAAGTTACGAGCAAAACAAAGCAAAAATTGGTGAAATTCACGGTACCGTGAATCTCGGATTCAAACGGCCGGTTCACGAAGGGTACATCGTTGCATGCATAGGTGGTGTTGGTGTGGCTCTTCTGCCAGTGTCCTGCAAAAATGGTACGAAATTCGTAAGAAGTTCGCACGAAATTCGTACGAAATTCGTCCCCAAAGTGCCTCAACATACATACTGTGAATGTGGTTGTTACGAATTTCGTACGAAGTTCGAACAATTTGCATGAATGTGTATCATTTTTGTGCAGAACAAACACACTCAGCCCATAGCACACAGCCTAGCAACACAACAACAACACAGAAGAACAACAGAGTCCGGTCATCAGCAATAGTCACCAATGAGGAGCAGCAGACAGACAAAGTACAACAAGCAGCAAGCAAAACAATGATACCAACACAGCCGAAAAGCAGGCATTACACACACATCATGACAATCAGCAGCAACAAACACAAACGACAGAAAGCCACAAACTACAAACAGCACAAAAGTATCGTCCCACATGATTCAACAACAAGCACCCACCCATCCAACCATCCACACCCACCCATAGCACACAGCACAGCAACACAAAAACAACATAGAAGAACAACACAGTCCGGTCATCAGCAACAGTCACCAATGAGGAGCAGCAGACAGACGAAGCACAACAAGCAGCAAGCAAAACAACGATACCAACACATCCGAAAAGCAGGCATTACACACACATCATGACAAGCAGCAGCAATAAACACAAACGACAGACAGTCACAAACTACAAACAGCGCAAAAGTATCGTCCCACATGATTCAACAAAAGGCACCCACAACCCAAGACCCACCAATGCATGCACATATCCCCCACGCACGCACACACCATGCACCCACGCCCACACAAACAACAACCCCTCCGACCAGGCACACCCACACACACACAAAAATGACACAAATTCATGCAATTTGTTTGAACTTCGTGCGAAATTCGTACGAAATTCGTAACAACCACATTCGCAGTACCTATCTTTGAGGCACTTTGGGGACGAATTTCGTACGAAATTCGTACGAAATTCGTACGAAATTCGCACCATTTTTGCAGGACACTGGCAGAAAAGCCACACCAACACCACCTATGCATGTACCGAAGTCCCCACACCCACATACATTTCCCTATATGTGCCCCCGGCACACACACACACACACACACACACACACACACACACACACACACAGACACAGACACACACACACACACACACACACACATACACAAACACACAGACCCAAACACAAACACACACATACCTGTTTGCTTTCAAATTAGCACAGATCTTGTCAAAAGGTGAGGCAGGGATGGTCCAGCACTTGCGGTCACCCTGCCAAGTGTTGACGGGCAGTGCTGGGAGCATGCTGAGAGGAACATATGAAGCTTGAAATTAATAGGTTCTAAAGTCGGCACTAACTTGATTATTTGCTTCCAAAGCACCAGCAACTAGCACACGAGAGCCATGGGGATAGAGATAAGACATATCATCACGCTCTGCTTTCATATCGGCACACATCTTGTCGAAGGATGACAAAACAATACCTGTGAAGAGAAAAAGGATACCCTCCCTAACCTTAACCGCACTGCAACAAGCAAGACACTCTCATAGCCGCACACCCAGGCACTCAGGGGGTGTAAGTGGGGGTCTCCTTGCCCCCCCTCCCACCCCTCCCAACCCTAGACGTGGTTGATTACGCTCCTATGGTTTGACCCAATGGACCCCCCCACCCCACCCTCATGCATCTACTAGCACCTATAACCTGTGCCCTTCCCAACAAATGTGTGAGCAATGCAACAAAGCATAAGAAATGTAATGTGTTGTGTTTTGATTTGTTATTTGTGTTCTAGTGTAGAACAAATCTAGGCTAGAATGATTCCTGTTCTAGTCTACGTTCTAGCTAGATGTTGTAGGCTAGAATGCCCTCGCGATGTCGTTCTCGGCTAGAACAAAATTGTGCGTGCTGGCGTGTATCTAGGGATCTACAAAACAAATTGTTCAATATCCCATGTGTGCAACAAATAGCAGTGACAAGACAAAATGGGGGCCGATTCGTACGAAATTCGTACAAATTCGTACAAATTTCACAGTCTCGTGAATCTGTGAACCTAGCGTGAATTTATGTGTGAATTTCGGTGCGTGAATTTCAGATTCGACCATGTGGCTACTTAAAACCTCTAATTTGCACACATTTGTTGGACCACGCTTTGGGCGAAGATAGCATGAGAAACACACATGATGGCACCAAGTCACACGCAAAACACAGCAAAAAGTTGTCAATTCACGGTACCGTGAATGTCCCATTCAAACGGCCGGTTCACGAAGGGTACACACAACAACCCATAATGGAGGTCCACCAGGGGTCCTCACCGTGGGGACATGATCTTTGAGGCAATCCACAAATTGCCTTTGGAAGGGGGGGGGGGTGAGGAAAACTTTGGTGCTTGTAAGATCAAAATCTTTTTCCTTGGCCCTGGAGGCCGAGGGGAGATGTTCCCTCACAGGAATGCCTGAGGTCTCATCCTTCAGGGGTTGTTTGAAGGCCTGCAAAGCTGCAAGAGCTTGGGCCTTTCCACGGGTACCAGGGGGGAGGGCCTGAAGGGTGGTCTCAGTGCGCTTTGCAATGCCATTTAGAATGCGGCATGCTGCATGTTGGTAGTCCCCCGGCCGTCTATCAGGAGTCATACATCTCAAAATTACCCCCCATCTTGAGGTGGACTCCACCCCCATTTGCTCAACAATACCATTGGGGTCTTTGCACAACCAACACTTAGACCCAGCCCCCCCCATTGCTTGCATCCCTTTCCCATCCCCCGTCAAAATAACAATGCAAGTCAAAAATTGGTTTTCAAAGAGGACAATGTCCTCCTCCACCTCCCTCACCTCTTGATTGAGGTTGGCGGATATGTCCAAGCTTCTCAAAAAAGCCTGTTCATCCCCGCCATCCATGCAAAACCATGAGTCCCATAGCTTTGTACCCTTCGTGAACGGCCGTTAAGTGGCCGTTTGAATAATTGCATGAATTTCACGTGAATTTACCCAAATTTTGAGGTTTTTGGGGGGAAATGCCATATTTTTGGTTCATTCCGAGGGATTTGAGAGGCCAAAATTCCTCCCCTGGCTTCGTTACGCATCATCCAATGAAAGTCCCGCCCCAAAAGCATCCATCATTTCCGAACCGTGCCCAAAACGAGAGGTGCCGAAACCCGGCAAGCCTGTAGCCGATTCACAGCCGTGAATTCACGTGAATTCGTACGAAAGTCGTACGAATTTCACGTGATTTTACACAAATGTTACCGGTGTGCACCCCCTGTTTTGTCGTCACACCCCTAGTAGGCCCCCCAGCATGCACCCCGGTCACAGGCAACAATGGTCTGGGTTTGTATGGTGATCTCATGTCCGTCTCTTGCGGCACCAGAACCGCCGCTGTAGAGTCTGAAGGTGCTGCATGTCGGTTAGAAGCCGTCTTCTTGTACGGCTTGCATACGTTTGTACACTTATGGGCCCTTGCCCATGTTGTGCCCTTTTGGTCGCATCCCACCGATGCAACCACAGGGTATCGTCAATGGTGTGGTTGTCCACAACCACTTGCACCCCTAGTCTTCCCCGGAGGAGGCTTAGGCCCCCGCTGTTGCGCAACATGCGCTTCAGCCTCCGGTGACTTCCCTCCATGGCAAAGCAGGAGAACTTTGACAAGATTCTCCACTTCTTTGCAAAATAATACATGTGGTCGATCCAAAGATGCGTCCACAGAAGTTTGCCCCACTGGAGCTCATTGTGGGCAGCGCCCATGGCTATGCTATGGTTCCGGAGCCGCCCCAAGTCGGCCCCGGAGAACCATGCGGAACGCCACGCGTATACACACATGCTTGCAAAATTCTCCCACCACGTTTTGCACACCGACTCCCAACTTTTTCCCCCTACTTTGTACCTGCGGCTCACTGGTGGCTAAGTGCAAATGTGAAGTTGGGGCTCATTTGGGGCTCAGTTGTGCATTGCGATGTCTTTGTGCTTGTTTGTTGTGCGTTTTGCATGATAGGTAATGTGCATTTAATGTTTTTAGAAGTTTTAGATACTCACTTGGTCAAGGTTCAAGGGGGGGGTACTTTTTTTGGCGACGGCTCAGTTGACTGAGCGCTCGACTGAGCCGTCAGTGAGCCATCACTGAGCCGGCTCACTGAGCGCTCACTAAGCGCTCACTGAGCGCGCCAAATGGCTCAGTGAGCGCTCAGTGAGCGCTCACTGAGAGCTAATTAGGGGGCTCACTAAGGGCTCACTCCCCCTTTCCGCCCTCTCTTCCCACCCTTGCTGGCCCACACTTCACCCTTTTCACACCAACATTGGTCCGCAGTTCTCACCACGTCTTTTCTCCAAGAACTTGAGCGTGCATGCACACATACATACTTGCATACATGTACCCGTGGCGACAAACACACAAACATCCAAACACACACACTTCGTCAAGGACACAAATATCCAAACACATACACACACATACACCACACACGCGTCCACACACACATGCACATGCACAAATTGACAACCACATTCATTCGTGTGTGCAATTATCTTGCGTGTACATAAACACATGGCCACATTGAACCATGTGAAGTGAAGGGCTAGGGAGAGATGGTTACGGGGTTGGGGTTCGGGGATGTGAACCTAACCATTTGCAAGGGTGTTCCTTGTTGCCTCATGAAAATGGCACCCACCCACCCCATACACACACACACACCATGAAGCACAAGTAGGGCACAAAGGACATTGATCGCTTTTGTGAGGTTGATCATACAACCATCTTGACCTACACCATGACACACTCATTCCCCTCCCTCCTTATCCCCTCCCCTCCCCTTTCGCTATGCTGCGTTCCCCCGCTTCCCTCGTGCGTAGCCCTTCTGTTCTCTTGCCTGTCCCCTCCCCTTTGTCCTACCTTTCCTATTTGTTGGCCATGGCATCACATGCATGATGGTGGCGGCAAGGACGATGACCTTTGCAGGTATGTTGTGCTATTATGTGTGTGGGTGGGTGTGTGCGTGCTTGCGTGCGTGTGTAGTTGTGCCCATGCGCATGTGCGCAATTGTAGATGGTTTGTTCCCTCTTGGTTTCTCTCATTTAATGTGTTTGTATGTCGGCTTGTGTGTGTGTGTGGGGGGGGGGGGGGGGGGGGGGCTTGCATGGATCGATGCGTGGGTGAAGGTGTCCTTGTGCGTCACCGTGAGTGTGTGACTGCATTCTTTGGTTTCTGGTTGTCTAGGTTTGTGTGCGTATGTGGATTCGTGAATGTGTGTACGCGCAGGTGTGTGTGTGTGTGTGTGTGTGCCAATGTGTGTGTGTGTGTGTGTGTGTGTGTGTTGCAGCTGTTGTTTTGGATGCTGTTGTTGGTTTTGGTGTTGTGTGGCATAGGCTTTGATTGTGTGCGCATAACATTGTGTTTGTGGCTGCAGACGCAGGTATGCTTGTGTTTGTGGTTGTGGCTGTGGTTCTGGGCTTGCGTACGGTTGTTGCCATGGCTGTTGTGGTAGCTGTCGTTCTTGGTGTGGTTATGGTAGTGGCTGTGGTTGCGGCTTTAGTTGTGGGTGTGGGTGTGGGTGTGGGTGTGGGTGTGGGTGTGGGTGTGGGTGTGGGTGTGGGTGTGTTTCTGCAAGCTGTGTTGTGTGTGGATTTGGTTGTGGTTGTGTCAGTGTGTGTGGCCCTGGCTAGTGTGTGTGGCCCTGGCTGTGGCGAAGGCTGCAGTTGCAGCTTTCACTGTGGCTGCAGCTGTTCTTTGGGTTCTGGCTGTAGCTGTGGGGGGGGGGGGGGGGGGGGGTAAAGGACTGCAAAGAGGGGGGCTCCAATCACCATCCACCCCCTCCCAAAAAAGAGCGCACCAAGTTTACAGTGACAGTGTACAGTGACAGTGTACAATGACAGTGTACAGTGAGAGCATACAGTGAGTGTAGAGTGACAGTGTAGAGTGCTAGTATAGAGACTTGGGCGTTGTGGCGGACATACTGTGTGTGGGGATACATTCTATGAGACCTTGGGGAGTACAGTGTACAGAGTACAGTGTACAGAGTACAGTGTACAGTGTACAGTGTACAGTGTACAGTGTACAGTGTACAGTGTACAGTGACAATGTACGGTGGCAGTGTATAGTGATAGTGTGCAGTGTGCAGTGACAGCGTACAGTGCCAGAATACAGTGTACCATGTACAGTGACAGTAGACAGTGACAGCATTGACAGTGCACATGGACAGTGTACATGTACAGTGTACAGTGACAGTGAACCATGAGTGAGCCGTCACTGAGCGCTCACTGAGCCATTTGGCGCGCTCACTGAGCCATTTGGCGCGCTCACTGAGTGCTCACTGAGCGCGCGAAACGGCGCAGTGAGCGGTCAGTGAGCGCGCCAAATGGCTCAGTGAGCGCTCAGTGAGGGCTCACTCATGGTTCACTGTCACTGTACACTGTCACTGCACACTGTGTATTGCACACTGCACACTGCACACTGTGTATTGCACACTGCACACTGCATACTGTGTATTGCACACTGCACACTGCACACTGTGTGTTACAAATTGCACACTGCACACTGCAATGCACACTGCACACTGTAATGCACACTGCACACTGTGTATTGCACACTGCACACTGAGCGCCCGAACGCTTGCACTGTACGGTGTGCAGTGTGCATGACACAGTGTGCAGTGTGCATTACACAGTGTGTGGTGCGCAGTGTACACTGCGCACTGCACACTGTGTACTGCACACTGCACACTGCACACTGTGTATTGCACACTGCACATTGTGTATTGCACACTGCACACTGTAATGCACACTGCACACTGTGTATTGCACACTGCACACTGCACACTGCACACTGTGCATTACAAATTGCACACTGCACACTGTAATGCACACTGCACACTGTGTATTGCACACTACACACCGCACCCTGCGTAATGCACACTGGGTATTGCACACTGCACACGGTGCACTGTGCAATACCCAATGTGCAATACACAGGGTGCAGGGTGTAGTGTGCATGACACAGTGTGCAGTGTGCATTACACGGTGTGCCGTGTGGATTACATCACACACGGCATATTACACCCTGTGTAGTGCACACTACACACAGTGTGCAGTGTGCAGTGTGCAATACACAGTGTGCAGAGTGTATTACACAGTGTGCAGTGTGCATTACAGTGTGCAGTGTGCAATTTGTAACACACAGTGTGCAGTGTGCAGTGTGCAATACACAGTATGCAGTGTGCAGTGTGCAATACACAGTGTACAGTGTGCAGTGTGCAATACACCGTGTGCAGTGTGCATTGCAGTGTGCAGTGTGCAATGTGTAACACACGGTGTGCAGTGTGCAGTGTGCAATACACAGTGTGCAGTGTGCATGACAGCGTGCAGTGTGCAGTTTGTAATGCACAGTGTGCAGTGTGCATGACACAGTGTGCAGTGTGCATTACAGTGTGCAGTGTGCAATACACAGTGTGCAGTGTGCATTACAGTGTGCAGTGTGCAGTACACAGTGTGCAGTGCGCAGTGTACACTGCACACTACACGCTGTGTAATGCACACTGCACACTGTGTATTGCACACTGCACAGTGCACACTGGGCATTGCACACTGCACACGGTGCACTGCGCAGTGCGCAGTGTGCCACTGCACACTGGGTATTGCACACTGCACACGGTGCACTGTGCAGTGTGCTGTGTGCAATACACAGTGCGCAGTGTGCATTACAGGGTGTGCAGTGTGCATTACAGTGTGCAGTGTGCATTACAGTGTGCAGTGTGCAATTTGTAACACACAGTGTGCAGTGTGCAGCGTGCAATACACAGTATGCAGTGTGCAGTGTGCAATACACAGTGTGCAGTGTGCAGTGTGCAATACACAGTGTGCGGTGACAGTGTACAGTGACAGTGAACCATGAGTGAGCCCTCACTGAGCGCTCACTGAGCCATTTGGCGCGCTCACTGAGCGCTCACTGCGCCGTTTCGCGCGCTCAGTGAGCGCTCAGTGAGCGCGCCAAATGGCTCAGTGAGCGCTCAGTGAGCGTGCAGTGAGCGCGCCAAATGGCTCAGTGAGCGCTCAGTGAGGGCTCACTCATGGTTCACTGTCACTGTACACTGTCACTGTACACTGTCACTGTACACTGTCACTGTACACTGTCAATGGTGTCACTGTCTACTGTCACTGTACATGGTAAACTGTATTGTGGCACTGTACGTTGTCACTGCACACTGCACACTGCCACTGCGCACTGTCACTATACACTGTCACTATACATTGTCACTGTACACTGTACACTGTACACTGTACTCTGTACACTGTACTCCCCAAGGTCTCATAGAATGTATCCCCACACTCAGTACGTCCGCCACAACGCCCAAGTCTCTATGCTAGCACTCTACACTGTCACTCTACACTCACTGTATGCTCTCACTATACACTGTCATTGTACACTGTCACTGTAAACTTGGTGCGGTCTTTTTTGAGAGGGGGTGGATGGTGATTTGAGCCCCCCTCTTTGCAGTCCTTTACCCCGCCCCCCCCCCCCCCCACAGCTACAGCCAGAACCCAAAGAACAGCTGCAGCCACAGTGAAAGCTGCAACTGCAGCCTTCGCCACAGCCAGGGCCACACACACTGACACAACCACAACCAAATCCACACACAACACAGCTTGCAGACACACACCCACACCCACACCCACACCCACACCCACACCCACACCCACACCCACACCCACACCCACACCCACAACCAAAGCCGCAACCACAGCCACTACCATAACCACACCAAGAACGACAGCTACCACAACAGCCATGGCAACAACCGTACGCAAGCCCAGAACCACAGCCACAACCACAAACACAAGCATACCTGCGTCTGCAGCCACAAACACAATGTTATGCGCACACAATCAAAGCCTATGCCACACAACACCAAAACCAACAACAGCATCCAAAACAACAGCTGCAAAAGCTGCAACACACACACACACACACACATTGGCCCACACACACACACACACACACACACACACCTGCGCGTACACACATTCACGAATCCACATACGCACACAAACCTAGACAACCAGAAACCAAAGAATGCAGTCACACACTCACAGTGACGCACAAGGACACCTTCACCCACGCATCGATCCATGCAAGCCCCCCCCCCGACTCACACACAAACATACATACAAACACACTAAATGAGAGAAACCAAGAGGGAACAAACCATCCACACTTGTGCACATGCGCATGGGCACAAGCACACACCCACGAACACACAAAATAGCACAACATACCTGCAAAGGTCATCGTCATTGCCGCCACCATCATGCACTCGATGCCATGACCAGCAAATAGGGAAGGCATGGCAAGGGCAGGGCAAGGGGACGCGACAGGCAAGATAAGAGAAGGGGTTGGCATGGGGTAAGCGGGGGGATCAGGCATGGCAAAAGGGGACAGGAGGGGATAAGGAGGGAGGGGAATGAGTGTGTCATGGTGTAGGTCAAGATGGTTGTATGATCAACCTCACAAAAGCGAGCAATATCCTCTGTGCCCTACTTGTGCTTCATGGCGCGCGCGCCCGTGTGTGTGTGTGGGGGGGGGGGGGGTGCCATTGTCATGAGGCAACAAGGAACACCCTTGCAAATGGTTAGGTTCATATCCCCGAACCCCAACCCCGTAACCATCTCTCCCTAGCCCTTCACTTCACATGGTTCAATGTGGCCATGTGTTTATGTACACGCAAGATAATTGCACACACGAATGAATGTGGTTGTCAATTTGTGCATGTGCATGTGTGTGTGGACGTGTGTATGGTGTATGTGTGTGTATGTGTTTGGATATTTGTGTCCCTGACGAAGTGTGTGTGTTTGGATGTTTGTGTGTTTGTCGCCACGGGTACATGTATGCAAGTATGTATGTGTGCATGCACGCTCAAGTTCTTGGAGAAAAGACGTGGTGAGAACTGCGGACCAATGTTGGTGTGAAAAGAGTGAAGTGTGGGCCAGCAAGGGTGGGAAGAGAGGGCGGAAAGGGGGAGAAACTCCCGAGTGAGCCCTGAGTGAGCCCCTAATTAGCTCTCAGTGAGCGCTCACTGAGCGCTCACTGAGCCATTTGCCGCGCTCAGTGAGCGCTCAGTGAGCCGGCTCAGTGACGGCTCAGTGACGGCTCAGTCGGGGTGCTCAGTCAACTGAGCCGCCGAAAAAAAGAAACCCCCCCGGTCAAATCCTCTTGGCCTAGGGATTGGTGTCCCTTTGGGGACATTCCAAAACCCCAACCCACCCCCGAAAGCCACAACTTTTCACATTAAACCCCTTGAAAAACACCACTTAGCCCCAAATGAGCCGTTTTAGCCCCAACTGAGCCCCAACTTCATATTTCCAAGTGAGCCGCAGGTAAATTGATGCTGCCTCACACTAGGCTGCTGTAGGCAAGCATCTATTATCTTCTCCCAACCCCTACTCCGCATGAAATGGATGGCAGCAGCACACTCCATCCTCACCTTCCCCTTGCTGTTTGCCTTGTCATTATTTAATGAGGCACGGGTGCAAGTTCGTGCAGCAAGCCGTGCCTCATCTAGAACCGGTTGCAGCATGGTGCGTGCCACAGTGGCCGGTGCCTTCCCTGTCAATTGTACAACTAGGTCCCGTGTCCCGTTGATGCCACACAACAGGACACGAAGGACCCCATGGAGGCCATAATCAGGCACTCGCCTATCACTCATAATGGTCCTATATATAGCACCTATGGCAACCGCTTCCCAGTAGCCGTCTGTCGCACTTGCTGTGCCAAAGGTAGCAAGGCACAGAGCACGGTTACGCATGCAAACCCAACACACGGTGGCACCAGGGGATTCTGCCTTCCAGTTTTGGCAGCCCGCCATGAGCACCTATGCTTTACCATCTGCACACAAAAAAAAAAGGGACTGCCTATCGTTCCCTCCCGTATCCTTAAAACTTACGTTGCGGCCTTGCGCAACTCGTCATCAAAATCAATTTCTTGGGAGGCCGCGTAGAGGGTCTCCCACTTTTCACTGCCCCCTAGTAGCTACCAACGAGATAGTTGGTTGGGGCTGGCGGTGCCACCAAGCGTGCAATGGACGTACGAGGCCTCATGCCTCGATGTACCGTCTACCGCAATAGGCAACCAATGGAGCCGCCGGTCCCCGGGCTGCATGATGTCCGAGGGTGGGGGTGGTCGACACTTGAACAGGCGGCTGATGCGGTCAGGTAGGTAGCAGGCCGCACCATTGATGGCCGTGTCGTCTCCCGTATAGGCAGTGAACACCCGGGACTCCGGTAACGCTAGCTTCTGAAGCATGCCGTACACCTGGTCCCATACCACACCGTACGTCATGCTCCCCACTAGGTACCGCGACTCCGTCCTAGAGAGGTGCAATGACCGGATTCGCCAGACGGCCATAATCAACCTCTCCTCCATGGTGGGCTCAGGCTGGACGGTGACTACAACTCTTCTTTCGGGGGTAAGCACTATTTGCCCCGTGTCGGGCAGGTACTTGATGGTGTAGGGTGCTGCAAGCTCCTTGGTAACAACTTGCTGGACCTCTTGTAGGCGCCTCCGTTGTGTACGACCCGCTAACAAATGGAATGGCTCCTTGGGCCGCGTGTGGAATGGGGGAGGCATTTATCGCAAGGTTTCTACCATCCCTCTGCCCCAGACAACTAAATTTTGTGGGTCTCTAGTGTGATTCGCATGCAATTGGAAGAATTCACCTAAATTCGTACGAAATTCGTGCGAATTTCACGTGAATGAATGTGTGTGAATATTCAGGCAATGTGAAATTCGCACGAAATTTGTACGAATTTCACGGTGACTGTCACAGAATTTCTGCCGAAGACTCATCCTTTTGCCCTCATTGGCCCTCACAAAGCAAGCACAGGATGGTGTTCATGGGTTACCACACACCCAGTCCAGTGGTCGTCATTCCGGCTGACACTCAGTCAGCAGTGTAACAGATCAGGGGGCATAGCATACCCCTAATAAAATACAAACAGTGCTGCAGAAAATTTCGCAAAGTGGGGGGGGAGTGCCCCACACGTCGGTCAAAGTGCCCATGCCTGGGGGGGGGGGGCAGGATATTTGTACATACATTCATATATAAAAATGTACAAATAACAGTCGTGGAGGTTAGAAGGGACAGGTGGTCCCGAGGTTAAAGGGTGAGCTGCGCCCCCCCCCCCCCCTGGAGCAGAGCTCCGGCTAGCGGAGCCCTGGGAGCTCTGCTCCGCCACCGCCTCCACAAAGGAGGGGTCCATGGCCGCCGACGTGAGGCGGTGGGGGGGGTACTGCCGGCGCACATCCTCCAGTGCGGCACTCACCTTGGGGGCGTCGGGGGCCACGCTGTCCACATCGGCCTGTTGGCCACTGGCCATCATGGCCATCCGCAGGACGGTGGACACCGCCGACATCCGGCCGGCGCATGCCTCGGCCTGGGCATGCCACGCCTGTGCGCCGACCAGAAGGTACCGGACACCGGCGGCACTGCCCCCCCCCCCCCCCGCCCTGTCACCCGGCGGGGCCTCGGCACCCTCAGCCCCCTAGCCCCTGCCTGTGCTGCCTGTGCCGGTGGCTTTGCCTTGCGCGACGTCGCCAGGTCGCGCTCCAGAGTTTTCACCTTGGTGGCAAGCCGGTCACGCTCCTTGGTGACGTCCGCCAACCGTGACTCGGCGTCCCGCCTGTCCTCGTTGGCCCTGGATAGGCGGGCCTCGAGGTCGCGGTTGGCGGCCTCCGCGCTGATCGCGCGCGCCTCCCACGCCCTAGCCAGCTGCTGCTCCACCCACTCTGAATCGTGCACCGCCCCCCTCTGCCCACGCCCCGCCGCCGGCTCCGCCCGCTCCACCAGGGTGGCCGTACGCGGGGCTTTCCGGGGGGGGGGCTCCGTGTCCCCTTGGAGGGGGCGGCCGTTCCGCTTGCGGGCCGAGGGGGTGGGGGGTTCGTCCTGCTCCTCGACGTCAATGATGTCAGCCACCCCCATCTTCCGCTGCCTCCCCACATGGACGCGCATGGCAAGCCATGCCTCGTTCGCCCACTCCGGCCTCCGCTTGTCCCACCCCGTGAGCACATTCAGCCCAAAGACCCCAGCCGTGGTTACCGTCCCCTCCTCCCCAATCCGCGACACCCCGGTCTGCACCCGCCAGTGCGCTCACAAGCCTGTAGGCAAACAGGCCCACCAGCTCCTGCCCCTCGGGCAGGTTGGATCCCCCCGGACCACAATGGGGCAGGTGAAAGAGATGCGGAGGGTGCTCTGCACCCCCCGGGACTCCAAGACCATGTCCCACACGGCAGAGAGATGCCGCTGCCGCCCATCGGGCCCGGGCGGCACCTTTTGGGTCCAGGCCGGATCCGGCTGCCTGGCGGCCAGGGTGACCCGGTCCAGGGGGGGCTCGGTGTGGGCCTCGCCCAAGTCGTCGCAGGACGGCATGGGGACGACCACCTC
This sequence comes from Eutreptiella sp. 'Long Island Sound 2002', assembly GCA_964036045.1. Lineage (NCBI taxonomy): Eukaryota > Euglenozoa > Euglenophyceae > Eutreptiales > Eutreptiaceae > Eutreptiella > Eutreptiella sp. 'Long Island Sound 2002'. The sequence goes on along the minus strand of OZ038389.1, from coordinate 52,086,480 downwards.
GCGCGCCACATGCCCCGCACCGGTGCTGGCCTCGCTGCCGGCGCCTGCCGAACGTCCAGAGCGCCGCGACCCCTCACTGCGCACACTGCCGGCCTCGCTCGGGGCCCGTCCACCACCGGTGCCTCCACGCCGGTCGCCGTCGGCCCGGGCCCGGCTCTGGTACTTGCGCCGGGTGTGGTGCCGAATGTCCGGCGACCACGCAAAGAACGGCACCTACAGACGGGGGGAAGTGTGCAAGGCAAAAATTGAGAAAGGGGGAGCAGACATGAAGCAATGCCACAACAAAACGAAGAAATGTGAGACGAAATTCACAGAAATTCGTACGAAATTCGTGCCAAATTCGTACGAATTTCGTACGAATTTCACATTGCCTCAATATTCACACAAATTCATTCACCTGAAATTCGTACGAAATTCGTACGAATTTCACGTGAATTTCGTCCAATTTTCCACTAAACAAAGCAAACACACAAGGAAGCACACCTTGCACTCACATGGGCACGTGATTGCCCATGCCCCGGACTTCGCGCACTTGGGCGACCGCCACGCTGGGGCCGTGTTCGCCAAATGCCACAGCGTGGTCGGCCGCTCCGGGGGAGCAATGCCGGTCATGGCGAAGTGGATCTCCGACTCTGCATCGGCGTTGTCCCCCTTGCAAACCTCGATCTGGTGCACACTCCCCGCGAAGAAGAGCATGCACGGCTCGCCGACCTCGATGACGGCGAGGTCGGAGGCCGGGGCCGACCGGGAGAGGAAGGTGGGGTGGAAGGGGCAGGTGGGGGGGGGGGGGGGGCGGGACCGACTCGGGGGGGTCGGCGAAGAGGGCCTGGGCAGCATCCCCCTCCCACAACCCCACCCTCCCAACCGCCCCCTTCCCCACCCACAACACCTGGTCTACTCTGGGGAAGTCCCAGCTGGACAAATCCCCAGCAACGTCCAGGGCCTCCTTGGGTGGGGTGGGGTCCAGGTGTGTGGTGTTGGGCTGGTGGTGTTTGTGTGCGCGGTCGGGGGTCCACAAGTTAAAAAGAGCCCCCTGCAGCCCATCCTTGGAGTCGGGAAGGGCAGGCAACCCATGGTGGCGGCTGGTGGCCACCATCAGCAGCATGTCCCCCCTCTGCAGCTCAATGGTGTCCCGGCGCGCCTCCCCCGCCTCCCCCAGGGCCGTCCCCGCCCGCACCGTCACCCGGTAGTCCTCTGACAAGCAGAGGAAGCTACTCAGGTGGCACCCCGAGATGTCCCTGTTGTTGGGGGGGAGCACCTCGGGGTGGGTGGCGACATCGGAGTGGGGGAGCTGCGGCCCACTCCCCACACTCGCCACGATGACGCTGCCCGGCGTCATTGGGTGGAGGTTCCCAACCTGAGGGACACTTTCGGTGAGGTGGGGGTGGAACTTCTTGAAGAGAGGCCCCCCCAGCCCCGACCCCAAGTTGCTCTTGCTTTGCCAACGCCGGGGGAGCTCAGGATCCTTGGCCTGATCTTCACTCCGCGCGGCGTTGAAAAGCAGCTCAAAATTTTTTGCGATGACTTTTTCCTCGCCGCTGCCCCACGCCTTCATCACCTTGTTCCACCCCACCTCACAATCCGGTGGTTCCACAAGCCCCCGAAGCACAATGTAGCCGTTCCCATCAACAAAGTTGAGGGGCGGCTGGGAGGGGCCAACCCTGTCGGGGGCGGGGTCGGGGTTGCCCATCACCCCATGAGGGGGGTCGGGAAGGGGTTCGGTGCGGAGGGGGGGTTCACTCGAAATGAAGGGGGGGGCCTTTGAGGCACCACGGTACCATTGCAAAGAAGTTGTGCTGTAGAAGGTGGGGTGGGTGATGTCGGGGATGTGCACCTGGGGGGGGATGGTGGGATGGAAAGGGGCGATGCCCAAATCATCCCACCACCGGGGGTTGGCAAGGTGCCAGGAGAAGGGGAAAAAGGAGTGGTCTGCCGGTGCACCTGCAGCAAGATCCCGCAGGCACACCATGTCGCAGTGGGGGGGGGTATGGACGAGGTTAGTGGTGGGGTACACCTGGACGTGGGCGTCCTTAGGCTTCCCCACAGGGTTAGTGCGCATGGAATTGAGGAGCTAGTCAACGCTGGAAGGGAGAGGGGTTAGATGCAGAAATTTAAGGGAGGGGAGTTGGCGGCGTAGTTCCCTTCCACAATGTTGTGGCCTAGCCCCTCCCCCCGAGGTAGGAGTTGCGGGTGGGGCTGCGCATGTCGATGTGAATGACCTCGGGGGAGGGGTCGAGGATGCTGCCCAGCCCACAACATCATCCACCCCCAGTGCCCCCGACAAGTACGCCGCCTCCTCCAATTGATGGTGGGTGACGGGGAGGGCTTGGTAGTGGGCGAGGGTGTCGGCTGCGGGGTCGGGGCGCAAGGCCAGGCTGGCGAGCTGGGACATAGTCTGCTGGGACATTGTCAAAAGACAATGCGAAGACAGTTTGAGAGCTGTGAGAAAGCGAAACAGTGGAAATCAGGGTGAATTCGTACGTAATTTGTGCGGATTTCACATTCTCGTGAATCTGCGAATCTAGCGTGAATTTATGCGTGAATTTGGGTGCGTGAATTTCACATTCACGCGAATCTCACCAAATGTGTTGAACTATGCGGCTACTTCGAAACTGTAAATTGCACACATTTGTTGGATCTTACTTTGGGCAACTGCAGCCTTCACCACAGCCAGGGCCACACACACTAGCCAGGGCCACACACACTGACACAACCACAACCAAATCCACACACAACACAGCTTGCAGACACACACCCACACCCACACCCACACCCACACCCACACCCACACCCACACCGACACCCACACCCACACCCAAAGCCGCAACCACAGCCACTACCATAACCACACCAAGAACGACAGCTACCACAACAGCCATGGCAACAACCGTACGCAACCCCAGAACCACAGCCACAACCACAAACACAAGCATACCTGCGTCTGCAGCCACAAACACAATGTTATGCGCACACAATCAAAGCCTATGCCACACAACACCAAAACCAACAACATCATCCAAAACAACAGCTGCAAAAGCTGCAACACACACACACACACACACACACATTGGCACACACACACACACACAGACACCTGCGCGTACACACATTCACGAATCCACATACGCACACAAACCTAGACAACCAGAAACCAAAGAATGCAGTCACACACTCACAGTGACGCACAAGGACACCTTCACCCACGCATCGATCCATGCAAGCCCCCCCCCCCGACTCACACACAAACATACATACAAACACACTAAATGAGAGAAACCAAGAGGGAACAAACCATCCACACTTGTGCACATGCGCATGGGCACAAGCACACACCCACGAACACACAAAATAGCACAACATACCTGCAAAGGTCATCGTCATTGCCGCCACCATCATGCACTCGATGCCATGACCAGCAAATAGGGAAGGCATGGCAAGGGCACGGCAAGGGGACGCGACAGGCAAGATAAGAGAAGGGGTTGGCATGGGGTAAGCGGGGGGATCAGGCATGGCAGAAGGGGACAGGAGGGGATAAGGAGGGAGGGGAATGAGTGTGTCATGGTGTAGGTCAAGATGGTTGTATGATCAACCTCACAAAAGCGAGCAATATCCTCTGTGCCCTACTTGTGCTTCATGGCGCGCGCGCCCGTGTGTGTGTCTGTGTGGGGGGGGTGCCATTGTCATGAGGCAACAAGGAACACCCCTGCCAATTGTTAGGTTCATATCCCCGAACCCCAACCCCGTAACCATCTCTGCCTAGCCCTTCACTTCACATGGTTCAATGTGGCCATGTGTTTATGTACACGCAAGATAATTGCACACACGAATGAATGTGGTTGTCAATTTGTGCATGTGCATGTGTGTGTGGACGTGTGTATGGTGTATGTGTGTGTATGTGTTTGGATATTTGTGTCCTTGACGAAGTGTGTGTGTTTGGATGTTTGTGTGTTTGTCGCCACGGGTACATGTATGCAAGTATGTATGTGTGCATGCACGCTCAAGTTCTTGGAGAAAAGACGTGGTGAGAACTGCGGACCAATGTTGGTGTGAAAAGAGTGAAGTGTGGGCCAGCAAGGGTGGGAAGAGAGGGCGGAAAGGGGGAGAAACTCCCGAGTGAGCCCTGAGTGAGCCCCTAATTAGCTCTCAGTGAGCGCTCACTGAGCGCTCACTGAGCCATTTGGCGCGCTCAGTGAGCGCTCAGTGAGCCGGCTCAGTGACGGCTCAGTGACGGCTCAGTCGGGGTGCTCAGTCAACTGAGCCGCCGAAAAAAAGAAACCCCCCCGGTCAAATCCTCTTGGCCTAGGGATTGGTGTCCCTTTGGGGACATTCCAAAACCCCAACCCACCCCCGAAAGCCACAACTTTTCACATTAAACCCCTTGAAAAACACCACTTAGCCCCAAATGAGCCGTTTTAGCCCCAACTGAGCCCCAACTTCATATTTCCAAGTGAGCCGCAGGTAAATTGATGCTGCCTCACACTAGGCTGCTGTAGGCAAGCATCTATTATCTTCTCCCAACCCCTACTCCGCATGAAATGGATGGCAGCAGCACACTCCATCCTCACCTTCCCCTTGCTGTTTGCCTTGTCATTATTTAATGAGGCACGGGTGCAAGTTCGTGCAGCAAGCCGTGCCTCATCTAGAACCGGTTGCAGCATGGTGCGTGCCACAGTGGCCGGTGCCTTCCCTGTCAATTGTACAACTAGGTCCCGTGTCCCGTTGATGCCACACAACAGGACACGAAGGACCCCATGGAGGCCATAATCAGGCACTCGCCTATCACTCATAATGGTCCTATATATAGCACCTATGGCAACCGCTTCCCAGTAGCCGTCTGTCGCACTTGCTGTGCCAAAGGTAGCAAGGCACAGAGCACGGTTACGCATGCAAACCCAACACACGGTGGCACTAGGGGATTCTGCCTTCCAGTTTTGGCAGCCCGCCATGAGCACCTATGCTTTACCATCTGCACACAAAAAAAAAAGGGACTGCCTATCGTTCCCTCCCGTATCCTTAAAACTTACGGTTGCGGCCTTGCGCAACTCGTCATCAAAATCAATTTCTTGGGAGGCCGCGTAGAGGGTCTCCCACTTTTCACTGCCCCCTAGTAGCTACCAACGAGATAGTTGGTTGGGGCTGGCGGTGCCACCAAGCGTGCAATGGACGTACGAGGCCTCATGCCTCGATGTACCGTCTACCGCAATAGGCAACCAATGGAGCCGCCGGTCCCCGGGCTGCATGATGTCCGAGGGTGGGGGTGGTCGACACTTGAACAGGCGGCTGATGCGGTCAGGTAGGTAGCAGGCCGCACCATTGATGGCCGTGTCGTCTCCCGTATAGGCAGTGAACACCCGGGACTCCGGTAACGCTAGCTTCTGAAGCATGCCGTACACCTGGTCCCATACCACACCGTACGTCATGCTCCCCACTAGGTACCGCGACTCCGTCCTAGAGAGGTGCAATGACCGGATTCGCCAGACGGCCATAATCAACCTCTCCTCCATGGTGGGCTCAGGCTGGACGGTGACTACAACTCTTCTTTCGGGGGTAAGCACTATTTGCCCCGTGTCGGGCAGGTACTTGATGGTGTAGGGTGCTGCAAGCTCCTTGGTAACAACTTGCTGGACCTCTTGTAGGCGCCTCCGTTGTGTACGACCCGCTAACAAATGCAATGGCTCCTTGGGCCGCGGCATGGTGTGAGGTACAAGACCTGTGGAATGGGGGAGGCATTTATCGCAAGGTTTCTACCATCCCTCTGCCCCAGACAACTAAATTTTGTGGGTCTCTAGTGTGATTCGCATGCAATTGGAAGAATTCACCTAAATTCGTACGAAATTCGTGCGAATTTCACGTGAATGAATGTGTGTGAATATTCAGGCAATGTGAAATTCGCACGAAATTTGTACGAATTTCACGGTGACTGTCACAGAATTTCTGCCGAAGACTCATCCTTTTGCCCTCATTGGCCCTCACAAAGCAAGCACAGGATGGTGTTCATGGGTTACCACACACCCAGTCCAGTGGTCGTCATTCCGGCTGACACTCAGTCAGCAGTGTAACAGATCAGGGGGCATAGCATACCCCTAATAAAATACAAACAGTGCTGCAGAAAATTTTCGCAAAGTGGGGGGGGAGTGCCCCACACGTCGGTCAAACTGCCCATGCCTGGGGGGGGGGGGGGCAGGATATTTGTACATACATTCATATATAAAAATGTACAAATAACAGTCGTGGAGGTTAGAAGGGACAGGTGGTCCCGAGGTTAAAGGGTGAGCTGCGCCCCCCCCCCCCCCTGGAGCAGAGCTCCGGCTAGCGGAGCCCTGGGAGCTCTGCTCCGCCACCGCCTCCACAAAGGAGGGGTCCATGGCCGCCGACGTGAGGCGGTGGGGGGGGTACTGCCGGCGCACATCCTCCAGTGCGGCACTCACCTTGGGGGCGTCGGGAGCCACGCTGTCCACATCGGCCTGTTGGCCACTGGCCATCATGGCCATCCGCAGGACGGTGGACACCGCCGACATCCGGCCGGCGCATGCCTCGGCCTGGGCATGCCACGCCTGTGCGCCGACCAGAAGGTACCGGACACCGGCGGCACTGCCCCCCCCCCCCCCCCCGCCCCGTCACCCGGCGGGGCCTCGGCACCCTCAGCCCCCTAGCCCCTGCCTGTGCTGCCTGTGCCGGTGGCTTTGCCTTGCGCGACGTCGCCAGGTCGCGCTCCAGAGTTTTCACCTTGGTGGCCAGCCGGTCACGCTCCTTGGTGACGTCCGCCAACCGTGACTCGGCGTCCCGCCTGTCCTCGTTGGCCCCGGATAGGCGGGCCTCGAGGTCGCGGTTGGTGGCCTCCGCGCTGATCGCGCGCGCCTCCCACGCCCTAGCCAGCTGCTTCTCCACCCACTCTGAATCGTGCACCGCCCCCCTCTGCCCACGCCCCGCCGCCGGCTCCGCCCGCTCCACCAGGGTGGCCGTACGCGGGGCTTTCCGGGGGGGGGGGCTCCGTGTCCCCTTGGAGGGGGCGGCCGTTCCGCTTGCGGGCCGAGGGGGTGGGGGGTTCGTCCTGCTCCTCGACGTCAATGATGTCAGCCACCCCCATCTTCCGCTGCCTCCCCACATGGACGCGCATGGCAAGCCATGCCTCGTTCGCCCACTCCGGCCTCCGCTTGTCCCACCCCGTGAGCACATTCAGCCCAAAGACCCCAGCCGTGGTTACCGTCCCCTCCTCCCCAATCCGCGACACCCCGGTCTGCACCCGCCAGTGCGCTCACAAGCCTGTAGGCAAACAGGCCCACCAGCTCCTGCCCCTCGGGCAGGTTGGATCCCCCCGTGACCACAATGGGGCAAGTGAAAGAGATGCGGAGGGTGCTCTGCACCCCCCGGGACTCCAAGACCATGTCCCACACGGCAGAGAGATGCCGCTGCCGCCCATCGGGCCCGGGCGGCACCTTTTGGGTCCGGGCCGGATCCGGCTGCCTGGCGGCCAGGGTGACCCGGTCCAGGGGGGGCTCGGTGTGGGCCTCGCCCAAGTCGTCGCAGGACGGCATGGGGACGACCACCACGCGCGCCACATGCCCCGCACCGGTGCTGGCCTCGCTGCCGGCGCCTGCCGAACGTCCAGAGCGCCGCGACCCCTCACTGCGCACACTGCCGGCCTCGCTCGGGGCGCGTCCACCACCGGTGCCTCCACGCCGGTCGCCGTCGGCCCGGGCCCGGCTTTGGTACTTGCGCCGGGTGTGGTGCCGAATGTCCGGCGACCACGCAAAGAACGGCACCTACAGACGGGGGGGAGTGTGCAAGGCAAAAATTGAGAAAGGGGGAGCAGACATGAAGCAATGCCAAAACAAAACGAAGAAATGAGAGACGAAATTCACAGAAATTCGTACGAAATTCGTACCAAATTCGTACGAATTTCGTACGAATTTCACATTGCCTCAATATTCACACAAATTCATTCACCTGAGATTCGTACGAAATTCGTACGAATTTCACGTGAATTTCGTCCAATTTTCCACTAAACAAAGCAAACACACAAGGAGGCACACCTTGCACGCACATGGGCACGTGATTGCCCATGCCCCGGACTTCGCGCACTTGGGCGACCGCCACGCTGGGGCCTTCCTCGCCAAATGCCACAGCGTGGTCGGCCGCTCCGGGGGAGCAATGCCGGTCATGGCGAAGTGGATCTCCGACTCTGCATCGGCGTTGTCCCCCTTGCAAACCTCGATCTGGTGCACACTCCCCGCGAAGAAGAGCATGCACGGCTCGCCGACCTCGATGACGGCGAGGTCGGAGGCCGGGGCCGACCGGGAGAGGAAGGTGGGGTGGAAGGGGCAGGTGGGGGGGGGGGGGGCCGACTCGGGGGGGTCGGCGAAGAGGGCCTGGGCAGCATCCCCCTCCCACAACCCCACCCTCCCAACCGCCCCCTTCCCCACCCACAACACGTGGTCTACGCTGGAAAGGTCCCAGCTGGACAAATCCCCAGCAACGTCCAGGGCCTCCTCGGGGGGGGTGGGGTCCAGGTGTGTGGTGTTGGGCTGGTGGTGTTTGTGTGCGCGGTCGGGGGTCCACAAGTTAAAAAGAGCCCCCTGCAGCCCATCCTTGGAGTCGGGAAGGGCAGGCAACCCATGGTGGCGGCTGGTGGCCACCATCAGCAGCATGTCCCCCCTCTGCAGCTCAATGGTGTCCCGGCGCGCCTCCCCCGCCTCCCCCAGGGCCGTCCCCGCCTGCACCGTCACCCGGTAGTCCTCTGACAAGCAGAGGAAGCTACTCAGGTGGCACCCCGAGATGTCCCTGTTGTTGGGGGGGAGCACCTCGGGGTGGGTGGCGACATCGGAGTGGGGGAGCTGCGGCCCACTCCCCACACTCGCCACGATGACGCTGCCCGGCGTCATTGGGTGGAGGTTCCCAACCTGAGGGACACTTTCGGTGAGGTGGGGGTGGAACTTCTTGAAGAGAGGCCCCCCCAGCCCCGACCCCAAGTTGCTCTTGCTTTGCCAACGCCGGGGGAGCTCAGGATCCTTGGCCTGATCTTCACTCCGCGCGGCGTTGAAAAGCAGCTCAAAATTTTTTGCGATGACTTTTTCCTCGCCGCTGCCCCACGCCTTCATCACCGTGTTCCACCCCACCTCACAATCCCGTGGTTCCACAAGCCCCCGAAGCACAATGTAGCCGTTCCCATCAACAAAGTTGAGGGGCGGCTGGGAGGGGCCAACCCTGTCGGGGGCGGGGTCGGGGTTGCCCATCACCCCATGAGGGGGGTCGGGAAGGGGTTCGGTGCGGAGGGGGGGCTCACTCGAAATGAAGGGGGGGGGCCTTTGAGGCACCACGGTACCATTGCAAAGAAGTTGTGCTGTAGAAGGTGGGCTGGGGGATGTCGGTGATGTGCACCTGGGGGGGGATGGTGGGATGGAAAGGGGCGATGCCCAAATCATCCCACCACCGGGGGTTGGCAAGGTGCCAGGAGAAGGGGAAAAAGGAGTGGTCTGCCGGTGCACCTGCAGCAAGATCCCGCAGGCACACCATGTCGCAGTGGGGGGGGGTATGGACGAGGTTAGTGGTGGGGTACACCTGGACGTGGGCGTCCTTAGGCTTCCCCACAGGGTTAGTGCGCATGGAATTGAGGAGCTAGTCAACGCTGGAAGGGAGAGGGGTTAGATGCAGAAATTTAAGGGAGGGGAGTTGGCGGCGTAGTTCCCTTCCACAATGTTGTGGCCTAGCCCCTCCCCCCGAGGTAGGAGTTGCGGGTGGGGCTGCGCATGTCGATGTGAATGACCTCGGGGGAGGGGTCGAGGATGCTGCCCAGCCCACAACATCATCCACCCCCAGTGCCCCCGACAAGTACGCCGCCTCCTCCAATTGATGGTGGGTGACGGGGAGGGCTTGGTAGTGGGCGAGGGTGTCGGCTGCGGGGTCGGGGCGCGAGGCCAGGCTGGCGAGCTGGGACATAGTCTGCTGGGACATTGTCAAAAGAGAATGCGAAGACAGTTTGAGAGCTGTGAGAAAGCGAAACAGTGGAAATCAGGGTGAATTCGTATGAAATTTGTGCGAATTTCACATTCTCGTGAATCTGCGAATCTAGCGTGAATTTATGCGTGAATTTGGGTGCGTGAATTTCACATTCACGCGAATCTCACCAAATGTGTTGAACTATGCGGCTACTTCGAAACTGTAAATTGCATACATTTGTTGGATATTACTTTGGGCCAAGATAGCACGACAAAAGCACACGATAGCACCAAGTTACGAGCAAAACACAGCAAAAATGGGTGAAATTTCACGGTACCGTGAATCTCGGATTCAAACGGCCGGTTCACGAAGGGTACATTGTCGACAGGGGTCAGGGCTCCCTAGTAGTGGGCCATCTGCGAGAAGGACATCACTTCCAGGGTCGGTTGTTTCGTGAAACCCCAGGCTGCCGGCACGAAGGCAAACGCAACGTCGCCCATTTGCAAATTGAGTCGCGGCACCCTCACGTTGCTAATTACTGGGACCCACCATCGATGCACCCGATTTAAAAGTGTTGCACAGTTTGGTACATCGTCCTCGCCATCGGGCGCAATGTCCGTGTACTGCAGCCCCTTTACCGCAAGCCACATGTTGCATTCTGCAATGTGCCGACAGAGATGCATGATGTCGCCCATATACTGCCACGGCACCGGCACATGCGTGCACTCGCCCATGTCGAACTACGTCTCCTGTGGTGTCGGTAGTGGAGGCTGCTTGCACGCCATCTCCATGACCTCGGGACCCTCCACGTACGGCAGAACCTTGCGCACCCCATGCGGCAAAAATGTAAAGACCAGGTACCTGCTGTTACCACCACCAAAGCGCACGAACAAAGGCCCGTTCATGAGCAGGGCATCCCCAAGTTTCATCGGCAGCGTGTGCATCTTGTTCGCTGTGTGCTGTCCACGATGTGACCCAACTGTGGTGTTGCGGAGGGCCCAACCCTATAGCCCTAAATGATGGTTTCCTACTCTTTTCTTTGGTACAAGGGAGAACTCTATGCTAATGGTGGGCCTTTGGGAGTAAAAGCAAATTTAGCAGGCCCTAAGACGGAATATTGGGACCGAGCTGGTGGGGGAGGGAACATCAGCTATGATTGGTGAGGGACATCAAGAATGATTCACATATTGATGGCTCTTGACAAAGTGAAATGAGCTTGCAAGTGAACCCCATCACCACGAGGCCCACTTTCAAGGCTTTTTGGACTTCTGAGGGGCCAAAATGCCCAAAAATGGGCTCAAAATGGGCTCATTTCACCTGTTTGTGCACCCCAAATGGTCTAGGATGAGGTTTGGAAAAATGCGTTTTTGACACATGTTTGACCCATTTTTGGTCCCAAAACAGCCCATTTTCAAGGCATTTTGGGATTTTCGGAGGACCAAAATGGGCCACCACAAGCTCAAAACGGTCCAAAAACACGTGTTTTAGCGTCGCACATGGTCTAGGATCATTTTCGAGAAAAGTCATCTTTTTGCCCCTACTGGACCCTATTGACCCATTTGGGCACCCACTTGTTTGGGCTTGAGCAGCCTAGTGGGCCTAGGTATGGGGGTCTAGGCGTCCATTTGGGCAATTCTAAGGGGTGGAAACCACAAAAAGTGGAGGGTTGCGGGTGGATTAGGTGCCCTCGGAATCGCATTTTGAGCCATGTAGCCAAAGATATGGCCTACTCTTGGTTTGTGGCTGTTGGCAGCCAATGAACACAAAATTTGGAGCTTCGGGACATAACATGGAGTTAGAGGGCCGCTAAGAGCTCGTTGACACGGGGAAGTCAAGCCGCACGTGCAGTGTGTAACTACGAAGCCAAGAGACATTCGCCAACTTGCTTCGGAATGCAGCCAAATCATGGCGGGCGTCTATTATGTTGTTACACTGGCTACCTAGAGATTGTTTCCTCCTTTTTGGTGTAAATGGAAACTTCTTACCCTGAAAAACCCCGGGTTTCATGCCCCTCTCGTGCTGAAAACACTCCTACACGGTACAAAAGTCCCAAGGTTGGCTTCCCGGGCCTGGGCTCGCGCAAATTCACAAGTTGGCGCGCCAAGTCGCAAGTTGGCGCGCCAAGTCGCAAGTTGGCGCGCCAAGTCTGGACTTGGCGCGCGCCAACTGGGGAGTTGGCGCGCGCCAAGTCCGGACTTGGCGCGCGCCAAATGCCCCCCCACCGATCAAACCATCGACTTGCATACCATTGTTGTCACTGGAAATTCCGTCCCTCACCTGCCCTTGCACACTTGGCACGAAGAAAGCATTGTTCCATCTTTTTTTGATGAATGTGCAAAAGACTGTGAATGTGCAAGAAGCTGTCATATCAATCATATCGATCATATATAGAGGTCACATGCCTTGGGACCCCTGTTCAGCCTGGACGAAGACCCCCTTATTCTCTATGTACCCCCTTTGCTTCGTCCACGACGACTCCCAAACCGAAAAATTTTTATTATACAACCCCCAGTCCAGATTATCTGAGCGGATCACTTCCCCCCACCCCTTCCGCGTGCGAGCCCCCTTGCCCCCCTGCACCCGCACTCTGGCCCCCCGCAGTCTGGACACCCGGCCGCCTTTACTTCCACCTCGAAAGCTGCGCTTTGAGATTTCACATTTCAGGGCTTTGTGCCGCCCCTGTCCTTTGAAGGCGGCAAAAATGGCAATGTGCCCCCACCTGCGGGCCCATCCCAACAGGTGGTCAATCCACAGATGGGCCCACAGGGTGGCGTTCATTTCATAGGCCTTATGGGCCTCCCCCATTTTTTTCAATTCTGCTCGCAGAATTTTCATGTCGGGCAACTGCAACGGTCCGGATTTCCAGACGACATCGCTTGTTGCCAACAGGGATTTTCCCCATTGCCGGAAGGCGTCCGTCCAGGACACCTGGACCCCCCCCCATGTCAACGACATGCTGCAGGAGGCCCTCCCCTTCCAGATGGTCACACATGGTGTACCATCCCTCACTCTTCACCCACTCGGCAGCCGCCGTCTGCTCGATTTTCAGGGGCACCTTCTTCTTATCCTTCCTCTCCTCTTCCAACGCCACCCCGGTGGCGGTCCGTGCATGGATCCGAATGGGATCCAGGAACCATTGCACCCACCTCACGGCCTTTCCCCTTTTCCACCGATGCACCGTGTGGAGGCCGTTCACAAGGGCTGAAAGCCCATTGTGCACTTGCCGGTGCACACCATGAAGCCCATAATCGGGGGGCCGCTGAGGGGGGCGCACGATGGGGCAAATCATCCCCGCCCACAGCCAATCCTCGACAATCACCCCCATCCTGCAACCAAATTCGTGCAGAATGGTTGCCCGATTTTTCCCACACAGCCAACAAACGGTGGCTGCGGGGTTTTTGGCTGTGAAGGAGGAGCAACCCCCAAAAATGACCTGCGCCTTGGTGTCTGCTATAAAAAAGGAAATCACCTTACGCAGGTAACCCCCTTTATCGGGGATTTGCTGCTGCGCCACCTCGGTGAGGTCCGCGTTCAGGTCATAGACCTCGGCCAATTGGGAAATGATGGCCTTCTTCTCGGATCCGCGCAGCAAGATCCAAGAGCCCAAGGGCATATGACTCCCCAGGTCTCCAAAGGCAAAATGCACGAAGGAGGCCTGCCAGAGCTTTGTCCCGTCGAAGGAGATGCCCACCCACACGTTCTTCGTCAGGAACGTGGGGCCGTCACGGTGCCACATCACCTGTGCCAGAAAACAGGCCGTGTGTACCGGGTCACCGTGTACGGTCGCCGGGAAACGCTTTGGTGCAGGGTGAAAATACCTGCAGTTTCTGCCACAGATTGCATGCGGCCCCAAAAATGTCATTGTCCTCGTCCGTCTGAAAATGGACCTCCGTGACACGGGGGGCGGACAATGCCTTTCGCACCTTCATCAGGGTTCCCCATGGGCACTTACATTGGCTGTGTGCCCGGCTGTACTGCAGTTTGCGGAAGCTGTCGCCATTTTTGCGGCTCTCCCACAGAATGGCCGCGGCCAACAGCTCCAAATCGGGGTTGGGGGGTTTGCCCTCCCCGCAAACGAGGTGGATGCGGCGGCGGCCGGGTTTGACGTGTACTTGCCAATGTGGCCCCAAAATCTCCCCCACGACTTCGCGAAGGCGCGCCTGCCGCGCGCGCCTGTCGCGGTAGTTTGAGGGCGCCAGCTGCTCAAAGGGCCGCTGCATGGTGCACAAACAAAGACCTGCGGCACGTGAGGACGTGGCAGGCGGGTTGGATCATACAACGGAACGTTGTTGCACGTTCGCACACAGATGGCACACAGATGGCACGCAGTTGGCGCGCGCCAAGTGGTAAGTTGGCGCGCCAACTTACCACTTGGCGCGCGCCAACTCCCCTGTTGGCGCACGCCAAATCAGCAGTTGGCGCGCCAACTTACCACTTGGCGCGCGCCAAAGCCATGCCCAGCTAGTGCCTGCTCATTTCCTCGACCGCTTGTTGCCCTGACTCTGACTCCCCTCGCCCTCTTCCACCCGCCTGCGCTTGGGGTCAAGCAGGTGCGCAACCGGGTGCTTGTCCAGCAGGCCCTTCAGCTCCGTGAGGGTGGGCTCTTTGACCCCCATGTTGATGGCCACATGGCGTTGGGCGCTGAGTGCAGAGTGCAACTCCACCGCCGCCGCCTGCAGGTACAGCACATGGTCGGGGTCGGCACTACCCTCTGCCCCCCCCCCCAACTGCACGCACCTGCGCCGTGGAGGTCACCTGCTGCTGCAACTCCCCCCTTTGCTTTTCTCACCCCTTCTCCCGCCGCTCCCACGCTTCCGATAAAGCCCAACGAATTGAATTCAGGCGCCAAAACGGCACTTGGCGCGCGCCAACTAGCTACTTGGCGCGCCAAAACTTGACTTGGCGCGCGCCAAAACTGGACTTGGCGCACGCCAACCGAACACTTGCCGCGCCAACCGGTGACTTGGCGCGCGCCAAGATGGAAGTTGGCGCGCGCCAACTGCGAAGTTGGCGCGCCAATCTGCTATTTGGCGCGCGCCAAATTCGTGTCACGTGTGACAACATCGCATGCATCCAAGGCACCGCGCGGGCACACCTTCTCGCTGCAGGAGTAGATGGTGCGGCGGGCCTTGTCCACGCGGACGAGGTCCAACATCTCGGCGTCCTGGGAGCTCAGCGGCGGGTTGAGGGGGGCCATGGCCATCCAGGCCATGCGGCCGGCCCCTGGCTCCCGCAGGAACGCGCCCACAGTGCGGCGAACGAGTACACCACCGTGCCGGCCGTGCAGCGCACGCTGGGGTGTAACACAGTAAGGGGGTGCATAGTAACCCCCCCTTACTGAGTTTGACTTTGCCCCCCCTCCCAAACATGTGTCCCGGTTGTTTTTCTCCACCCTAGGTGGTCCAACACACTTCCCTATGTCCACTCTAGAGGCGTATAACTTCGTTTACCCGGAACTCCATGGTGTGTCGATTTCGCGAAGTCCCCCCAAAACTCAGTAACCCCCCTTACTGACACCCTTACTACCGCAGTAACCCAACTCAGTAAGGGGGGTTACTGACCCCCTTAGTGACTCAGTAACCCCCTCACTCACTCAGTAACCCCCCCGTACTGACCCGCCTTACTGAGTCAGTAACCCCCTTACTAACCCCCCTTACTGTGTTTTAACCGTAGCAACACTAGGGCATGAAGAAATCAGGCAAGTATCAAATGTATCACTCAGCCCTTCGTCGTTTGCGTGCCAACAAAGCTTGCCCTTGTCCTCCCTTGGCCTTGCGCAATTGTACACCCACCGCGAGTGCATCCGTGTTGACCACATGGGCCATACCACGCCTCGTCACTCGCGGCTTCTTCAAGCACCAACCTCTCATACTGTTTTTCAACCGGACTTTGAAGGTCCGGTTGCGGTACTCAATGGGGATGCTAGAGATCAGGTACAAAGACCTATACATCCCCAAAATTTTGCCCCTGTGACACGCGGCCCAATGGGCCCACGGTGTGGGCTTCCACCCCAAGGCACTCCAACACTCGCCAAACTGACGGGCATGTGCCTGAGCTTGGGCAACTTGAGTGGGGGTGAGGTACTCCTTTTCCCTCCATAGACTATACATACCTGCGAAAGACCGCAACAATAGCTTAATGAGGACATGGGAACGCATTCCTCTCTCCCCGACCACCTCACACTCAAAGTGGCTACACAAGATCACAACCAACTTGTGTGGTGTTTGGTGATTCCTCCAGAACAAGGCACTGGAGGTCAGACTAAACTTTCCGTCCTTTGTTTGTTTCTGCTGCAAGCGTTCAGCAGGTGGGATTGCCTCTGCCTCAGCTTGTACATGCTGATGGAGTTCTTGTAACTCCTTCACAGCACCACGCTTGCTGTGGTCGGCTGCTACCCAATCCTCAACCATCCAACCCACCCGTGTCCCAATGGCATTTAAAACACGGCAGGCACAATGATTATAATCACCAATGCGCCGCCTTGGTGGGACGGAGGTAAGACAAGAGCCCCAACGGCACAGGGCCTCGACAAAATCGGTGGGAACCATGCTTCCCACATTGCCACAACACCAACACTTGTCGCCAGGGTTACTGACTAACATCAGCTTTCCATCCCCGGTGACAAACACCTCAAAAGTGTACCTTGTACCCCCCCACATTATATCCCGATCCTGCTCAAGGTCTTCAACCTCCCTGTCTAGGCCGGCAAGCCGGTCGACGGCACGGAGGCATCGTCCATCGTCAGGACCATCAAGGGCCCACCATGTGGCCCACCTCCTTACATCGCTGGCTCGACTCGGGGTACCCCACACGTGGACGTAGACGTCGCAGCGCGTGGCCGATGTGCGCCACAGGGGTGTGGCATCTGGGGCTACAATGACCTTGATCTTAGTGTCCGTAGGGGAAGGCATTTGGCACTATTGTGCCAATGCAACTTGTGTGCTCACCACATCCCATAGTGGGACAGCGGCAGCGGCTCTTTGGGACATGCCACTGCCAAAGACAGCCATCGGGTGGGCCGTGTAGGGGCGCATGTGGCGGCGGGCTTTATCCAAGTCGGCCCGCGTGCAAGTGCGTGGCAGCTTGTATAACTGCTGCACACTAGCTTGCATGTCGATCATCCGCTCAACAAGGGAAGCAGCCTCCTCCACGGGGGTATCAAAGTCGTCACCGCCGTCACTTGGGATGCCCAAGGTTATCCACGTGCCCGCTATGGCAACGTTGGTGACGTTGGTGCCTAGCAGGGCGCTTGCCACGCGTGCAAGGCACTTCTTGCGTTGTGCCTTGGTCTTGGGGTCTTTGAGGGCTTCCAGTGGTGTAAGGGTGAGACGTTGTAGGTGCGCCTCAAACGTATCCACCGCCGCTTCCATCATAAAAAGCTGTGCACAAGGAAAACGGCATCCTTGTTGCGTTGGTCTCTACTCATCAATTGGGGGCAGTAAGGGGGGTCAGTAAGGGGGTTACTCACTCAGTAAGGGGGTCAGTAAGGGGGGGTTTACTGAGTCAGTAAGGGGGTTACTGAGTTAGTAAGGGGGGGTCAGTAACCCCCTTACTGACTCAGTAACCCCCCCCCTTACTGACTCAGTAAGGGGGTTACTGACCCCCCCTTACTGACTCAGCAACCCCCTTACTGACTCAGCAACCCCCCCCTTACTGACCTCCTTACTGAGTCAGTAACCCCCTTACTGACCCCCCTTACTGACCTAGAAAGTGGTGTACCGAGGCAACTGTTTTCCTAGGGGTTGAATGTGGTTTCACTCTTTTAGATGGTATGCCCATGCCATGGACACTAGCAAAGTGTTGCACAACACAAAAGGACATTGTTTGCACCCTCAAGTCACAAGAGTTGGAAAGATTGTTGATATCGGTGGACCTCTCATGAAACACATCATCACTGCGCCAACCACATTGTCATTGCTCAGAAAAGGAATTGGACGTGCCTTTAGGCACCCGATCTCGCACCCATTCATGAGCCCATTCACGCGCCCAATCACGCATCCAATGACCCATCCCTTCATGAGCCCTTTCACGCACCAATTGACGCGCCCATTCACGTGTCTAATGACCCATCCGTTCGGAAGCCCATTCACGCACCCATTCACGCGCCCATTCACGCACCCATTCACGCGCCCATTCACGCGCCCATTCACGCGTCCAACCACCCATCCATTCATGCGCTCAGTCGCACGCCCAACGACGCGTGCACCTGCATGCTTCACTGCTTCTTCCCTTGTCCGATCACCTGCAGCAACTCATTCTTGTGCCTTGCTACCACCTGTGCCTCTGTCTCTGCCTTTTCTCGTGCCGAGCGTTCTTCGGCGGTCTTCTGCTTTTCGGCTTGGACCGCCTCTTGGAGCGTGCGCACTTGCGCTTCCAACTCCACGATCCTACTTTCTGCTGAGCGGTCACTTGCCGCATTGCGGCCAGGTCCGCCTCTGCTTTGGACGCCTTACCCTTGGCGGCCTCCTTCACGATCCTCTCGAGGCGGTCCGGTAGTCCCACAAGCGCGCTCATTGCGTCTTGTGTGTCCTGTGGGACTACCTCACTGACCGACTCGGAGACAGCACGCTCGACAACCGCACGGAGCTCCGACACCGTCAACCCGTCCCCAACTTGAGGAGCCCCCCCCCCCCCCCCCCGCGCCCTCGACGTTCCTCTGCTGCCCCTGCCTCTTCCTCTTGTCCTTCCCTTGGGACGGGGGGGAGGAGGACTGGGACGAGGTCTTCGACTGTCCAGCAGGGGAGGGGGGCTGCTCATCCTCGGGCGCCTCTCGCTTGATCCCCCTCCCCGAGGGCCCCATGCGGTGCTGCTCCTCAAGCCACGCTTGCTGCGCAGTTTCTGCAAGCCTCGTTGCCGGCCCGCCCACGCCACGGATTTGCCCAAGTCCGCGCAGCTTCATCCGCTTCCCATTTTCGTCGATGCAGATGTAATAGTGCGCGGTGTTGGCACGTGAGAAGCTCGTCCAAAGCCAAAATCGCGGCGCTGGCTGGCCCGCGGCCTCCACTCCATCCACGGCCACGGGCAGCTGCACCTTCACCGTTTGCATGGTCTTCCCCTCCTGCAACGATGGACGGGAAGGGTAACTAAACGATTTCAACTGAAGACCTCCGCCACGTACAAGGAACTAGCCCCTTTATTTGCTTTGGGGCATATCAACCTGCAAACTTAAATCCCGTGACATGTCGCACCTACACATACCTTGAATTTCAGCTCAAATTCTTTGTGCCACGTGGTCTGCCCAACAGACCACACGGCAGACCCCGCATTGAGGACAACGGGGGTTGATCCCGTGGGCCACTGCACGGTATTCATCGAGGTCGGACCCACCACTGTTGCAGCCTGGAGTGTGGCCGGCTTTGCACTACCCGCCTTGGGTGCCACGTCCTCCAAGGGGAGATCTGCCGGGATCAACCGGGGCAGCAAGTCAACGGTAGCCTACAACACATAGGGATGCAGGCAACCCCCTTCCACACCCCCTCAGAGCCCACTCCTACCCTAACCCAGTTACAACTCGTAAAACTCAGGAAGGGGGGTCAGTATGGGGGTTACTGACTCAGTAAGGGGGGTCAGTAAGGGGGGGTTACTGAGTCAGTAAGGGGGTTACTGAGTCAGTAAGGGGGGGTCAGTAACCCCCTTACTGAGTCAGTAACCCCCCTCCTTACTGAGTCAGTAACCCCCCTTACTAACTCAGTAACCCCCCCCTTACTGTCATCTGGCATTTGTCTGTGCCTGTGGTCTGTGACTATCTGTGACTGTTTGTGACTGCCTGTGACTATCTGTGACTGTCTGTGACTATCTGTGACTGGTCTGTGACTGTGTGTGAAATCAGTGACGGATGTAATTGGGGGGGTGGGTGTCCCCCCCCCCCCCCTGTTGTGACGAGGCAGGCGACGAGAGAGGCATGTGTGTGCAGCATGGTACAGGCAACAACAAACAGTTTTTTTTTGTTTCTGGGTAGTCCACCGGGGTTCTTATTCGCTGTCACTGTGCAGCAGGGTTCTCATTCACTGTCACTGTCACTATCAGTACCAGTTTCCTCGTCACTGACAGTGAGGGCACTTGCCGACATGCCGCGGCAGAAACACACGGCGGATCACACTGACATTACACTTTCTTTCGACCCATGACAGAACTGTGACAAAGGGGCAAAACAGGCAGCAATGCATACAAAAAATAGCAAAGGCAAAAAAGGAAAGAAACACATTCACCTCATGGCATGCACACATGTAGTCCCCCTTCTTGCCTTGGGGGTTGTCCCGCACGTGACCCGAGGCCGCCAGCACGGAGATGTCCATAATGGGCATGCGGGGGGGGCAGCAAGTTCGACCGCCAGGCCGTCACCTCGTCGTTGTCAGTGGTGGGCACTTGGAACCCTGCAAATCGACCCCCATTAACAACGAGGATGGTGCCCGGCCTGGTCTTTAGGACCATGCGGCAACCGCCGACACCCAGCTGCGGTAGCGGGGCGTCATCCTCGTGTTGCACCCGGAATGGGCAGTCACTCGGCGCCGGGGTGGTGTCCTGAGAGACAGGGCTAGCATCGAACGGCACAGGAGCATAATGTGCCGTCAGCAACTCGCCTCCACCCGGCATCAGGCATGTCAGCATTGTGGGGAAGTGGCTTGGCAGTGCGTTGCTGGGCTGGGCTGCTGGCGCCTCATTCGCGGGCTCATCGCAAGCGGTGCACAACACACCCTTGTGTGTCCCACACAACAACGCTTGCTTGCACCCGAAACACCGCGCACTCGACCCACCCACCTTCCGCCTGCACGACACCACACCACACACTTCCTTGCCCACCGCCTCCGCCTCACGCCGTGCCCATGGGGGGGGGACCACAGGGTCTGTGACATCGTAGTCAACCGGGACGGTTGACAGTCCGCAAAAGGCAACCACGCGCGGGAGGGCATCCATGTCACCGGGCGCAGGGAGGTCCAAGGCCTTAGGAATACCCCCCCCCCCCAATGGACTAACAAACTATGAATGATCCACAGGTCGTTGCGGCGCATTCCCCTCGGCACTTCATGCCACGGGTCGGGGGTGCATCTTGTGGACCCGTACACAAATGTGCTCTCGGTGCCATCAAGCACGTCCATGTCCATGGTGACGGGAGAGAATGCCGACCATGCGAATTGACCGCTTGGCAAAAAATCAGGCGGAAAATAGCGGTGCGGAAACTGCGGGTCATGTGTATTGGCGATGATATAGGCCATCGCCGTCACCATGTGGCGGAGCTGGGTGGCTTCATCGACCTGGTGCCGCACATGTGCAGCCCAGCGCAAGAGCGCGGGTAAGGGGTGCTCGACAGGCGGGAACTGGGTCCTCACCAAACCCGGCGGGGGGGGAGGCGGCACACCGTACACCACTTGCCGTGCGGGACCATCCTCAGGGCGCGCATACGTGGGCATGGTGCTATTAAAAATGTTCTTGCGCAGTTTGTGGTCCAAACCACCAAACTCACTGCGGAGGTCTGCCGTAAACGAGGCAACCCCACCTTGAGCAAACCAATGCTCGAACTCGAGCAACTTTTCCTTGACCTGGTTAACCATTCGGGCAGGGGGCAGAACAATGGCGGTGCGAGGCTCAGCGCTACCTAGCAAACATGGGCCGCTCTGGAGTGGTAGAGCTAAAATAGTCCCGGTGGTGTATTTCATTGGTGTTGTTGCACCAGGAAGGTCTTCAAGCTAAGCTTGTGGCTGGCGGCTGTGAACAGAGTAAACCGGCACCCGCTCCTCACAATCTGTTGAGCGAACATAGCGAAGTTGCTGCACGCATTGTTGGGGGCACCATTGTCCCTCTTGAAAATCGCGAGGATTCGGCTTCTGGACACTAAATTGAACTGCACCATGCAACGGTGCAACCCAAAGTTTTTGGGTTTTGTTCACTGTTGTGGTGATTTCCTTATCGAGCACTTTGGTAAGGTGGTCATACTCTGCGAAAGGGAGGCGGATCTGGAAACACGGCACGTGGGGGTGGCGAGCTGCGATGTCGAGGATAAAATCGGAAAGCACACACGGTGCCCTCTTGTCGAAGAGGGGGAAAGTCACCTTGACGGAACCAAAATCCGTATCCGCGGGAAACTCAACGAACTCACTCGCATGCTTAACAACCGCACCATGCTCGACAAACCCATCCCCCCCCCCCGTACCCGCGTGTCCCAACTAGGTTATTGACATGGTTGACCCACGTTAGGACGGGCGGGAAGGCAGCCAGCAGCCCAGCACAAGCCATGGCACTCCGGGGCCACAATAAGTCTAAAAGGAGAACAAAAGTGTGCAGGAAGGACACAGCGCAAAACTCAGTAAGGGGGGTCAGTAAGGGGGTTACTGAGTCAGTAAGGGGGGGGTTACTGAGTCAGTAAGGGGGTTACGGAGTCAGTAAGGGGGGTTCAGTAAGGGGGGTTACTGCTCAGTGAGGGGGTTACTGGCCCAAGGTCAGTAACCCTTACTGACCCAAACGGGGGGGGGTTACTGACTTTTTTCAACTTTGTCTACCGAGGGCATACGGGCGCAGAGACACATGTCCTCCCCTATTTTGGACATGGAGAACATAAATATGCGCCTAGGTCCTAGCAATATGGGCAGATGTGGTAATGGCAGAGGTGTCCATTTTGGGGGGGGTTACTATGCACCCCCTTACTGTGTTACACCCAGGCGGCAGAAGTCGGTGACCTCGGGGGGGGGGAAGCCACCACCGGTGGATGTGCGGAGTGAGGCAGGCATCCGCTCTGGCCGCCTCGGCCATGGGCCCCACGTGTGCGTGGTCGGTGGGGGTCAGAAACAGACCCGCAGACACCCCCTCTTGCAGGAGGAGGACGTCCCCCATGTAGGGCACCGGGGGGTCCAACGGCTGCTCAGCCTGCGACACGAAGCAAACTGGCTGGGGGATCGCGTCGGGAGTGAGGAAGTCCTCCTCTGCCGCACTCTGTGGGGGGGGGGGCGGCCGGCCTCTCCTCCGCATCCGCCGGCGCCTCCGCATCCGCCGGCGCCTCCGCATCCGCTGGCGCCACCGGCATCTCCGGGTCGGCCTCCTCTGCCGCACTCTGTGGGGGGGGGGGGGCGGCATCCGCGTCAGCCGGCGCGGCCGGCCTCTCCTCCGCATCCGCCGGCGCCTCCGGCATGTCCACCTCGTGGGGGGCAGGCACGGGGTCGGTCGCGGCTACCTCGGCCTCCTCAGCCCCCTGGTCGAGGGGGCTGTAGTTCACACTGGCCTCTGTGCCCAGAGGAGACCCGACTGCAGCCCCCTCGGCCAGAAGCTCGGAGGGCATCACCGGAACACTGTTCATCAACTCCGTTACACTCTCCGGCTCCACGGTCAGCATGCGCGACCGGTAGCCGACGGGTGCAAACGGGATGAACAGTGCCCGGCCAGGCCCGCCCGCACCGCGGTGGATCACCGTCCCGCGGAGGAGCGTCACGCTGCGAAGCGGTTGGATAACAATATCCCACCGAAGCGCAGCGTGATAGCCCCCCTGCGTGCCCGGGCACACCTGGAGGGACTTGGACGGGGGGGAGGTGGTGAGGGGGATGAACACGACCATGCACTGCATTGACTGTTTCATAGACAGTGCAAAATCGCGGTGGGGGATCTGGAAACCCTTCCAGGGTTTTGCCTCCCACCGCTCGATGATCTTGGGGCACAAGGCCTCAAGTCCCTGCAGCGGTGGGAGGGAGAACCCCAGCAGGGCCAGAACAGCCTGCCAGAGGTCGTCCAGGAGCCAGTGGGGGACGCTGGAGACCGTCGTCTGATAGCGCCCCCCACATTCCCCGGGGGCCTGGAGGTCCACCTCCTCGAGCATCGACGGGTTGAGTTCCACCGTGGCGAGCTCTGCCAGTCTGGCCCACAGATCCTCGGGGATGATGCGGTCATACTGGCGGTAGCCCGCCGCGGCAAAACCCTCCTCCGTGACAATGGGGGGGTTGGGGATGTCGTGGTTGGCGACGGGGTAGGAGTTGTGGAAGGAGGGGTGGGGGCAACCCATGCCAAGCATGGTGAAGGGGGCGTTGGTGCTGTAGAGGGTGGGGTGGGTGATGTCGGGGATGTGGGTGCGCAGGCGACGGTTGGTGGAGAACTCCGTGGGAGCTACTGCATCCCACGCCGGCATCTTCACCGTCTGGTATCGCACGACGGCGTCAGTGGCCGTGCGGTGCGTCCAGCCACTTTTGATGACTGGATCCACCCACAGCCACCGCTCCTCGGGGTCGAGACCCTGAGGCGGCTTGTCCTGCAGGTCGAGAACATTGACGAACTCTTTTGACGCTGCAGCAGTGCACAGCTTCAGGGTCTTGTTGAAGGCCTCAAGGGTGACTTGAGAAAGCTTCAACTCGACCGCGAGGGTCGTGGGGTACCGGCCCATCACGGCACAGGAGAACCTGCTAAGAACCCCCCTGGTCAGGGCGAAGTTAACACGGGTGGCGTCAATTCGCCAGACCAAGTGGGGATTGCCCGGCTGGTCCCACTTGCCGAAGAGGGCGGCCTCCAGGGGTTCGCGGAGGGGGGGGGAGCTGGGGGAAGGATTCCGTCCGGGGAGGTGAGGGTGTAGGGGATGGGAAAATAGCCCCCGGGGAAGTGCTCGGAGCCCACGTTGGCGATGTGGGCATCGACCACCGGCTGCACCTCGGGGTTAGGTGGTGCAGCGGGGGCAGACGTGGGGTCGGTGACTGTCACCTTCTTCCCCTTGCTCTTCTTGGGTTGCTTTGGAGGCATGATAAAGTGAAATGCCTAGAAGGGAAAGGGAATGCATAAAGGGTGCAAAAGAAGAGGAAGAATGGGGCAGTTGGCGCGCGCCGAAACCGGACTTGGCACGCGCAAACTCAAGAGTTGGCACTTGGCGCGCCAACTATGCAGTTGGCGCGCGCCAACGTTTCATACACAAGGCGTAGCAACAACACCGTGCAAAAGTAAATGCAAGTTGAATGCTCTCGACATGGAGTTGACCAGGAGTTGGCGAATGTACCGTATCTGGGGTTGGCTTCGTAGTTACATGTACCCACGGTTTCCCTTCATTTGGCCGTTTTGAATGGGTTCTAGGGCTGTTTTGGCCCAAAGATGGCTGTTTTTGGCCCTAAACTGCAGTTTTTGAAACTGAGGTCCGCCACTTGCGAATCCCGTTCTTGGCCGCCACCGTTGAGTTTCTCGCTCAAACTTTTGTGTGATTGTACTTCACACCCATAGGTATCATCCACCAAAATTTCAACCCAATTCAGGGCACCACGACGGAGTTCTGATTTTAACCCATTTCGCGCGTGCTGCTGCTTGCTTGCTTGCTGCTGCTGCTTGCTTGCTTGCTTGCTGCTGCTGCTAAACCTGGAAGGTCCACCCTACACACTAAAAAGGGTTATAAAACCAAGACTGGTTCCACCAAAGTGAAGGTTCGCTAAAATGCGGTAAGGCGCGGTAAATCGAGGTCGAACTTGGTTAAACACCATTTGCCATGTCCCTCCATGTGTTTGGGTGGTGGTAGGACAGAACCATGTCAAATTGATTTAAAATGAGGCTAAATCCATGCTTTTTCCGTTCACATGTTGGGTCGTCTTTCGTCAAACCTGGGTACCCGTCAACTTTTGTCTTGTGCCGTGTTTGCTCCGTTTGCCTTCGTTTGTCGCACGTCAAAACTAGTTTTAGCGCGCGTCAAAACTAGTTTTAGCTTGTACTGCATGTAGTGCAATGCAGCTTAAGACAAAACTAGTTTTAGCGCACGTCAAAACCAGGAATAGCGCACGTCAAAATGCGCTTTTTCCTGTTCTCCTTCATTTTTATAGTCTTCTGGATGCCCCAGAAGAAGGAGAAGCCAAAGAAGGCAGCACAAAAGGGGGGGAAGCAGGCCACAATTAATCAACCTGCCCCCCGCGGGCGCCAACGACTCATCGTCCGATGACGACAATGAGGCTGGGCCGGTTGCGCCGGAGGGGCCGGCGGGTGTGGTCCGCACCATGGAGGTGCTTGCGTAGCCCCTGTTGGAGGTGACCTCAGAAGCATTTACAAAGGAAGTTGTGAAGTTGGAAGATGGGGATCTGAACCGGTGGCCACAACTGTCCGTGCGGATTGAAAACCTGTTGATGGCTTCGGAGAAGGATGGTGTGGTGCATGTAGCAGTGGTGTACGATGCCACATGTGTCCGTTTGCCTCTCACCCCAGGGTCGCTCACAACGGTCGCTCACACAACCCACAGGCTGTTGGGTTCAAAGGTGGTTGCGGTTGTCATCAGGATGTGTCGGGCGGATTCCGATATGATCCACCGCCTCGTCACCATTGGCTGTGGCAACGGGGCGCCGACCGAATGCTGGGCCACACACGACATTTCAAAAAATCAATGGGACACCCGGGATGCAGCGTTCTAGGGCGTGGTGCGGAACCCCTAGTTAGAACGCAATTTCTGGAACACCCACCTAGCCTCAATTTTGGGGCAAACCACCTAAAAAAATGGATTCAGCACCCTCAAAAACCCCCCATCCCCTTTCTTTCCCCACATAACCCTCATTGTAGGGGTGGTTTTTTTGGGGGGGGGTCAAAGAGTTAGAGCACAGTTAGAACAGAGTTAGAACACAGTTAGAGCACCTTGCTCTAACTAGTTATCGCGCTAGTTATCGCGCGATAACTCAGTTATCGCGCAGTTATCGCAGGTAGTTATCGCGCACCCCTCCTCCATCCCCCACTAGGACAAACAACACAAAACACTTGGCACAAAGCATGTATGGTCGTTTTTCATACAAAGTCATCAATGTCTGAGGCTTTGGCTGCCTCCAGTCCCAAAAGCCCTTGCTCCAGGGCGTTCATGGACATGCAATGGTGCCTGTGGCGGAGGGACATACTTGGCCTCACCAAGGACCAACCCTTAAAACAAATTTTGAGCCTCCTCTTGTAAGGCCCATGCCGATACTCCGTTGGGATGGAGGAAAACTGAAAAATGTTCCTCCATTTCGGGGGGTACCAGGGGGGAGGGCCTGAAGGGTGGTCTCAGTGCGCTTTGCAATGCCGTTTAGAATGCGGCATGCTGCATGTTGGTAGTCCCCCGGCCGTCTATCAGGGGTCACACTGCTCAAGAATGCCCCCCATCTTGAGGTGGACTCCACCCCCATTTGCTCAACAATACCATTGGGGTCTTTGCAAAACCAACACTTAGACCCAGCCCCCCCCATTGCTTGCATCCCCTTCCCATCCCCCGTCAAAATGACAGTGCAAGTCAAAAATTGGTTTTGAAAGAGGACAACGTCCTCCTCCACATCCCTCACCTCTTGGTTGAGGTAGGCGGAGATGTCCAGGCTTCTCAAAAAAGCCTGTTCATCCCCGCCATCCATGCAAAACCATGAGGCCCATAGCTTCACCTTCGAAGCATACTTTGCCCCCCCCCATACATTGACCCATACATCCGCACGGGTAGAGGATGCCTTCCACAAGGAAGTCGCATCAACTGAAATGACAACAATGGCAACGCCACTAGGGGGGGGGTTTCCCAATAACTCGGGCCATAGATATTGCATTTTGCACAATTGGCTGCAAAGGCACATGGGCAGCTGCCCTATTGCGGCCTCGGGTAGACTTTACAATGGTTGCTTGGGGAAAGTAGGGCATGACCCGTTGCCCAACGGTCCTTAGGTCCCGTCGTGTGCAACGGCGGGGCATTCGCAAAAGGGCCCGTTGGGAGAGATGCATACTGCATGCCATGGGTAGCATGCTCAGGGCCTCATGCTCCTGAGCTGTGAATGCAAGATGGCCACCATGCACTTGCAAGTGGGCCAGACAGGGCAGTGCACGCCCCAGCACTTACACAAACTTCTCCTTTGGTGTTGGTGCCACACACAATGTTCGGACCACCCAATAGAACTCGCACCAGCCGCTAAACAGCCTTCAACCGCCGCCGCCGGGCCTTGGGGCACTGCAAATCGGTGTACCGCCGGAGGTTAGCCGTGTTCAGAGCCCTCAGGGCCTCTTTAACAGCATTATCCATGAAGAATAAGAGGGCCTGGGCAGGAAATGAGGGAGGGTTTTGAAGCAAGGGCCCAAAAAACACACGCGATAACCCACGCGATAACCTCCGCGATAACTAGGTTATCGCGCGATAACCCCCGCGATAACCCCCCGCGATAACTAGTTAGAACGCGATAACCCCCCGCGATAACTAGTTAGAGCACCCAGTTAGAGCGCGATAACTACCGCAATAACTAGTTAGAGCAGAGGTTAGTGCACTATGCACATGCACACTAACTGGTGCTCTAACCCCGTTCTAATCCCGTTCTAACTAGTTAGAGCACACAAAGACCCCGTTCTAACCCCGTTCTAACCCCGTTCTAACTAGTTAGAGCACACAAAGACCCCGTTCTAACCCCGTTCTAACTAGTTAGAGCACACAAAGACCCCGTTCTAACCCCGTTCTAACTAGTCAGAGCACACAAAGACCCCGTTCTAACCCCGTTCTAACGTCGTTCTAACTAGTTAGAGCACACAAAGACCCCGTTCTAACCCCGTTCTAACTAGTTAGAGCACACAAAGACCCCGTTCGAACCTCGTTCTAACTAGTTAGAGCACACAAAGACCCCGTTCTAACCCCGTTATAACGCCGTTCTAACTAGTCATAGCACACAAAGACCACGTTCTAACCCCGTTCTAACGTCCTTCTAACTAGTTAGAGCACACAAAGACCCCGTTCAAACCCCGTTCTAACTAGTTAGAGCACACAAAGACCCCGTTCTAACCCCGTTCTAACTAGTCAGAGCACACAAAGACCCCGTTCTAACCCCGTTCTAACTAGTTAGAGCACACAAAGACCCCGTTCTAACCCCGTTCTAACTAGTTAGAGCACACAAAGACCCCGTTCTAACCCCGTTCTAACTAGTCAGAGCACACAAAGACCCCGTTCTAACCCCGTTCTAACGTCGTTCTAACTAGTTAGAGCACACAAAGACCCCGTTGTAACCCCGTTCTAACTAGTTAGAGCACACAAAGACCCCGTTCGAACCTCGTTCTAACTAGTTAGAGCACACAAAGACCCCGTTCTAACCCCGTTATAACGCCGTTCTAACTAGTCATAGCACACAAAGACCACGTTCTAACCCCGTTCTAACGTCCTTCTAACTAGTTAGAGCACACAAAGACCCCGTTCTAACCCCGTTCTAACTAGTTAGAGCACACAAAGACCCCGTTCTAACCCCGTTCTAACTAGTCAGAGCACACAAAGACCCCGTTCTAACCCCGTTCTAACTAGTTAGAGCACACAAAGACCCCGTTCTAACCCCGTTCTAACTAGTTAGAGCACACAAAGACCCCGTTCTAACCCCGTTCTAACTAGTTAGAGCACACAAAGACCCGGTTCTAACCCCGTTCTGACTAGTTAGAGCACACAAAGATCAAATCGCAAAAAGTGCAAAACGGGCAATATCAAGCAAACGAAACATGGGGCTTGGGGGGTGGCCTTGCATGCCCAACCCTCCACCGCCCTACCCTTGCACACACGGGCCCGGTGTGCCGCTTTTTTTCCCTCAGGGAGGGATTGAGCAGACGACCACTCTCCACCCAAAAATCACCCCCGGTGAAAGACCCCACACGCACAATAAGCGCCATGGGCGCCCCATCACGCAAATGGGCGTGAAGGCCCATGGTGTCTGTCCCTTGGGGGCGAACAACTTGGATGCTACACCATGTGGAGGTGAGGGTGCGCACCTGCGCCTCAGCAAACCCCCGGCGCTGCTGGAGGTCATCCCCCCTCCTCCGCTGCGCCTCCACCTCCTCCCCCCTCTTGTGGTCGGCCGACCGACCCTTGGCCAGTGCGGCCTCAACCCCCGTGGCGGCCGCTTGCTCCACCAAAACCTGGCAAGCGTCCGTCACGTGGGTGGCCACACTGGCCCCCAAGGCCTCCACATCCGGGGCCTCAGGGGGGGGCTGGGCCGCCACCTTCGCCAAGTTCCACGGCTTGGCAGAGGAGGTGGGACCCTTACCCCTGGGGGGGGGGGGGGCAACCGCCTCAACAACCACCACCTCAGGCCCGCGCTTCGTCTGCTTTCCCGGCCTTCCCCCCTTGGCGCCTGGGCTTCGTCCTTGACAAAAAAACGCGGTAGCTGCAGGATGGTGGCCTGAGAAAAACAAAAGAAACAAAAAAAAACAAGCGATAACTACCGCGATAACTCGCGCGATAACGTAGTTAGAACGCGATAACCCCCGCGATAACCCCCTGCGATAACCCTGCGATAACTAGTTAGAACGCGATAACCTAGCGCGATAACTAGTTAGAGCACCTAGTTAGAACGCGATAACCTAGCGCCATAACTAGTTAGAGCAGGGGTTAGTGCAGGGTGTTGTCAATGTGGGAAGTTTTCACACCTGGTGACATGGGCACATGCCTTGGCCCTCCTTCTTGGTGTCGTCCAGCACCAGCTTCATCCTCCGCAGCCACACCAAGTCCGTGACGGCGGCATACTCCCCCACTTGCCTCCACTCCACCACCTGGGCCACCCCCTCGACCTCAGGGGCCACCCTTGCCACTCCTCCATACAATCCCTTCCTCACCACCAAAATGCAACCCGGCGGCACCCTAATCCCAACATGCCCTTGCAGGGAGGGCCAGGGCAGTGCCTCCCCATGGCACACCTTGGCCAAGGGGCACTGATCGGGGTGGCCTGCGACCCCCCCCACCTCCGCATTAGTGAGGGGGGCAATCACCTCCCTCCCATTCCTCCATCCCGACAACAAAAAATGCCCGGTGGTTGTTCCCAGCAGGAGCAAGCACTGAGCAGATTGCTCAATGCTGACCCCATTGGGGTCCTCCACCACCACCTCCTCCCCCCCCCCTCCACCTCCTCCCCCTCCTGGCATGGCACACAAAGGCCATCTTTGTGGGCGGCGCGCAAAACCGCCCGGTCGTAGCCGTAGCACTTGCACTTGCATGGCTACGACCTTCCCCCTACACCTAACCGCCCCGTCACACTGGACTGTCTTGGCCACCCGGCCACCACGTGCAGCTCCATCCGAAACCCCCCACCACAATCTTCTTTGCCGTCTCCAGCACACGATCTGCCACCCTTTTGAGGACTGGCAGATCATGGAGCTTGTGGGGGTTGTGCTTGTGGTGGTTGGCACCCCCATAGTTGCCATACAATGTGCGGCGGGTCCCAGAATCTTGGGGCCTGCCGACATGAAATGGGGGGGTTCTCATTGAAAATGGGTGCCTTCTTTGAGAGAGGCACCCTATCCAAATCTTCCAAAAGACTTTGCAGCTGCACATCACTCAAAAAATCGTGCTCCAGGAGGTGGTTGACCACCAGCCTTCACCCCACAGTGAGCACAAGGTCATTGGGGTCCCTATTAAAGGCCCCCAAGGGCTCGGCGGCAACCACCTCCTCCGCCTCCCCAATAAGGGGGGGTGTTGCCCCAAAAGGAAAAAAAATCTCCCCCCGCCCCGAAATAATGTTGGGAGTGGTGACCCCATACCACTCACGCTCCCACTCCCTTGTGGGGCAAAGGGAGTGCATGGGGAGCCTGTTTTCGGGGTCGTCAGTGCAGACCCGGCAGGTGTTGTGGGTGAGGGGTTGGGGGAACCATCCATCCGACTTCCCCTTCCCCTTACCGGGTCGGATCCTTCCCTTCTGCACACTAATCATGAGGGAGCTGTGGGGCTTCTCCTTCCCCCTCCCAGCCCCCACCTCCTCCACTTCCTCCACTTCCTCCTGACCCACATAAAGGGTTGTCTTCGTCCCCGCACCCTTCTCGGCATGGGCGGTGACGGACTCCAACACCGCGTCCACATCCTCGGGATGCAGCTGAATCAAGAATCCAGCAACCCCTGGATTTACCTGTAGCAACTCGAAGATGTAGTTGCTGAGAACAAGGGGGTCTCTCTGGTCGGCCATGAAGGGGGACTTATGGACAAGGAGTCCAAAGTCCACACCATGTTCAAAGCGAGTCGCCACAGGGCGCCTCACGTTTGCGTCACCCATCATAAACCCCTCGGGACCGCCAAGGCGACGGACCCCAAGGAGCTTTTGATGGTGTTCGCACCAAGCGTGGGCAGCAGCAAGGGCCATTACAAAGAATATGAAAGCTTTGAGAGCTAATTTAAAGCAAAAAGGGGAAACATAAAATGAAGCGCGATAACCTACGCGATAACTCGCGCGATAACTAGTTATCGCGCGATAACCCCCGCGATAACCCCCGCGATAACTAGGTTATCGCGCGATAACCCACGCGATAACTAGTGCTCTAACCCCGTTCTAACCCCGTTCTAACTAGTTAGAGCACACAAAGATCAAATCGCAAAAGGTGTCAAACGGGCAATACCGAGCAAACTAAACATGCAAGGCACATTGTTGCATCATAGTGCACCCATGTAACATGTGAAATTCCGGGTTCCAACCATATTAACAACACCCAAAATTGGGGGGGTTCCGCACCACGCCCTAGAACGCTGCATCCCACCGACCCGGTGGATAGGCCGCTCTGCAGCTATTTGCAGCGGAAGGCGAAAGTCAAAAAACCCACAATGGCACATGTGCCGCTCAGGTATAAGGGCTGCAAAGGCCAAGAGTGGGTCGGCCAGGGGCCCATGGTTGCATTGGCGGCGGCGCAGCTGGAGCACATTATGCCGGATGTGACCCATCCCACAAAGTGGGAAACAACGGCCAGCCGGGTGTACGTTCCGATAGGTTTCCCTCCCTGCGTGCGCGCTACAGGGTATTCCCGCGCGATGGCTCAGTGCGCACTACAAAACTATAGCGCGCGTCATCGCGCGCGCTATACCTCGGGGTCTTGGGTTTGTAACCCCATGTCCAAGCAGGGCAAAAACGCCTATTTTTCTAAAGTTTCAGATGCTTCCGGCACCGCATGTGACGCTGTCAATGTCAGGAAAGATTGCCAGCATTTTGGGCCCCCACTATGGGTGGTCCCTGTGGAAGAACGAGGACCTTTTGGCGGACCTAGTTGAGTTTTTCTGCCCAGGGTCTGCCGTCCAACGGTCTTTGTGGGCCAGGTCGGAAAAAAGGGTCCCCGTGTCTGAAGCAGAGAAGAAGCGTCGCAGGACCGAGGCTGCCAACGCCGTCACACCCCTGTCGGTGGTGGACTTGGTCCTGCTCCTGAAGATTCCAAGAAGAAGGTATTATTGCGCGCGCTTTGCATGTGACATTGCGCGCCTTTCCGCTCATAGCACGCGCTTCGTTGAGTTCTGCGCGCGCTACGTCCTCATGTTGCGCGCGCTATTTTCCTCAGGTACAAAGATTTGATTACTTGGACGAGAAGTAAGGTCCCCACACACCTTTTTTCTCTCCCGTCCTATGCTAGTTTCGCCACAGAATGGAACCAGCTTGCAAGTAGGCAGCATTTAGAGGTTGCCGTGCACACAGATGGGGTCACATTCTTTTCGCAGTGGCCCCTGTCAATGCAGCACTTTTTTGATTATATATTTTCCTTTGATTCCATTGTTTCTAACCTCCAATACCCCAGGGAGTGCCAAGGAGAGCTGTGGATCATTGTGAGGGGGGATGGGTTGCCTTGTGGGGGGGAATCGTGGTGCCAGATGTCCATTTCCTTTGCCAACCATGGTCACTTGGCAAGGACGTTGTCCTACCACTGGACTGTTAACGTCGCCCTTTGTGGTGAGAAGTCCACCTCTGTGTTGTCCCAGGTCTGGGCTAACAATCTTGCTTTTCTGCAGAGTGCCCTTGACAGTGGTGTGGTTCCCATCCGGGGTGCATCTAGACGCTGCAGGATGTTGCACGATGCTACAGTCACTATTCAGGCCATAATGTACCCTTCGTGAACGGGGGTTAAGTGGCTGTTTGAATAATTGCGTGAATTTCACGTGAATTTACCCAAATTTTGAGGTTTTTGGGGGAAAATGCCATATTTTTGCATCCTTCCGAGGGATTTGAGGGGCCAAAATTCTTCCCCCGGCTTCATTACGCATCATCCAATGAAAGTCCCGCCCCAAAAGCATCCATCATGTCCGAACCGTGCCCAAAACGAGAGGTGCCGAAACCCGGTAAGCCTGTAGCCGATTCACAGGCGTGAATTCACGTGAATTCGTACGAAATTCGCACGAATTTCGTACGAATTTCACGTGAATTCACGTGAATTCATACAAATTTCACCCTTGTGCACCCCCTCATTTGTCGTAACACCCGGGGTACCCCCCCACCAATGCACCCCTGCAGGCACCTTGGCTACATGCAACATGTGCACATGTGTGTGGGTGTGCCTTTGTGTGGGGTGTGTGGATTTGTGTGGGTTTGTGTATGGGTGTATGGTTGGGTTTGCATGTGGGTGGATGCATGACTTCCTGTTTGTGTCTACGTGCGGGCATGCGTCTGTGTGTTGGTGTGTGTGAGGATGTGGGGGCCACCCGACCACATACGCACACAGACCCGTCCCAAACCTCACACCAACACCCACACACCCACACACACAACCACGGACCCATGGATACACACCCACACACAAAGACGCACCCACGCGCACAAACCAATCCACACACACACACACACACACACACACACACACACATAGACACACCCACAATGATCCCGCCCCACATACCTAACCACGACACATCCACTATGCAGGTGTGTGTGCGTATGTGTGGCTGGGCAGTTTGTGGGTGTGGGTGTGGGTGGGGTGGCAGGGCGGCTTCATTCCACTAATGGCATGTGGGTGTGTGTGTGGGGGGGGGGGGGGTACATGTACGATTGTCTGTTTGTTTCTGGGTGTGGGCGTGCGCCTGTGTGTGGGGGGGGGGGGAGGATGTGAGGAACACCAAACCATGCACATATACGCACAAGCCATACACACGCATACACACACACCCTTCCCGCACCTCACACCAACACACGCGCACACACAAACACACACAACCACACACCCAACTACACATGGACACACCGACCCACATACACGCATCCGCACAAACCCATCCACACACACAGGCAGGCACACATACACACACACAGAACCCCCCTCCCCTAAACATTTAACCGTGACACATCCACTGTCCAGTTACGTTTGATTGATGGTATGTGGGTGGGGGGGGGGGGTGCATGACTGTCTTTTTGGTTCTGCGTGTGGGCGTGCGCCTGTGTGTGGGGGGGGGGGGAGGATGTGAGGAGCACCAAACCACATATACGCACAAGCCATACACACACACACACACACGCGCACACATACAGACACACCCTTCCCGCACCTCACAGCAACACGCGCGTACACACAAACACACACAACCACACACACAACTACACATGGACACACCGACCCACCCACAGAAAAACACACACATATACATCCACAGAAACCCATCCACACACGCAGCAGACACACACACACACACACAGAACCCCCCCCCCCCCTAAACATCTAACCGTGACACATCCACTGTCCAAGCACGTATGAGGGTGTGTGGGCGGGCAGTGTGTGGGTGTGGGTCGAGTGGGGGGCTGTTTGCTTTCATCGAGGGTATGTGTGTGTTTTGTGCATGGGTGTGTGTGTGTGTGTGTGTGTGTGTGTGTGTGTGTGTGTGTTCGTGGGTGTGTGTGTGCCGGGGGGGCAGGTACAGGGAAATGTGTGTGGGTGTGGGGACTTTGTTGCATGCATAGGTGGTGTTGGTGTGGCTCTTCGTGCAGTGTCCTGCAAAAATGGTACGAAATTCGTACGAAGTTCCCACGAGATTCGTACGAAATTCGTGCGAAATTCGTACGAAATTCGTGCGAAATTCGTACGAAATTCGCCCCCAAAGTACCGTGAATACGTACCGTGAATGTGGTTGTTATGAATTTCGTACGAAATTGGTACGAATTTCGTACGAATTTCGAACAATTTGCATGAATTTGTATCATTTTTCTCCAGAACAAACACACTCAGCCCATAGCACACAGCACAGCAACACCACAACAACACAGAAGAACAACACATTCAGCCCATAGCACACAGCACAGCAACACCACAACAACACAGAAGAACAACACATTCAGCCCGTAGCACACAGCACAGCAACACAACAACAACACAGAAGAACAACACAGTCAGGTCATCAGCAACAGTCACCAATGAGGAGCGGCAGACACACAAAGCACAACAAGCAGCAAGCAAAACAGCGATACCAACACAGCCGAAAAGCAGGCATTACACACACATCATGACAATCAGCAGCAGCGAACACAAACGACAGACAGTCACAAACCACAAACAGCACAAAAGTATTGTCCCACATGATTCAACAACAGGCAGCCACCCATCCGACCATCCACACCCACCCATAGCACACAACACAGCAACACAACAACAACACAGAAGAACAACACAGTCAGCCCATAGCACAAAGCAGAGCTTCACAACAACCACACAGAAGAACAACACAGTCAGGTCATCAGCAACAGTCACCAGTGAGAAGCAGCAGACACACGAAGCACAACAAGCAGCAAGCAAAACAGCGATACCAACACAGCCGAAAAGCAGGCATTGCACACATATCATGACAATCAGCAGCAACGAACACAAACGACAGACAGTCACAAACTACAAATAGCACAAAAGTATTGTCCCACATGATTCAACAACAGGAAGCCACCCATCCAACCATCCACACCCACCCATAGCACAAAGCACAGCAACACAACAACAACACAGAAGAACAACACAGTCAGGTCATCAGCAACAGTCACCAGTGAGAAGCAGCAGACACACGAAGCACAACAAGCAGCAAGCAAAACAGCGATACCAACACAGCCGAAAAGCGGGCATTACACACACATCATGACAATCAGCAGCAACAAACGCAAACGACAGACAGTCACAAACTACAAACAGCACAAAAGTATCGTCCCACATGATTCAACAAAACCACCCAAGAACCCAAGAACCAGCAATGCATGCACATATTACCGAGGCACGCACACACCATGCACCCACGCCCACACAAACAACAACCCCTCTGACCAGGCACACCCACACACACACAAAAATGACACAAGTTCATGCAAATTGTTTGAACTTCGTGCGAAATTCGTACGAAGTTCGTACGAATTTCGTACGAAATTTGTACGAATTTCGTAACAACCACATTCACAGTACCTATCTGTGAGGCACTTTTCGTACGAAATTCGTACGAATTTCGCACGAATTTCGTACAAATTTCGCACGAATTTCGTACGAACTTCATACGAATTTCGTACGAATTTCGTACCATTTTTGCAGGACACTGCACGAAGGGCCACACCACCACCACCTATGCATGTACCGAAGTCCCCACACCCACACACATTTCCCTATACCTGCCCCCCCGGCACACACACACACATACACACACACACACACCGCACAGACACACACACACACACACACACGCAGACACACACACACACGCACACACACACACACACACACACACACACACGGCGTGAGGTGACCAAAGAACCAAGCACACACATTTCCCTACACCTGCCCCCCGGCACACACACACACAGACACACACACACACACACACACACACACACACACACCCGTACACACCCGTACCCGAATCATCCGATTAGTAAAGCGGCTGTGGAGGTAGTGGTATTTCATTGCAAGCTTGCGCGTAGCAGCGCGGAGCCTCATCCAGAAGGAAGAGCCGACACCGGAGATGGCCGCGAAGGCCATGATCAATGCCACGAGTTGGCGCGCACTTCCCACCTGTGCTACACCCTCCATGCTGCTGCACTCTGTCAGACTAGAGTCAAACTCAACAGGGTCTTCTTTCCCCGCTGGAACACCCAAGCCCGTTCCCTTGGCGGTTGGTTCACCAGCCAGCATCTAGGGACAGCAGGAATCTCGTGGATCCATTCATGCGCGTCAATAATCAGTCGACGAGGCATTTGGCTACCTTAAGAGAGTCATAGTTACTCCCGCCGTTTACCCGCGCTTGGCTAAATCTCTTTGCATTGACAATCAGAGCACTGGGCAGAAGTCACCTCGCGGAACCAGCCAGCAGGTCCCATCGCAAAGCTGTGTTTCAATTAAACAGTCAGATTCCCCTGCGTAGTACACAGTTCCGAGTAGACACGGGAGCATACTGTAAAGTCGGCGCTGACTTGATTATTTGCTGCCAAAGCATGAGCAACTAGCACATGAGAGCCATGGGGATACACAAAACCTGTGAAGAGAAAAAGGATACCCTCCCTAACCTTAACCGCACTGCAACAAGCAAGACACCCTCATAACCCCACACCCAGACACTCAGGGGCTGTAAGTGGGGGGTCTCCTTGCCCCCCCTCCCAACCCTAGACGTGGTTGATTACGCTCCTATGGTTTGACCCAATGGACCCCCCCACCCCACCCTCATGCATCTACTAGCAACTATAACCTTTGCCCTTCCAAACAACTGTGTGAGCAATGCAACAATGGTTTGACCCCAACGGATCCCCCCACCACTGCATCCACTATCACCTATAACCTATGCCCTTCCCAACAAATTTGTGAGCAATGCAACAAAGATTAAGAAATGTAATGTGTATTGTTTTGATTTGTTATTTGTGTTCTAGTGTAGAATACATCTAGGCTAGAATGATTCCTGTTCTAGTCTACGTTCTAGCTAGATGTTGTGGGGTAGAATGCCCTCGCGATGTCGTTTTAGGCGAGAACGAAATTGTGCGTGCTAGCGTGTATCTAGGGATCTACAAAACAAATTGTTCAATATCCAATGTGTGCAACAAATAGCAGTGACAAGACAAAATTGCAGCCGATTCGTACGAATTCGCACGAAATTCGCACGAAATTCGTACGAAATTCGTACGAATTTCGTGCGAATTTCGTGCGAATTTCACATTCTCGTGGATCTGTGACTCTAGCGTGAATTTATGCGTGAATTTGGGTGCGTGAATTTCACATTCACCCGAATCTCACCAAATGTGTTGAACCATGCGACTACTTCAAACCTCTAAATTGCACACATTTGTTGGATCTTACTTTGGGCGAAGATAGCACGACAAAAGCACACAATGGCACCAAGTTACGAGCAAAAAACAGCAAAAATAGGTGAAATTCACGGTACCGTGAATCTCGGATTCAAACGGCCGGTTCACGAAGGGTACAAAGGCCCTATGGCCTAGGAATGTTTTCAGGGGATCTTTTGGAAGGGAGCAACGAGGTGCTGAAGGACATTTGGTCCTCCTTTTGTGATAGAGGTGGGGGGGCAGGAACCCTGGTGTCGCGCCGCATTAAGATGCTCGGGCAGGTTAATGAGCGTCTGTGTACCCTTCGTGAACGGCCGTTAAGTGGCCGTTTGAATAATTGCGTGAATTTCACGTGAATTTACCCAAATTTTGAGGTTTTTGGGGGAAAATGCCATATTCGTGGTTCATTTCAAGGGCTTTGAGGGGCCAAAATTCCTCCCCTAGCTTTGTTACGCATCATCCAATGAAAGTCCCGCCCCAAAAGCATGCATCATGACCGCACCGTGCCCAAAACGAGAGGTGCCGGAACCCGGCAAGCCTGTAGCCGATTCACAGCCGTGAATTCACGTGAATTCGTACGAAATTCGCACGAATTTCGTACGAATTTCGTACGAATTTCACGTGAATTCACGTGAATTTACACAAATGTTACCCGTGTGCACCCCCTGATTTGTCCTCACACCCCTAGTAAGCCCCCCAGCATGCACCCCGGTCACAGGCAACAATGGTCTGGGTTCGTAAGGTCATCTCATGTCCGTCTCTTGCGGCACCGGAACGGCCGCTGTAGAGTCTGAAGGTGCTGCATGTCGGTTAGAAGCCGTCTTCTTGTGCGGCTTGCATACGTTTGTACACTTATGGGCCCTTGCCCATGTTGAGCCCTTTTGGTCGCATCCCACCCATGCAACCAAAGGCTATCGTCAATGGTGTGGTTGTCCACAACCACTTGCACCCCTAGTCTCCCCCGGAGGAGGCTTAGGCCCCCGCTGTTGCGCAACATGCGCTTCAGCCTCCGGTGACTTCCCTCCATGGCAAAGCAGGAGAACTTTGACAAGATTCTCCACTTCTTTGCAAAATAATACATGTGGTCGATCCAAAGATGCGTCCACAGAAGTTTGCCCCACTGGAGCTCATTGTGGGCAGCGCCCATGGCTATGCTATGGTTCCGGAGCCGCCCCAAGTCGGCCCCGGAGAACCATGCGGAACGCCACGCGTATACACACATGCTTGCAAAATTCTCCCACCACGTTTTGCACACCGACTCCCAACTTTTTCCCCCTACTTGATGCTGCCTGACACTAGGCTGCTCTAGGCAAGCATCTATTATCTTCTCCCAACCCTTATTGCGCATGAAATGGATGGCAGCAGCACACTCCATCCTCACCTTCCCCTTGCTGTTTGCCTTGTCATTATTTAATGAGGCACGGGTGCAAGTTCGTGCAGCAAGCCGTGCCTCATCTAAAACGGGTTGCAGCATGGTGCGTGCCACAGTGGCCGGTGCCTTCCCTGTCAATTGTACAACTAGGTCCCGTGTCCCGTTGACTGCACACAACAGGACACGAAGGACCCCATGGAGGCCATAATCAGGCACTCGCCTATCACTCATAATGGTCCTATATATAGCACTTATGGCAACGGCTGGTTCCCAGTTGCCGTCTATCGCACTTGCTGTGCCAAAGGTAGCAAGGCACAGAGCACGGTT
Organism: Eutreptiella sp. 'Long Island Sound 2002'; assembly: GCA_964036045.1. NCBI lineage: Eukaryota > Euglenozoa > Euglenophyceae > Eutreptiales > Eutreptiaceae > Eutreptiella > Eutreptiella sp. 'Long Island Sound 2002'. The sequence goes on along the minus strand of OZ038389.1, from coordinate 52,045,944 downwards.
ACGCATGCAGACCCAACACACAGTGGCACCAGGGGATTCTGCCTTCCAGTTTTGGCAGCCCGCCATGAGCACCTGTGCCTTACCATCTGCACACAGAAAAAAAAGGGACTGCCTATCGTTCCCTGCCGTATCCTTAAAACTTACGGTTGCGGCCTTGCGCAACTCATCATCAAGATCAATCTCCTGGGAGGCCGCGTAGAGGGTCTCCCACTTTTCACTGCCCCCTAGTAGCCACCAACTAGATAGTTGGTTGGGGCTGGCGGTGCCACCAAGCGTGCAATGGACGTACGAGGCCTCATGCCTCGATGTACCGTCCACCGCAATAGGCAACCAATGCAGCCGTCGGTCCCCGGGCTGCATGATGGCAGAGGGTGGTGGTGGTCGACACTTGAATAGGTGGGCGATGCGGTCAGGTAGGTAGCGGGCCGCACCATTGATGGCCGTGTCGTCACCCGTATAGGCAGTGAACGCCCGGGACTCCGGCAACGCTAGCTGCCGGAGCATGCCGTACACCTGGTCCCATACCACACCGTACGTCATGCTCCCCACCAGGTAGCGGGACTCTGTCCTAGAGAGGTGCAATGACCGGATCCTCCACACGGCCATAATCAACCTCTCCTCCTGGGTGGGCTCGGGCTGGACAGTGGCTACAATTCTTGTTTCGGGGGTAAGCACTATTTGCCCCGTGTCGGGCAGGTACTTGACGGTGTAGGGTGCTGCAAGCTCCTTGGTAACAACCTCCTGGAGCTCTTGTAGGCGCCGCCGTCGTGTACGATCCGCTACCAGATGGAATGGCTCCTTGGGCCGTGGCTTGATGTGAGATAAAGGACCCGTTGAATGGGCAGGCAGTCATCGCAAAGTTTCTACCATCCCCCTGCCGCAGACCACTCTCTCTACTGTGATTCGCATGCAATTAAAAGAAATTCACATAGATTCGCACGAAATTCGTACGAAATTCGTACGAATTTCGTACGAATTTCACATGAATAGAAATGTGTGAATATTCTGAAAATGTGAAATTCGTACGAAATTCGTACGAAATTCGTACGAATTTCGTGCGAATTTCACATGACTGTCACAGAATTTCTGCCAAAGCCTCAGCCTTGTGCCCTCGTTGACCCTCACAAAGCAACCTCAGGATGGTGCTCATGCTGTCATTGTCATTGTCATTGTCTCATGCTGTCGTTCCGGCTGTCACTCAGCCAGCAGTGTAATATACAAACAGTTCCGCAGAAAGGAATCGCAAATTAACAGGTTAACAGGTTAACAGGTCAGGGGGCACGTACACCGTACCCCAATTAATGTACAAACAGTGCTGGAGAAAATTTCGCACAGTGGGGGGGGAGTACCCCACATATCGGTCAAACTGCCCATGCTTGGGGTGGGGGGGGGCAGGATAACATTCGTCGTGGTTAGAAAGGTTAGAAAGGTACCTACGCACCCCCCCCCCCCCGGGAGCAGAGCTCCGGCTAGCGGAGCCCTGGGAGCTCTGCTCCGCCACCGCCTCCACAAACGAGGGGTCCATGGCCGCCGACGTGAGGCGGTGGGGGGGGTACTGCCGGCGCACTTCCTCCAGTGCGGCAGTCACCTTGGGGGCGTCCGGGGCCACGCTGTCCACATCGACCTGCTTGCCACTGGCCATCATGGCCATCCGCAGGCCGGTGGACACTGCGGACATCTGGCCGGCGCATGCCTCGGCCTGGGCATGCCAGGCCTGTGCGCCGGCCAGGAGGTACCGGACACCGGCAGCACTGGCCCCCCCCCTGTCACCCGGGGGGGCGGGGGCCTCGGCACCCTCAGCCCTCTCCACTGCCTCTGCTGGCTGTGCCGCTGGCTTTGCCTTCCGCAACGTCGCCACGTCACGTTTCGTACGAATTTCACATCTCGAGAAAATTCACACAAATTTATTCGCGTGAAATTCGTACGAAATTCGTACGAATTTCGTACGAATTTCGTACGAATTTCACGTGAATTTCGTCCAGTTTTGCAAATACACAAAGCAAACACACAAGCAAGCACACCTTGCAGTCGCATGGGCAGGTGATGCTCCATGCCCCGGTCCTCGCGCACTTGGGCGACCGCCACGCTGGGACCGTGTTCACCAGGTGCCACAGCGTGGTCGGCCGACCCGGGGGGGCAATGCCGGACAAGGCGAAGTGGATCTCCGACTCCGCGTCGACATCGCCCCCCTTCACGACCTCCAGCTGGTGCACGCTGCCCAGGAAGAACAGCATGCACTGGGGGCCGACCTCGATGACGGCGAGGTCGGCGGCCGGGGCCGACCGGGAGATGAAGGTGGGGTGGAAGGGGCAGGTGGGGGGGCCTGCCGGGAGCGTCTGCGGGGCGTCGGCGAACAGGGCCTGGGCAGCCTCCCCCTCCCACAACCCCACCCTCGCAACCGCCCCCTTCCCCACCCACAACACCTGGTCCACGCTGGGGAGGTCCCAGCTGGACAAATCCCCAGCAACGTCCAGGGCCTCCTTGGGGGGGATGGCGTCCAAGTGTGTGGTGTTGGCCTGGTGGTGTTTGTGTCGGGGGTCGGGGGTCCACAAGTTAAAAAGAGCCCCCTGCAGGCCATCCTTGGAGTCGGGGTGGGCAGGCAATCCATGATGGCGGCTGGTGGCCACCATCAGCAGCATGTCCCCCCGATGCAGCTGAATGGTGTCCCAGCGCGCCTCCCCCGCCTCCCCCAGGGCCGTCCCCGCCTGCACCGCCACCTGGTAGTCCTCTGACAAGCAGAGGAAGCTACTCAGGTGGCAGTCCCCCACCGCCCTGTCGCTGGGGGGGAGGACGTCGGGGTGGGTGGTCACGTCGGTGTGGGGGAGGTGCGGCCCACTCCCCACACTGGCCACGATGACGCTGCCCGGCGTCATTGGGTGGAGGTCCCCAACCCCAGGGACACTTTCGGTGAGGTGGGGGTGGAACTTCTTGAAGAGAGGCCCCCCCAGCCTTGACCCCAAGGTGCTCTTGCTTTGCCACCGGCGGGGGAGCTCGGGATCCTTGGCCTGCTCCTCACTCCGCGCGGCGTTGAAAAGCAGCTCAAAATTTTTTGCGACGACTTTTTCGTCGCCGCTGCCCCACGCCTTCATCACCTTGTTCCACCCCACCTCACAATCCCGTGCCTCCACAAGCCCCCGAAGCACAATGTAGCCGTTCCCATCAACAAAGTTGAGGGGCGGCTGAGAGGGGCCAACCCTGTCGGGGGCGGGGTCAGGGCTGCCCGTCACCCCATGAGGGGGGTCGGGAAGGGGTTCGGTGCGGAGGGGGGGTTCACTCGAAATGAAGGGGGGGGCGCATGAGGCACCACGGTACCATTGCAAAGAAGTTGTGCTATAGAAGGTGGGGTGGGTGACGTCGGGGACGTGCACCTGGGGGGGGATGGTGGGATGGAAAGGGGCGACACCCAAATCATCCCACCACCGGGGGTTGGCAAGATGCCAAGAAAAGGGGAAAAAAGAGTGGTCTGCTGGTGCACCTACAGAAAGATCCTGCAGGCACACCATATCGCAGTTGGGGGGGGTGTGGACAAGGTTAGTGGTGGGGTACACCTGGACGTGGGCGTCCTTAGGCTTCCCCACAGGGTTATTCCTCATCGAGTTGAGGAGCTGGTCAACACTGGAGGGGGGAGTGGTCAGATGGAGAAATTTGAGGGTGGGGAGTTGGTGGCGCAGTTCCCTCCACAGGGTTGTGGCCCATCCCCTCCCCCCGAGGTAGCTGTTGCGGGTGGGGCTGCGCATGTCGATGTGGATGACATCGGGGGAGGGGTCGAGGGAGGCTGCCCAGCGCACGATGGCATCCACCCCCAGTGCCTCCGACTCGTACGTTGCCTCCTCCAATTGATGGTGGGCAACGGGGAGGGCTTGGTAGTGGGCGAGGGTGTCGGCTGCGGGGTCGGGGCGCGAGGCCAGGCTGGCAAGCTGCGACATAGTCTGCTGGGACATTGTCAAAGAGAATGCGAAGAAAGGCTTTGAGAGCTGTGGGAAAGCGAAACAGTGGAAATGAGGGTAAATTCGTACGAAATTCGTACGAAATTCGTACGAATTTTGTACGAATTTCGTACGAATTTCACATACTGTGAATCTGTGAATCTAGCGTGAATTTCTGCGTGAATTTAGGTGCGTGAATCTCACATTCACGCGAATCTCACCAAATCTGTTAAACCATGCGGGGACTTTAAACCTCTAAATTGCACCTATTTGTTGCATCTTACTTTGGGCGAAGGTAGCACGACAAAAGCACACGATAGCACCAAGTTACGAGCAAAACACAGCAAAATTGGGTGAAATTCACGGTACCGTGAATCTCGGATTCAAACGGCCGGTTCACGAAGGGTATATGGATCTCCGACTCCGCGTCGACATCGCCCCCCTTGGCGACCTCCAGCTGGTGCACGCTGCCCACGAAGAACAGCATGCACTCGGGGCCGCGACCTCGATGACGGCGAGGTCGGAGGCCGGGGCCGACCGGGAGATGAAGGTGGCATGGAAGGGGCAGGTGGGGGGGGCTGCCGGGAGCGTCTGGGGGGGGTCGGCGAAGAGGGCCTGGGCAGCCTCCCCGTCCCACAACCCCACCCTCCCAACCGCCCCCTTCCCCACCCACAACACCTGGTCCACGCTGGGAAGGTCCCAGCTAGACAAATCCCCAGCAACGTCCAGGGCCTCCTTGGGGGGGATGGCGTCCAAGTGTGTGGTGTTGGCCTGGTGGTGTTTGTGTCGGGGGTTGGGGGTCCACAAGTTAAAAAGAGCCCCCTGCAGCCCATCCTTGGAGTCGGGGAGGGCAGGCAATCCATGATGGCGGCTGGTGGCCCCCATCAGCAGCATGTCCCCCCGATGCAGCTCAACGGTGTCCTCTGACAAGCAGAGGAAGCTACTCAGGTGGCAGTCCCCCATCTCCCTGTCGCTGGGGGGGAGGACGTTGGGGTGGGTGGCCACGTCGGTGTGGGGGAGCTGCGGCCCACTCCCCACACTGGCCACGATGACGCTGCCCGGCGTCATTGGGTGGAGGTCCCCAAACCCAGGGACACTTTCGGTGAGGTGGGGGTTGAACTTCTTGAAGAGAGGCCCCCCCACCCCCGACCCCAAGGTGCTCTTGCTTTGCCACCGGCGGGGGAGCGCAGGATCCTTGGCCTGCTCCTCACTCCGCGCGGCGTTGAAAAGGAGCTCAAAATTCTTTGCGACGACTTTTTCGTCGCCGCTGCCCCACGCCTTCATCACCTTGTTCCACCCCACCTCACAATCCCGTGGTTCCACAAGCCCCCGAAGCACAATGTAGCCGTTCCCATCAACAAAGTTGAGGGGCGGCTGAGAGGGGCCAACCCTGTCGGGGGCGGGGTCAGGGCTGCCCGTCACCCCATGAGGGGGGTCGGGAAGGGGTTCGGTGCGGAGGGGGGGTTCACTCGAAATGAAGGGGGGGGCGCATGAGGCACCACGGTACCATTGCAAAGAAGTTGTGCTATAGAAGGTGGGGTGGGTGACGTCGGGGACGTGCACCTGGGGGGGGATGGTGGGATGGAAAGGGGCGACGCCCAAATCATCCCACCACCGGGGGTTGGCAAGATGCCAAGAAAAGGGGAAAAAAGAGTGGTCTGCTAGTGCACCTGCAGCAAGATCTTGCAGGCACACCATATCGCAGTGGGGGGGGGGATGGACAAGGTTAGTGGTGGGGTACACCTGGACGTGGGCGTCCTTAGGTTTCCCCACAGGGTTATTCCTCATCGAGTTGAGGAGCTGGTCAACACTGGAGGGGAGAGGGGTTAGATGGAGAAATTTGAGGGTGGGGAGTTGGTGGCGCAGTTCCCTCCACAGGGTTGTGGCCCATCCCCTCCCCCCGAGGTAGCTGTTGCGGGTGGGGCTCTGCATGTCGATGTGGATGACATCGGGGGAGGGGTCGAGGGAGGCTGCCCAGCCCACGATGGCATCCACCCCCAGTGCCTCCGACTCGTACGTTGCCTCCTCCAATTGATGGTGGGCAACGGGGAGGGCTTGGTAGTGGGCGAGGGTGTCGGCTGAGGGGTCGGGGCGCGAGGCCAGGCTTGCGAGTTGAGACATAGTCTGCTGCGACATTGTTAAAAGAGAAGAACGCGAGGGCTTTGAGAGCCTGAACAAAGCGAAAGAGTGGAAAGGAGGGTAAATTCGTACGAAATTCGTACGAAATTGGTACAAAATTCGTGCGAATTCGTACGAAATTCGTGCGAATTTCACATTCTCGTGAATCTGTGAATCTAGCGTGAATTTCTGCGTGAATTTAGGTGCGTGAATTTTACATTCACGCGAATCTCACCAAATGTGTTAAACCATGCGGGGACTTTAAACCTCTAAATTGCACTTGTTTGTTGCATCTTACATTGGGCGAAGGTAGCACGACAAAAGCACACGATGGCACCAAGTTACGAGCAAAACACAGCAAAATTGGGTGAAATTCACGGTACCGTGAATCTCGGATTCAAACGGCCGGTTCACGAAGGGTACATGTTCCTGTACTTTGAAGTACCAAGGTGGAATGGGACCTCCAGAAGCAACCCGTGCAATGCACAAAAAGTGGCTGACGACGTTCGGGCATTTTTTGCGGATGAGGAACTGTGGTAGCGCGCGCTATTTGCTTTTTAGCGCGCACTACATGTTATTTAGTGCGCGCAATGACCACTATCGCGCGCGCTATGCTGTTTTCAAGCGCCGGAACCCTTGAAATCGCGATGAATTCCATTGTCTACAGAGGGGATGTTTCTGTCCGGAAGCGCTCTGCGCGGCACAATACGTGCTGCGCGTGTTGCTTCAAAACGCGCAGCACGCACAGCACGTGCAGAACGCAAACAACACACGCATCACGCGCAGAACGCGCAGAACGCGCAGCACGGAGTTCTAGAGGCAGACTTAGAAGCAGACTTCTGGCACGCGCAAAACGCGTAGCACGCGTAGCACGTCACTATTGCACACGCGCGCACTTTTGGGGGGCCGCGTCCTCACAGTTTGGGTATCCAGCCTACGCGGTTGTCCCCCAGGGTTCGCACTGGTCCCATGGGTAGGGATGGCAGAGGCTTGGCGGCCATGAAGTTCACGATTCCACCACGTCCACCCTCCACCACCTTCTCCTTCCTAATCTTCGTCAACTTCCATGTCCTCGTCCCCTTCCCCGTCACTCTCCTCCTCCTCCTCACTCTCTTCCTCCTCATCCTCCTCCCCCTCCTCCTCACTCTCCTCCTCCGTGTCATCCTCACTCTCCTCCCTCTCGCTGCCATCCTCCTCGGCCTCGTCGCCCTCCTCCTCCACATCCGCCTCTACCACCCCGGTCACCCCATGCGCCACGGCAAAGCACCCCACATGGTACCACTTGCCGCACCCACAACAAACGTAGTGGGTCTTGCCCCGGTTGCAATGGGCGCACACCCGGCGGCCCGGCATCCGCACCGGCACGTGGATGGGCTTGGCCACCGCCACTGTACAAAAGCGGCGCCGGATAAGGTCCCACTGCCAGTCAAACATGGTACCCGTTCGGGCCCCCCCGAGGGACCGGCAGGTCGCGTATGCGTTGACCACGGCATACCGCGGAGGACGAACGCACGCACCGCATGCGACCACGTCATCTGACGTCCCATCTGGCGCATCTGGAGCGCCATCTGGTTGACGCCATCTACCCCACGCGATAGCTGGCGGTAGCTGGCGACCACCGGGTTCACCTCATTCCCGACCGCAGAGCAATAGGCAACAGGTGTGGTATCTTTTTTTGCGGGACACCACCAGTTCGCTTGTGCTGGGCGCCGGGCACTACATGTCCGATCGCCATAATACTCCGTTATCGTACAGCCAAGAAACCGGGTATAGCTACCACATATTACGACGCCACCAGTCCGGCGCCTGTTGAGAAAAAGCGCCTGTCTGCGCTGAAACTTCCCAAGGGGGGACCCGCAAAGCGGGCTGCGAACTCTGCCGCCCCCGGGACTCGTCGGGGTCCGGCCATCCCGGACTCGGTTCCCCAAGCGGGGAGAAAAACCCCTGGAACCCCTCCCCCTCCCACCCATCCTCCCCCTCCCAGCCCTCCCAACCCTCTACACTTCTTGGATTTCGCCGTCCGTCATCTTGCCCTCGGCTGCTGTCTCCGGTTCGGCATGGCGTTCCGGGGAGTCGGGGGGCTCCTCCTTCACTCGCACAGGCGCCTGCAGAACGCGGAAAACGGGGTGCTGTCCTCCAGAGGAAGGCGAGAATCGAGACACGTGTAACGCGTAACACGCGCAGAACGCGCAACACATGCCACGGCGGATTCCAGAGGCACAACAAAACCATACGGGCATGACGCGCAAACAGCAGTGACCCCGCAACGCGCACTTGCTCACCTGCCGGACCACCATCGCCCCCTGCTGAGACCTCCGTGCGTGCGGCAGCGCCTTCTGCAGCGCCTTCTGCGGGCTCCTTGGGTCCTTCTTTGGCCCCCTGACCTTCCGTCTCTGGGGGAGGCTTCTGCAGAACGCGAACGACGTGATGTCTGTCCTCCAGAGGCACGGCGGAGGCAAGACATGTAGAACGCGGAGAACGCGCACCACGCGCAACACGGGGCGTACCAGCCTCTAGAGGCGACAAAGAAGCACGCGTGGAGAACACGCAGCACAGCGACCTGCTCCACCTCCATCCCAACGGCGCCAGATCCTTCTGTTTTGATGCTCTGGGGATCGTCCCGCGTCTCGCCCGTCTCCTGCGGATCCTGTGGAAACACGAGGGGGGCAACCAAGTGGCAGAACATCGGGCAGACGAGACCGGGGCTCCACATACATGTGACTCACGGCTCCGTACAAACCACGCATTGAAAGCCGCAACGGAGGACGTACGATCGGGTTGGTTCCGCAGCCGCCCACGCACCTTCTTGCTGTGTGCCACATCGGCGAATGGGCCGAGCAGCGCGTTCGGACGAAGCTCCGGCGGCTCGCCCGATGCGCCGGGGGGCGCGCCATAGGGCAGGGGAGGCGGGAAACCCCGCGGCGGCGCGCCATACGGCAGGGGAGGGGGGTGGCCCCGCGGCGGCGCACCATAGGGCAAGGGAGGCGGGTGGCCCCGCGGCGGCTGGCCATGCGGCGGCGGGCCCCGCGGCAGTGGCGGACAGCTGGGCCATTGCGGGTCTTCGTCATACGACTGCTGGTACTGCGGTGGCGGGCCTGGCAGGTGGGGGTACCCGCTCATGTGCGGGGGCGCCCAATCCCAAGCGGCAGTCTGCACAACGTGTAACACGGCAAGTCCTCCTCCAGAAGCGTGCAAGGAATCATGCGTGTAACACGCGTAGAACGCGCATCACGCTACCATGGGCCTCCAGAGGCGGCGCGGAGGCACCGGCGCGCACACCACCGAGACCACAAAGCACACAGATACCCGCCGTTTCTTCGCCGCCAGCTCTCGGGTGCGCACCAACGACCATGCTCCAGACGCCGGAAGTTCGAGTTGCCGTTCCTCTTCCAATTCGTACGCCATCAGGCCGGCCATCCGGACAAACCGGACAAACTTCTCCTGCAGAACGCGGAAAACACGATTGGTCCTCCAGAGGCACAGTAGAAGCAAACACGCAGAACGCGCAGAACGCGCATGACGCGCGGAGCGACTACGTAGAAACACAACAGAGGACGCGCGCAACACCTGCAAAACATCCGTGTCCATGTCAACGATGTCTTCGATGCCCATTGCGCTCACCCGATCGCTGACCCCACCTCCACGACCACCTCGCAGGCCCTCCATTTTCAGCTTGCCCAAACTCAGGCCCTCTGCCGGCGGGCTGAGGTCCACCGGCCATTGCGGCGCGGCGGCGCAACCCGTACAAACCGAAAGGCCCTTCAAAATCCCCTCCGCCACTTGTCTCGGGCTGCTCGATGGGTAGCGCTTCTCGAAGTGCTCACGGGCTGCTGCAGCCGACTGGGCGTTCTTGGTCCCGCATCTCAGCACGCTTTGCACGCTCAGGGCCCGCACACTGGTGTGCAGCAGCACGGCCAACCCGAGCTCTTGCTTGGACCTGGGTTCCTCCGACAGGCACTCCTTGTAGTGCATCACCAGGCGACCCACGGTCGCATTGAAGTCCGTCTCCAAGATTCTCTGCATTGTGTCCAGATCACGGTCGTACCCGCCTTCATGCTGGAACTTCTCTGCTCTTGTCGGTGCGGCGCTGATGCTCTTCTGCGGGCCCTTCCCGCTGATCGCAAAGGACACGTTCCCACGGGCCGGCTTGTCCTTGTCCTTCTTTTTCTTGGGCATCTCGGCCTCGGACTTCTTCGGTGGCACCTTGGGCGGGCTCCGCTCCTCTGCCTTCCGCTTCTTCTTCTCTGCCATTGTCTGCGGCTCCTGCTTGACCTCCAGCATGGTGGACCGTGCTGCCTTTCCAGAAGCCTTTGCAGCAGAAGAGGAGTGTTTCTCCGGCACATCATCTGGCTCGTCCTCTGAATGCTCCCTCTTCACTGTGCCTCGGGCCTGGTTCTTGCCATGGGGTGTCAATGGCACGTCGTCGTCTTCCTCCTCTTCCTCCTCTTCCTCCTCCTCGTCTCCATCGTCCGCTGCCTCCTCCTCCTCCTCCTCCTCCTCCTCACTCTCTTCTGCCTCGCCCTCCAACCAGGTCCACAACCGGTTCGCTTGGATCTGCAGAACGCGCAGCACGCGTAACACGGTGGTGGTGCCCCCAGAGGCGGAGCGAGAGGCACACCGGCGGAACGTGCAGAACGCGCAACACGCGCAACACACGTAGAACAGGGGGCAGAATCACGTACAGATGCAACACGCAGCACGCCCAGAACAACCTTTGTGTACTCGAACCATCCATCCGGCTTAGCGCGGCAATCTTGGACTTTTGCGGGATCCCGGGGCTTGCTTGGCTTCGTCTTGATCTGCAGGCAGTTGGTGGGGTAAGCAGCTTATCGAAAATGGAGACTAGGGACCGGCACGGTGCGGCGAAACGGAACATAATGGCACTTGTCATGCATGCATACTTGATATGCGGTGACGTTGGTGAGGTACATCTCATCTTCTTGGCGATCCTTGCTGCCGGGCTTCTTACGGTTGACCCAGGCTGCGTGCCACCCAGCTGTGCAGAAATGTGTGGCACGGCCCAGAAACAGAAAAAAAAATGTGAAACGAACGACATCGACGTGGGGGACATCGAAAGGCACAACACCCGTACTCCACCCCATTGAACAATCACATACATGTCTGTTGTTTGATCTGGAACACGATGAACGCGTTGTGCTTCAGCGTGGCCGCGCTCCCCCAACTGCCCAGGTGGCCCCCCTTGGCGAGCCACTGCTTGTGGCTATCCGGGAAAAGCGGTGCGGGCATAAAGAAAGGGCTGAGGTACAGGAGGACGCGTAGCTCGCGCAAAACGTGGGTTCCGGCCTCCAGAAGCGTGATGTCGGTTACGTGCGGAACGCGGAACACGCCTTGCACGGATATTCCTTTGTCTACAGAAGCGCCATTTTTGGGCCTCCGCTCCCGCCTCCGCTCCGTACGTTATCCCCGTAAGCTAGGAGAACGCGCACAACGACAATAACACTCCGTAACGCTCCGGAACGCAGATAACGCGGAGAACGCGGAAAACGCTTCCAGAAGCACGACCAGAAGCAGAAAACCGGAACGCGGATAACGCGGATAACGCGGAACACGCTTCCAGAAGCACGACCAGAAGCAGAAAACCGGAACGCGGATAACGCGGATAATGCAGAAAACGAGGGAACCGCTTCCAGAAGCACCACCGGAAGCACAGAAGCGGAACGTAGAAAACGCGGCCAACAAACAAACCCCATACGACGCTAAGAACGGTGGAAGCAAAGCGGGAGGCAACATGCAAAGTGCTTTTCTCCTTGAAAGTGGCTGAACCGCATAAAAACTCATGCGCGAGTGCGTCGGGCTACCTCAAAAACTCCCAGAAGCGCTGTAAAAACAAGGGTGTTTTTCCCGACCCCTAGAAGCGCCCATTTCGTCATCTACGTCGTAGACAAAGGAATATGCGACACGAGTTATTCGAGTTCCAGAGGCACACCTAGAAGCGAACGCTTAGAACACGTAACACGCGTAACACGCGCGGCACACGGAGCACGAAAGCCAAGGTAGAGGCAACGGCACGATACGCTTCTCACATGGAAAACGGTGGAAATGAACAAAACGGATGCTTCCATGACGTCCGGCACGTTCGAAAACCCCCCGTGCTATGACTACGCACTTCAAATGAGCCTCCAATTTGAAATGCATTGACAAACACAGAGATTTGTTCCTTTTCGACCGTTTTTTTTGGTGATTTCGATTTTTTTGTTACTGCATTTTCCTTTTTGTATTACTGCTGGAACAGGGGTACTTTAATGTAACCCTCTTGCCCATGCAGCCCGTGGGCTGGGGGTATCCGCCTCCTGCAGCACCGCCAACAACTGCTGCAGGGGCCACAACAGCTGGTGCGACACCGCAACCACCGCCACATGCAGCTGTACAACCGGGACTGCAGCAGCCGTCCACGACGCCGTGGAGCATGCAGCCACAGGTACTTGCCGTGCGCACTACTGTTTCCGTTGCGCGTGCTACGCTCTTGTACCCTTCGTGAACCGGCCGTTTGAATCTGAGATTCACGGTACCGTGAATTTCACCTATTTTTGCTATGTTTTGCTGGTAACTTGGTGCCATCGTGTGCTTTTGTCGTGCTATCTTCGCCCAAAGTGAGATCCAACAAATGTGTGCAAATTAGAGGTGTTAAGTAGCCACATGGTTCAACACATTTGGTGAGATTCGCGTGAATGTGAAATTCACGCACCCAAATTCACGCATAAATTCACGGGTTTTGGCAGCTTGTTGTGCGTGCTAGCTGTCTCGTTGTGCGCACTGCGCAAGTCCTCGTTGCGCGTGCTTTGTCTTGTTTTCCGCGTGCTTTGTCTTGTTTTCCGCAGACGCTGTCCCAGACACTGACCCAGTTCTCCCCAACTCAGCCTCTGTGGCCCGCGCCGCAGTCCCCGTTACGAGCTGCCTCACAGCAGCTGCCTCCCATGCTGTTCCCCGGTGGGTCGCCCACCTTGGGCTCCCCAGTGCGCGGCAGTCTTCCAGTGGGCCAAGTGCAGCAAGTGCTCTTCGGCCCACTGCCAGTGCAGCAGCAGCAGCAAATGCAGCAGCAGCAAGTGCAGGCTGCGGCCCAGCAAGTCGGCAGCCCAGAACAGCATCAGCAGCAGCTGCAGCAGCAGGCCCAAACAAGACAGCAGCAATTTGAACCCCAAGTGCAAGCACAGTTTCAGTCTCCCCCACCCGGGCCACGTACGGGCTTCGCGTTCAGCAGCGACTTCAAGAACCGAATTTGGCCGAACCAAAATTTTGGTTAACAGCACCATCTGCGCCCAAGGGCCCAACTGGGCATGGCTGAAGGACGTGACACCGGCCTACCTCTTCGAGGTGGCCTTCTACAAGTTCTGGCGCCAAAGGGCCACGGCGATTGCCAAGATCCCAGATGGAGCCGTGAAACCTTGCTGGCATGACAAGAGCATTACTGGCCACTGGTGCAGTCTGGCGAACCTGTTGAACCCCTCCGTGCCAACCCAAGAAGGACAAGCTGCTTGTGGACACTGCAAGGTGGAGGAGTACGAGCTGCTGTTCTCGTGCTGGGCAAGTTATGGGTGGGGTCACGTTCGGATTCACACGCCTCCGGTGGTTTTGACTTTGGCGCCGGTTGCAAGTGCCCTTGCGGCACTGGCTCCTTTCTTGGCTGACCCCCGCAGCAAACTGGCACCCGCACTTCTCACCGAGGCACACTCGTTCTTGAAGGCCATTGCCCCCGCGTCGGTCGCGTTGATGAAGCTCGGTGGGTCCTTGTTGAAGTAGAAGTGGTGGACGGTCTTTGCGGTGGCACCAGGACGAGGAGCAGCCGCAGCAGCAGCAAGTGCAGCAGCAGCAGCTCCAACAGCAGGCAGCCGTGCAGCAGGCAACACTGCAGCTGCTCCAGCAGCAGCAGCGGGTGCAGATGGCCCAGCAACAGCAGCAAAACAACAACAACTGGCACAGGCACAGGTACGCGCTATGTTTGCCATTGCGCGCGCTTTCGACATTGTTGCGCGCGCTTCATTTGTTGTAGCACGCGCGATTCGATTGTTTGCGCGCGCTACGGCCCCACCTTCTGTCCCATTGTCACGTAGGTGGGCAGCTTCGAGCAGCTCCTGTGCCTGGGATCCCGGAGAGGGCCGTTGATGATCAGCGTGCCCGCGGACATTGCCGGGCAGTCCAAGCATGCGGCCGACTGGCTTGACGGACGGAAGGAGCAAGGCCCCTCCCCGGTGCTGGCCCGGGCTAAGCGGCAGATGGAGGAGCTGGAGGTGGACTGGGCCGACGCCTTTGCCGTGCCGGAGACGGAATCCGTGACAGTCCCAAGGCCCAAGAAGAAGCGTACCGAGGAGCCAGCAGCCACCAGCCACCTACCACCAGCCATCTCCGCCTCCCACACCGCTAAGCCCCCCCACCCGCCTGGAAAGGTCCTTGCCCAGAAGACCGCCGACCAGCAGCTGCTGGCACAGGCGGCACAGAGAGTCCAACGTCAGGCGGAACATGACAGGCCAAGAAGAAAGAGGACGAAGCAAAGAAGAAGAAGAAGGAAGAGGAGGAAAAGAGGAAGAAGAAGGAGAAGGAAGAGGAGGAAAAGAGGAAGAAGAAGGAGAAGGAAGAGGAAGAGAGGAGGAAGAAGAAGGAGAAGGAAGAGGAGGAGAAGAGACGGAAGAAAGCAGAGGAGGAGAAAGCAGAAAAGGTAATGCAGCGTAACTACGAAGCCAACCCCAGATACTGTACATTCGCCAACTCCTGGTCAACTCCATGTCGAGAGCATTCAACTTGCTTGTACTTGTGCACTGTGTTGTTGCTACACCTTGTGCATGAAACGTGAGGAACTATCTATATTTTACAGCTTATGGTTGCGTTGCTTTGTTGTTATGTTGCAATATGTCGGTTTTTTGGGTCGAAGCCAACTTTTTGGAAGCCAAGTCAAAGTTTTTTCACAAGTTGGCGCGCCAAGTCGCAAGTTGGCGCGCCAAAATTCCGGAGTTGGCGCGCCAAATCCGGACTTGGCGCGCCAAAACTGTCAACTTGGCGCCCGCCCGCCAAGTCCGGCTGTCGCGCGCGCCAACAGCCCAGTCGCGCGGGCCCAACAGTTGGATCGGTGGGGGGACACTTGGCGCGCGCCAACTTGACAGTTTTGGCGCGCCAACTTGACAGTTTTGGCGCGCCAAGTCCGGATTTGGCGCGCCAACTCCGGAGTTGGCGCGCGCCAACTTGCGAATTTGGGCCAGCCAAGGCCCGGGAAGCCAACTTTGGGACTTTTTCACCGTGTAGGAGTGTTTTCAGCACGAGAGGGGCATGAAACCCGGGGTTTTTCAGGGTAAAAAGTTTCCATTTACACCAAAAAGGAGGAAAAAATCCCTAGGTAGCCAGTGTAACAACATAATAGACACCCGCCATGATTTGGCTGCATTCCGAAGCAAGTTGGCGAATGTCCCTTGGCTTCGTAGTTACAAGCGCGCGCTATCGTTGTCATTGCACGTGCTATGCATTTCGTCGCGCGTGCTATGCTCCGTATTGCGCGTGCTATGCCTGTGCTATGCCTGTGCGCTACTCTTTCCAGCCAAGCAAGACGGCACCGAAGCAGGCACCCCAGCCGTAGCTCGCATCAAAGCCAGCACCGAAGCAGCAGCCTGTCCTAGTCCCAGACCAGCCACAAGAACAAGGAGGTCCGTGCGGTTCCACCCCACCCAGTACGGCTCCCAAGGCCAAGCAGCAGAGCAGAGCCGACGCGGACAAGGAGGCAAGAGATGAGCTCATGCAGCGCCGAGATTGGTCCTACAAAGACGGCTACAAGCCTCGGTGGATCATCTACTGCACCACTGCGATCGCGCCGATGATTGTGGAGGGAGCCGAAATCAAGCCAGCAGGCGCCAGGAGGGCCCCTCAGGACTGCGTGGCCGTCATCATCCCCAACGATCAGTGGAGCCCCAGCCAACAAGGGGGGGAGGAGGAGGAAGAGGACGACTGGTCGCAGTTCATGCCCAGCTGCCAGGTGTTCTCCGCCAAAAGCAAAGCGTATGAGGAGTTGGACAAGTGGCAGTCGTGGTGGGAGACGTACGGGGCCGATGAGATTGAGGACCTCTGCCCCGACCCAAAGACCATGAGGATATCCCCGTCCAAGCCACCAACCCCAAACAAGAAGAAGCCCCAAGGAGACCCACCAGCCCAGCCACCAGCCCCCCCACAAGAAGACAAGGGACCTGCCGAAGCTGCAGCACCGGCAGAAGCACCAGCAGCAGCTGCACAAGAAGAAGAGGCACCAGCCCCAGCAGCAGCTGCTGCACAAGAAGACGACGCACCAGCCCCACCACAAGAAGAAGAGGCACCAGCGGCCGCGCCACAAGAAGGAGAAGGAGCAGCCCCGAAAGAAGACCCAAGCCCACAAGAAGAAGGGGATGCAGCCCCAGCTGCCACTGGGGCAGAAGACCACAGACCAGAATGGGAGAAGGAGTGGGAGGCCGAAATGGTGGTCCAAACCATTAAGGAGATCACTGAATGACAGCGCGCGCTATACCTGGTATAGCGCGCGCTGTAAGGCTTATAGCGCGCGCTGTAAATATGTTGCGCGCGCTACACTGTCTGTGCCCATGAGGACCTGTACTGTTGCACACTTTTGAGACCTTTCAGAAAGTGTTTTTGCATGTGTCTTGGGTTGGATGAGCAACAGGGAATGTTTTTGAAAAGCAAGGGGTTTTTGAGAAACTCAGGACACTGGAAAAAGCATGGTTTTGAAACATTTTCCGGTTTTGAAAAATTTGAAAAACGGGACAATATAGCGCGGTAGAGCGCGCGCAATAGGCGCGCTATAAAGGTCATATTTTTGAAAATTTGCGCGCACTATGGAAAAAATGCACCATTGCGCGCACGCAGGGCTGGTCCAGCAATCTCCACCAACCCACCTGAACTGTCCATGGAGGTTCCGGCCGCTCCAAACCAAAGTTGGAACAACTATGATGTCGCTGGCTACCACCTCATACAGGCCCTTAGGCTCTTCCCGGAGATCCACGAGCAACTGCAGAACATTGTCAACCCGGATCGGCACACGTTGGAGGAGTGGCCTGTCCATGGTGCTGGTTATCCGGGGGTGCGACTGCAAACCCAGCGGGACGCGGTGACTTGGTTTCCTTTGCCGCTCCAGAACGCCTTGTACAACGCCATCTACGAGCAGTGGATCTTCCCGAAGGACAGCGACACCTTGGGGACAGTTGTGTATACCCGGCCAGAGGACACGAATACGGAGGATTGGGCAGGATACGAGCTACTTCACCGCATGCACCACTGGTCCTAGGCGTACGCCCACCTAACGCACACGGTCATTGTCCCCCTTCAGGACGTTGAGGCTGCGCAAGCTTGGCTCCACTTAGGGTTAGGCTCATTCCTCCTCACCCAAGCTCGTTGCACTCGTCCCGGAGCTTGCCAGCAGTAATGCAACAATTGACATTGTTGCGCACCAACAAAATGGTCACACCATGAAGCATAGCAACTTGCTGATTCACGCAATGCCTCGACCGCACACGGATGCGGTTATGGTCAGCGTGTTGGGATTCCATGGGTTCTTCATCAGCATACCCGCAAAATTTGTTGTGCATGATGAATTGGATCCCATGGGTTAGGGCAAGGTAAAGCTTAGGGGTGGGCTTCTCGTTCGGGAAGTTGCATGCGAAGAAACCCGAGAAGCTGGCGGCGCGAACAATGAGCCTTTGAATGAGGTGAGGGTTAGCCGTGAAATCAATGCTACCCCCCATCAGGCGCTGCAGAGCCGCCCACTTTGTGAATCGGTCCACCCATCTCTGCCGAACTCGCAAGGCAGCTTGGTACTCCACATCGCGCTTTAGGTTAGACCCAACCAATGCCTCTCCACAAAGCACGTCTCTCCCGTTGCTTGCGGCCTTCTCCACGAGTGGGGAGTGGGAAGGCAAGAGATGTAGCCATGTGGAGTGTGCCAAACTTCGGAACCTTCATCACAACATGTTCGCGAGGTTTCACCTCTTTGTAAACCTTGGACTTCAACCGCCCCAAATCGGGGGTGTCTCCTTGAGAGGTCCACTCCAGGAGTGGTAGGCACCCTTTGTGGCAAGTTCACATCACATTGCCCACAAATTACAAGCAACTTAGTAACTTTCTTGGCTGTGGCCACGGCAACACCTTCCGCAAAATCAATGTTCCTTTCCCTAGGAGTCAACTCACGGCACTCCTTCCAAGCAAACCCTTTGCGGTGAGCCACACACCAACCCGCGGTGGTCTTGAAGGTTGGCTTGTCGCCACCTTCAAACAAAAAGGACACAACAAACTGGAACTCTAAATTGTGGCAATGACGAAATGGGAAATGCACAAGGAAGCATCTCCCAAAACCGTTCCCAATGCCTTGGACAATCGTGATTCAGCTTGAACAACAAAGACAACCCTCACAAACCAGGACCATAATGTCATCATTCATGCCAAAATCACAACTTAACCTTGAAATCGCAACTTAACCTTGCTAGATTCGAACATATGGTAAGCATAGCCCATACCTTCTGACATATTGGTGAACTGCGCCGAAGGCGAATCATGAAAACAAGTACAGCTACTGCGATACAGTCATTCATTGCGAAACACGACAAATGGTGCCAGAAACGCTCGCAAACAACTAACAGTCATCTAATTGATACAATCGACACAAAAAATTCGAGATTCGACAACCCTGTAAATTACGAAATCCATCAAAAGGGCCACGAAAGTGCTAGAAGTTTACCATCGAGCGATCCACATTAAAATTCTCTACATAAATATATGCACAGATCGTGCAGAAACCCGAATCGACTTTATGTCGAGCTTCTGCTTCTGCGCGGGTGCTTCACGAATGCACGCGTGCGACAAATTAGACCTGAATGTGCCAGGCAATGGCACGTGCCATCTCAATCGCTCAATTTCCTCAATCTCAATCGCTGCCACATGCTAGCAACCTGCGTCTTTGCGAAGAAAATTTTGTTAAAAAAAAACTCTGTTCTTTTTTATGATGGAACCCAGATACCACTGTGGTTACAAAGTGATTTAGGGTACAATAACGTCGACGAAAAACGAAATGTAAAATGTAAATGCTAAAAAAGAATAATGTGGTTGAAAAATGGATAATGTAAAAAAAATTTTTTTAATGGAAGGGGGTCTCGGATAATGTAATTGGATGTTTTTCTCAATTTTTGCTTCAGCGCCTTCGGCGCCCCATGTGGACTCCCTCTTTTTTTTCTTTTTTTCCTTGTTTTTCCTTTTTTTTTGCTGACTCCGTCTCACCCTCTGGAAGGCGCATAAGACAAGCAGTACACCAAAGCAACACTAATCTGAAGTATGTTTAAAGCATCGTCACCGTGCTAGTCCCTCTTGGGTCGCTTGACGCGCCTCCCTGGACGAGTGAAGCACTCGACCAGAGGATCCGGCAAAACGGTGTTCTTTTCATCATTCGTTACCTCTACCCCGTCACCCTCCCCATCTCCCATGGTAGCCGAAATGTCTTCCCACTCCGCCTCATCCGCCTCCGTATCTTCGGAGTCAGAGCCCGAGTCTTCAACCGCAGCATGGCAACGGGACCGCTGTCGCGGTGCATTCTCGATAATCTGATTCATGCCGCTACCCAAAACGGCAAAATCCTTCGACCGACCACCAACCACGCGGAATAGTGTTCCCGTGGCCTCAAGGCGCAGTCACACCATTAAAAAATGTTCAACGAAGTGCAACTCACAATACGTAAGACCATTGATGATGTGGCAACCATACCTCACGGTCTGAAGCTTCATTGAACAGGGTAGGCCGCTGCACAACATCCAAAATGGCCATCAACCCGGCCTTGTCCCATCCGTCTTTCAGAATCTTGGGTTTGAATTGTTCAATTCTTTTCTACAAAAAGTGAATGTCGAAGTAATGAGTATTAGACCTTGAGCTTTTTTCGTGTAATAGATGTGGATGAAACATACCTTTGCTCTCACAACCTATGAGATGAACGGCTCACGCAATGTGGTCAACCGCAGATCCATCTTCAACTCGTAGGCGGCTACGCCGATGTCAAATTGCTTCTTAGCTTCCAAAGCCAACCAAGCCGCAAAGAACGAAGTTATGAGGCGCTTCGAAACACTATTCACCGCCACATCCAAAGGTTGTAGCATTGAAGTACAAGAGGCGGGAACATAAAGCAAAATGCAATTGGGGTAGGTGTCTGCCACCCTCCCCAAAATAGAATCCAGCCGATGCACATACTACACGTCCCACAGGAAGATCCATTTTTGTGTTCGGCGACAACTCTACTGTTCAATTTGGGGCCGAATGTAATCCTCATGCAACTTGGTCACGTAGTTCTCAATAATATCCTCTACGGACCAATGAGACTTTGAAACATCATGGAAAACATCCTCTTTGAAAGAGTCCATAACACTTTGCTTTGGAAGAGTGTTCCAAATGCGCAGCAACAAACTTCAATTTGCGAATTTTGTGTTTTGGAGTATAATACATTGGGAATGGTATTTGTTGTTTTCATTTTTTAAAGAATTTCACAATGATGAGTTTGGGTGCCTCCATGGTTTCAAAGTGGTTCATAATGAAAAAAAATCTACCTCACAGGATGAACCAAGGAATGAACCAATGCAAGAAGATGAGGAAATGTTCAATGTGGGTGTATAAGAAGAAAAAAAGAAGCCCAAGCAATTGCTCTCCATTCTTTCCTTGCGCCCCTCCCCAAACCGAGGACACCCAATCCAAGCGAAGCTCGTGAAATTAAGAAGGCTAATGACCGTGAGAGAGTTGAGAGGCAAAAGAGAGAGGCCCAGTTTTTGAATCGTTGTGGAGAACTTGCTTTGAAGTGGGGTTTGCCATGGGGTAAGGATGTTGAATACAAGGTTTCTTCTAATCCAATTAGAAAGGGAGCTTTTGGCCGCAAGTCTTTGATTTCGAAGCATGAAGATGACCTTTATCAAGCTATTCGGGCGATTGCTTTAGGTGAGAGTCCGGAGCCGGAGTCTACCCCTTCTTTAACCCCAAGTTCTAAAGTTGTAGTTCCCATTGTGTCTAGCATTGATTTGGCCACCTCTTCTTCATCATCATCTTCCGTTTCAAATTCCTTGAATGCAAATTCGTTGCCTACCAACGAGGTTGATGAGACAAGTTAGACCGAAACGGCAATGCGGTATCAACAACTGCTTTCCGTGATGAAGCTCTTTTTTCAGTTGCAAAAGGAAATGAAGATGAAAGGATCCGAATGTGTGGCGTATTGTAACAAGCATTTGCGACCCCCTTTTTGCCCGCTTGAAAATATTTTGAAGTATCAAACGGTGCAAACTAGGAGGTTGAAAACCATCCCGGCCAAGGAAAAGAAATTGTTAGAGGAGGCGGCCAAACCCAACCCCAAGAAAGGTAGGGCAAAATGGACACATGCCATCGGCGATTTCCTCCGTCATCCCAATTGTCGTGTGTCGCTTCTTCAAATTGCGTCAATGGTTGTGAGTCACTCCCAAGCGGGCCTCCCCTTGATGCGTGCCAGCATTCAGCCATTAGTGGTGGCCTATTTAGATTCCGTGAATGAGAACACATGGAGGCCTAAGCAGTCATGGTACTACTTCTTTTTCCGCAAGATTGGGCTTTCATGGCGCCGTGTCAGCAAAGCTCAAAGAACCCTCCCCGATAATTTTGAGGAGATTAAGCGAACCTTTTTGTTGCGCTTGGTGTATGTGTGTGCTTTGCACCACATTCCACCGGAGTTGGTTGTGAATGCTGACAAAACCGGGGTACTTCTTGTACCATGTTCAAAGGAAACCTTTGGGGAGAAGGGCTCGGACCAAGTGTCACTGCAAGGCTTCGGAGACAAGAGGCAATTCACGCTTATATTTTGAGTAAGTGCCTCGGGAAAGTTTGCCGGTAGAACTGTGCTCAGCGATCGCTCCGATCCCTGCAGGCCGCTGCGCCAATCGCTGCTGAAAATGGGCGCCGATCGCCCATCGCTGCTGAAAATGGAAAAAAAAAAGTGCATAACAGCTCCTCTTCCCGTGTATAGAGAGGGCGAAGGGCACCAAGCCCGCTGCCAAAAAAAAGAATTAGTCTGATGTGGCAGTTCAATACTTATATTCAGTAAGAAAAAGTGCTTTTCCATTGCTTTAGGACATACTCTAGTTGTATTAGAGATGCACTGAGCAACCATGCATTTTTAATCTTAGTATTGGTCCAGCCAAAAGTGGTGATAACACGTTTTGACCTATGGAACCAAACACCCAATCAGGATATGGAGTGGACCCCTTAATCCCCTTTCAATCAGAAGTAAAACATCTTTTCCTGAGTTGACTGAGCACTGACATACCTAAGGTAGAACCTATGAATTTATCTATGTTTTTCCATGAATACTTATCTGCCCTAGTGGTATGCACCATAGGGGGTTAGGCACCTCTTTTTGAGAGGTCCTGGGTTCAATTCCCGGTCAGCCTAACTAAGTAGGAAGATCCCAGCTGAGTAGGAAGATCCCATGTGACATGGCAGTGACCTCATCTCCACATACCATGCCACCTCAGCACATATGGGACCCAAAACAAAGAGTGCACATCTCCTAAGATGGCACTATGGAGAGAGAGTGATCCTGAGGCAGTTTTCTAACTCTTTTCCCAAAACATTTCAGCTATCTCTGTGAATATGCATTCATTTGTATCCTGAGTTGCAGTTTCTGTGAATACCTAATCATCTTTCACTGTTTACACTGCAGCCCTTCATGCTTTGATCCTGAATCCTCTTCTCTTTGCATACTATTGGCTTGGGCTATCCTGGAGTGACTTGGAGTGGCTGTATTTCATCAAAACAAAAGCTTTTCATCTCCAAAAACAAGCAGCAGGAATCCCTACACCAACAGCAAGCAGCAGGAGAGGCAAAACACAGTGCTGAAAACACTATAAACTTTTCTGGTAGCAAGAGGCAGCCTGTCTCTGTGCACCGGCAGCGACCCCGCGCCGTACAACCAGTGCTCCGAGCAGGCAAACATAAGCAGAAGGGTGAATTAAGATGGATCCAGGAAGAGTGGACGCCGAGGTGAACCCAGCGCCAGCGCCAGAGACACCGGCAAGGCCGGCGCCTGACGCTGTACCTTCGGTGGAGCCCTTACATGGGCCAATGGATACGGCGGAGGACTCCTTGGATGGCCTCCAGACGGCCTTTGGGGCCCTGTCGGTGAAGGAAATGGTCTCTCAACCTCAGCCTGTGAAGAGGAAGAGAGGAAACGAGAGCGAGAAGGATGCTGGAGAAGGAGCAGACGAAGGAGAGGAGCAAGGGCAAGACCCGACGGATATCCCTACCTTCGAAGGCGCACCAAGCGCTTCTGGTCTCCAAGCATCACCCTCTCCCATAACCACCACACACCCAGCCGCCGCTACATCCACTTCCACAACCAACCAGCCTATGGCAGAGGGCACAGGCTTTACTGGCATGCCTCACTACCCCGCCTATGGCATGGGCCCACCTACCACTGCGCTCCTTGAGGCAACTACTGCCAGTGAGCCGGTGGCTTCCAGCTCTGCGCCGCGTTGGTATGCGGCTGACCATCCCCTTCCACTCCACGCCACTGGAACCTACATGGAAGTTCCTGGGTATGCTCCTGGGTGTGCACCTGGGTATGCACCCCTGAGTGGGTTGAGGAGAGGACCAGAGTCGCTGGGAGGCAGGAGTAGAGGATCGGGAAGATCCTCCAACAGGTCCCTGACGCGGTCGGAGATCAACGAGGTGCTCCGAGGAGCCACTTCGCAAATCGTGAGCGACCTCACGCAAGAGATCAGGGAGAAACTGCAGCCCCTGATGATCCCGTCCCATGCGTCACCTACGACAGTGGGAATGTCACCCCACCGAGTACAGGCTAACCACCTGGCGGCAGGGTTGACGAATACCCTGGGGAGCCTGAGGAGCCGACCGATGCCGACTCCTGCAGCAGTACCAAGAAGCCCATTCGTCCCGAGGACAGCCCAGCCGCCCTACAGTCACGTGACGAACTCGACGAGGGCCGAACTGGACCAGCTGGGGCTGACAGCCCTAAGGGCTATGGTGGACGTGGAGCCTTATGGCTCCAGTGATCTAGGCGGAGACCCCTCCGATGATGGGCCGCCTTCGATGACTTCTTCTTCGCCATCAGATGACGAAGACCCTGAGGACCCCGAGGACCCCAAGGGTAAGAAGAAGAAGAAGAAGAAGAAGAAGACCCGACGCCCTGAAGGACGCCGAGCTCAGGAGGCGAAGGCTATTGCCACCTCCAAGATAGTGGTAAACCTGCCTGAATTCACAGGCAAGGACCTCAGCGAGTTCGCTGAGAACTTTGGCCGGTTCCTACGACTGACCGGCCAAACCCACGCGAGTGGGCGAGTGAAGTGCGACCTGCTCCTGCAGTGCTGCAAGACGAAGTACCTGGAGAAGCAGGTCAGGCAGATCGTCACCAACTCCGCCACCTTTGCCGACGTGTTGGTTGCCCTGGAGAGGCAGTACCCAACCTACGAGACCGACCTCTCTATCAGGGCCGAGATCCAGAACCTGCCCGTGCTGCCGAACAACCCCAAACCCGGCAGGGTCTCCGAGCTGTTGGCGGACCTGGACCACTGGGCTGGACGACTGACGCCCGGTTCCTACAGCAGCGACGACCTGCTGTTTTGGTTATGCTCTAAGCTCCCCCGTGAGCTATGGGACGAGTGCCGTCTGACGGCTGAGCGCAAGGCTAGATCCCTCCGCTACGAGGATCTATGCGTGCTGCTCCTGGAGATGGCACTGGAGAAGGAGAGCGACCAACACCTGAACCACTACCGTCCTGGTGGTGGAGGTTCTGGAGGCAAAGGGTACCAAGGGTCCCGACCTGGGCAGGGGACTACCCCCAAACACGCCCACGCCCGCCTAATGGAGAACGTGAAGGAGCTATTCTGGTGTGATGCCAGAGATGAGCAGGGCCACCTGCAGCATGCCTCCGACTGCGAGCAGCGAGACTGCTTTGTAGTCCAAGGGAAGCAGCAGGAAAAGATCACCGGCGCCAAGGTGAAGCTGCCGGATCATTACCGCTGCACCATCACGTGTGCATTCTGCGGTAAGCGGAAGCACTATGAGGACGAGTGCTACCATAAGCAACGCCTATCGGCGAAGCTTAAGGGGGAAGATCCTGGCAAAAGCTCAGGCAAAGGTGGAGGCAAGGCCAAAGGCAACGACTCCGGCAAGGGCAAGTCGAAAGGACGTGGTCAAGGTGGTCAAGACAAGGGTCAAGGCGGACGAGGGGGAGGCGCTAATCGCCAGAACGACAACAAGAACAAGGACAAGAACGGAGGTAACCCCAACCCTAACCCAGGGGGGAACTCCGAGCCCTCTGGAGGGCAGTCTGGACCTACCACACGCTCACAGACGCAGGCCCAGCAAGAACAAGGAGCCAAGCGTGAGCATGAAGGTGGTGACGACGGCAACGCCAAGAAGAGAAGCCGTTTCATGAGGATGGCCCGCAAATTGCGGAACAAGGGGTTCGAGGTGACCTGTCCCGCGGAGTTCTGACGGGGACGCTCTGGTGGCACCCAAGACCTGGTGTTTTGGGTACGTATCCGACTAGGGGGACGTGAATACCTGGGGGTACTGGATACTGGAGCCACAATATCGATAGTGGCCAAGAAAATTTTACCTTGTGGGAGCCTGAAGAACACCATGACCACCGCCGCTATACGGATGGGGGATGGACATGTGGTGCACAGCTGCGGGGACTGCGAAGTGGAGGTACCTATGGGCTCCAGGACTATCGCCCATCGGTTCTATGTGATGGACACTGATGCCTTCGACTTTGTACTGGGTACTGACTTCTTCGTGCAGCACTCCCAGATACAATCCCTGACGCTGCAAGCGCCTTACCTCCTGTACGTGGACCACGGCAGTGGCAGAGAGTCTGTGCCACTGGAGCAGTCGGAACATACCTCGAGTTACCTGAGACTATCGAAGGAGGAGCCCTCGAACATGATGGCGGCCTCCAAAACTGAGGACTACCAACTATTGGGGGAAGTCCTAGACCAAGGTCTGAAGGAGTTGGGTTACTCTCGAGAAGACCTAAGTGTGGAGCTGTTCGCCAGCGACAAGCAGCATGTACTGGACCTATACTGCAGCAAGGGGAAGAACTGCAGCTACAAATTTTACTGGCCCTCTTTCGGGATGGCCTACGGGAACCCCAGATTCAGTGAACTGGGGAAGGTGCTGACCAAGGTGGCCTTGGAACGTTCCCGTATGGTCCTGTGTTCCCCCGATTGGGGAGCCCATGGGGGCAATGAGTACTGGCGAACCCTCCTTGACAAGCTGACTATCAGCTCTGTGCGGTTACCTGATGAGGCCATCTACGTGCCTCTGGGACGCAAGACGCCCATTGGGAAGCCCGGATGGGGGAGTATGCTCAGCGTGGTGGACGGAAGTCTTACCACCATTCCCTGGGAAGACCTGGACCCTACTCTGGTCCAGGCTATACAACGAGAAAGCGATGGACTCGCCTTGGGTGACTTGAAGGATCGCCTACGACCTCAAGATGCGGTTGAAACTATACCCGGAGGAGATGAGTACGTCGTGACTGACACCAACGCCCCCAACTCTCCCTGTCATGTACCTGTTCCTGATGGAGTCTCTGAGTGTGGACTATCTGAGCTACCTAGCTCTATCCACTCAGACGACGAAACTGAGCACGACGCCTTCTTCGTGCAGACTGCGGTGGAAGAAGTGGAGAACGCCGAGTACGTCGCCCCACTCAAACCCCTACTCTCCATGAGGGTGGAAGACCCCGTGGATGAAGAGCTGGACCCTCGATCCAGGCTCAGGGAGTATGTGGATTCCAAGAGGAAGTTGGTGGCGAAAAAGCTATGCTACGCGAAGCCTACCCGCAGCTCGTGGCCACTGAAGCAAGGACGTATGGGAGACCTATCCCAACTGAAGGAGGACCTCGAACAGAAGATCACCACCTGGCAAAGGGAGGTAGATCTCAAGCTCATGAAGAGCGTATGGGGTGCCCATGTGAGGACCCCAGAGGAGGACGACCTCTCGGAGGAATGTGTATGTGAACCCCCTAAAGCGTGCCTATGTTGCCATCGTCCACCGGAGATGGTTGAGCAAGACCTTCTGTATGCCTACCAAGGGCTGAAGGATGCTACCGCGGGCGAAGAGTCGGTAGAGGACCACCTCCCGACGTCTATTCAAGGGGCAAGCAACTTACACTCCGACGAGGACATGGAGGACAAGATCAAGGTACTGGACCCGCGGGTACAAAAGCTGATAAGGACCTATCTGGAGGTGTTCGGAGAACTACCCCCTCCAGCCTCATGCGACAAGCTGGTACAGATGGACCTCAAGCTGAAACCCGAGTTCGTGGGTCACAAGATCCGGAGAAGACCCTATCCAGCCCCTAAAGAGCAGGCCGACGAGATTGAGCGACAGATACAAGAATGTATCGACGCTGGCCTAGTCCTGGAGTACAAGGATGGGGACTACCCCCTACACTGCAGCCCCTGTTTCCTGGTGGCTAAACCTGGGTCTACAGCCAAACGGCTGGTAGTGGACTATGGAGAGCTGAACAAGAAGACGCTGAACCACTCAGGGTCCATTCCCAATATGGAGTCTACCCTGGAGAAGATAGCCTCCTGTCGCTACAAGACCAAGATGGACAAGCGAAGTGGATTCTGGCAAGTGGACCTGACGCCCAACGCGCAGGAACTACTGGCCTTCATCACCCCTCAGGGGAGGGTATTCAAGTGGAAGGTCATGCCATTCGGCGTGGCTAACGCCCCCGCTCTGTTCCAAGAGCTGATGAACAAGATCTTGTCCATCCTACGAAGGAGACCTAAGGTGCAGGAGCTCATATCCCGTGGGGCCCAGATGGAGGCTCACATCGACGATGTATGCCTCGGGACCAATACCCAGGAGGATCACCTAATCCTCTTGGGTGAGTTCTTTGCGGTCTGCCAGGAGAACCACACACCACTCAAGCTGGAGAAGTGTGAGTTCATGCAGGAGACCATGCAGTACCTGGGGTTTGACGTTGGCTATGGGTGGTGGACCCCAGCGGCCTCTAAGGCCAAACCCCTGATGGATGCCAAGGTACGACACGAAGACCCCAAGAAAGGACTTCATGATGTACGCAGTTTCATTGGGGCGTGCAACTTCTATCGCCGCCACATCAAAAACTTCACCTACACCAGCGCAGTACTGACTGACTTGATCAAGAAGAGTACTACTTGGCGCTGGGGCCCACAAGAGCAACAAGCGTTTGACGAGCTCAAAGACAAGGTAGCCAACGCTAAGTGCTTGGGCGTGCCTAGGGCACAAGGGGAGATTATCTTGGTGACCGACGCCAGCAATGTGGGCGGTGGTGGAACGTTGTTCCAATGGCAAGCACTAGAGAAGGAGGAGTTCGACTCGGCCATTTCCCAATGGGGGACGGAAGGTCTCAACCGAGATGGAACCCTCAAGCACAGCTACCCCGACGACAAGTGGGTCCTAGTACCTCTGGGCCACTGGAACTGGAAGTGGAACCAGGCCAGGGGGAACTACTCCACCTATGAGCAGGAACTGCTCGCGGGTATGCTGGTGCTATCCTCACAAGCACGACTGTTGGGGAGTAACCCTGTGGTCTGGCTATGCGACCAAGAACCGGTCCGCAGTTTCCAGAAGGGCCCCCCACCTGAGAAGGCCAAGCTACGTCGCTGGTGGACCTACCTCAGTCAACTACGGCTGACGGTACACCATATCCAGGGAGTGAAGAACGAGTGTGCCGACTACATCAGCCGCAACAACTTCGACGCCCTGATTGGTGCCCGGTCTGAAGCGCTGGCTAAGGAAGCGTTCAGCCGTATGGACGTACACCTGGACCTGAACATGACCATGATACGCCCCCTGGATGGACTCCAACAATCGGAGTACCTACAGGAGTTTGGGGATATCTACCGGCGCCTGGAGAAACGCCTTGAACCCCTCCTGGTCAACCAAGACCAGTGGAAGCGGGACAAGAGCTACCTCTGGCACGAGGACCGCATCGTGGTGCCTAGTGACCGAGTCCCAGCGCTGCTGAAGTGGACCCATGAGTCCAGTGGTCATGTGGGTGCTGACCGTACCCTGAGGTTGTTCAAGCAGTGGTTCCACACTACGTGGACTGACGACCAGCTGCGGAAGACGCTCCTGCCTATCGTGGACAAGTGCCCGTGCAGGTCCTGTAAACCAGGGGATATCAGGGACAGAGGTCTCTACTCGACCCTGCCCATCCCTCACTGTGCTAACAGTGTTCTATACGTGGACTACACGGAGATGCCGAAGTTCGGGGGCTATGACTTCGCCCTCGTGGTAACCTGTGGGTTGACCAGGTTTACCAGGGTGTTCCCATGTACCAAGCACATTACCGGAGAGGAGACTATCAAGATACTCCTGGAGGAGTGGTTTTGTGTCTATGGGGCGCCCAAGGAGATCAACTCCGATGAGGACGTACGAGTACGCTCAGATACTGGCTGGTACAAGAGGGTCCTGAGGTCCCTCAATGTCCAGGTGTCCACGGGGATTCCCTACTCTCACACGAGCAACCCCCTATGTGAGCGACAGATTCGTGTCCTGAAGGAGAACGTCAGGATATGGTGCAAAACTGAACGCACCAGAGACTGGGTGAGACTACTCCCCGTCATATCCTTGATGATGAACTCCCAAGAGAGTTCAGCTACTGGCTACTCGCCACATGAGCTATTCATGGGGCGCCCGGCGTGGTTCCTACATGCCCCCTATCCAGAGGACACCCATTCTTCTGTGGGTGAATGGGTCCAAGAGCAACAAGCGAAGGTGGACAAGGCCAAGGCTATGCTCCAGAGAGTGAGGGAGCGTCAGTGGAACAAGAAGAACAAGCACCGTGTACCGGCCACCTACCAAGAAGGGGACTGGGTGCTGGTGCACCACAGCCGACTACCCGCCTGGCCTCGCTCTACCAGCGATGACCCATACTTCGGGCCGTACAAGATTCTATCTGTGGATGGTCACCGTATCACGGTGCGGTGTTCTCCCCGTCTAGGGGGGACCCTGGTGTGCGCCGCTCAACACCTGAAGCGCTACCATGATCCTGAAGACCTCTGTGGGGAGGAGTGGGAGCTGAACGACGAGGAAATCGCCGCTCTGGACCTACAAGGGGCTGCCAGCCCTATGGAAGTTGAAGGTGAACTCCCCGACATGAACGCCGAGGAGATGGCTAAGGAGGGCTTCTACCTGGTGAAGTCTGTCCTACGCCACCGCTATCGCCAGGGTTGGCGCTTCCTCACCCTCTGGGAAGGGTTTGGAGTCGAAGAGGCCACCTGGGAGCCCTTCTCTGCATTTGTTCTACCCGAGGGACGCCTAAACTCAGTTCTGGTTGACTACTTGTCCCAGAACAACCTTGGTGAGTTGTTGAGGCTCGCTGAGACGCTTGCCTCCAAGAATAAAGCTAGGGACTGAACCTTACCCTTACCTGCCAAAGCGTATGTGTGAGTGTGCTAGTCCTAAGGTCCTGAGAGCAAGCCGCAGAAGTGGTGTCCTAATTATACCCAAGTCTGCGCCCTTGCTAAACCTGGAGGGTTGGCTTATTGATGCCACGGGGTACGCCCCGGGTCTCCCCTCCCCTATGCGCCCAATTTCTGTGCTGGCGCAAAACCTTGGGGGAATACCCAGAGTGTTAATCCAGGTATTGTTTTCCCTACCTACCTGTCTACTAAAGGGAGGGGTGGCCAAAAGCTATGAAGGCATGCAAAACGCCTGTTTGCTATGTGGCCAAAAACACTAACCTAACCCACTGTCACAGCCCACCAACCCAGCTAAAATTGCAGGAAAAGGGTGGGACAGTGACACGCCCCCTACAGGTCCTACACACCCTACAGTGGCACCATCCTGGTGGGCGAGCGCTGGGCAACTGGCTCTAGCCCCCACGCAGGACTACCACTCCTACACGCACACTCTACTGGGCGTTGCGAAGAGGAAGTTGTCGAGGGTCCTAGCGACCCACCTGTGAAATGACAAGAGAACACAGCGCTGCTAAGCAACTGTGGCCTCACAGGGGACGCCACAACGCGTTTCCCCTGCAAGGGCTTGGAGGGAAGGAGTGCTCTCGTGTGCAAGGCGCAGATGTCGTTGAAGTCGGACTCCTTGCTCTGCCACAGGCGGAGCGGAGTTACTTGTTTGTGTGATCTGCGCCCCTGTTTAGCAGGGCATAAAAAAAATGCTGCTGCACCACTCACCCTACCTGCCCACCTGTAAAGCAAAGGCAAATGAAAGGGCGTTTGCGGCGGTGGAACCAAGACACACTCCAGGTATTATACCCTTCTCAGTGTGCCCTATAATACGCTGTCCGCAAACACGCTGCATGGAGCAGCTACCCTTATCAAGCAAGCAAGCGTTAAGGGACTCCTCAGGTTCTCTTAAAGAACGTACCGAGGAGCCCCTGGGTAGCCTAAACAAGGTTTACCGTGCGCACTTCGCGTGGCCTACCCTTTAATGCGTGTGTGCATGCACAGGTATGCACAATCACGTGGGCAGACCTGCCCATCTCCACAACGATCTTGACTCCACCAGGGGGTGGCCCCGCCTGGGCGTACCTACCTTACCTACCGCTGGGAAGTGAAGCAAGGTGAGAGGGCAAGGGACGCACGCGAAGAACGTTGCTATGCATCTGTGTGTATGACTAATCACCCTGATCTGACCGCTAATCATCTGCAATCTTTCTAATCAATCCCTCTACCGCGTCCTATCGTGGTTATCGGTGTTAACGCTGCTACACGACTCGTTCACGGAGACACGAGACGAGCAATGTGTATGCGGCATGCAAGACGAGCATACCTGTAGTTTATACCTGATTCATTGAAGTCTTTTCAATTGATTTTCGAATTCTTGAAATTTTGAAGCTTCTATTAGTGTGGGTGGAATTTGTATGTTTGTTTATTAATGTGTGTCTCGTCATTTTCAAGACTACGCGATACATACGTTTATAATTCCATTATTTTTCCATTTTCCGGCGCTTCGCTAGGAGCCGCTCCTGCGCGCCGCCATTTTGGACGTATGAATTTTTGGAATTAAAAAAAATCCAAAGATGACTATAATTTCTATAAAAATGTGCCTTTGATGCACAATTGGATTCTACTCAGGTGTGTCTTTTCAGAAAAATTCTACGCCGTCATTTGACGGATTTTGGTGTCGTCGCTTCGTTTTTGCGTGGATTCGTCCATAATTCTCCCATTCCTGCCTCTGCAGATACCCACGCGCAGCCTCGCTGAGTAGGCCGTGTTCGGGCCGAAAAGCAGGTGCCTGGAGAGACTGAGCAGAACCAAGACCCCACCAAGGGGCAAATTAATTTCTTTTCGACTCCCTACGCCCTAAGACAGGTCATAGGTCGCCAGCAGGTTTACGAGAACCCATGCGAGTGTGTATAATGTGTCTTGCGTTTGGGTTGTGTCGACGCTGCGTCTTGGAGGGAGGGATACATATGCACATGTTTGGCATGCTCCCAATCTAACCCAACCAAGCCACAGGAGCCCCGGCAGCGCCAAGAGCGCTGAGTCTTCTGTAGGAAACTGTACAATCAGAGCAGCAAAAGGACGCCAGCCATGGTGAGCGCCCATTTTTTCAGTGTGAGGGAGACTGTAGGTATTTTAAAGTAGATGTGGAAACCAAGGAAAGGCCAAGAAAAATTCCCTTTTTCCTAAAATGCGACAGTGGTGGCCACCACAGCACAAGGGGGGAGTAAGAAAAAGTGCTTTTCCATTGCTTTAGGACATACTCTAGTTGTATTAGAGATGCACTGAGCAACCATGCATTTTTAATCTTAGTATTGGTCGAGCCAAAAGTGGTGATAACACGTTTTGACCTATGGAACCAAACACCCAATCAGGATATGGAGTGGACCCCTTAATCCCCTTTCAATCAGAAGTAAAACATCTTTTCCTGAGTTGACTGAGCACTGACATACCTAAGGTAGAACCTATGAATTTATCTATGTTTTTCCATGAATACTTATCTGCCCTAGTGGTATGCACCATAGGGGGTTAGGCACCTCTTTTTGAGAGGTCCTGGGTTCAATTCCCGGTCAGCCTAACTAAGTAGGAAGATCCCAGCTGAGTAGGAAGATCCCATGTGACATGGCAGTGACCTCATCTCCACATACCATGCCACCTCAGCACATATGGGACCCAAAACAAAGAGTGCACATCTCCTAAGATGGCACTATGGAGAGAGAGTGATCCTGAGGCAGTTTTCTAACTCTTTTCCCAAAACATTTCAGCTATCTCTGTGAATATGCATTCATTTGTATCCTGAGTTGCAGTTTCTGTGAATACCTAATCATCTTTCACTGTTTACACTGCAGCCCTTCATGCTTTGATCCTGAATCCTCTTCTCTTTGCATACTATTGGCTTGGGCTATCCTGGAGTGACTTGGAGTGGCTGTATTTCATCAAAACAAAAGCTTTTCATCTCCAAAAACAAGCAGCAGGAATCCCTACACCAACAGCAAGCAGCAGGAGAGGCAAAACACAGTGCTGAAAACACTATAAACTTTTCTTATTCTTAAGAACAGGTATCGTGTTTGTTGTGCTTATAATGTTCATCTACCCTCTCTGGGCATATGTTGTATTGCAGTTTTGCTGCCAGAACGCGCTGCAGCGGGGTATTTCCCCAAAATATGCCGTTGCAAATACCGGAATCGAACCCATGTTTGCCAAGTCGTACCCCAGCGCGCTGGCCGCTAGGGCACTCCTTCTCGTCAGAGCGCACGCACATCATCTGTATAATGTAAATGTAAATGTAAAGTAAATAATAATGCTCAGGACCGCATGCTGTAAATGTAAATTTAAAAAATAATAATGCAGCCGAAATCGGGCGCTGTTACTTTCAATCACTTTGTAACCACAGTCTGTGCCCATGAGGACCTGTACTGTTGCACACTTTTGAGACCTTTCAGAAAGTGTTTTTGCATGTGTCTTGGGTTGGATGAGCAACAGGGAATGTTTTTGAAAGGCGAGGGGTTTTTGAGAAACGCAGGACACTGGAAAAAGCATGGTTTTGAAACATTTTCCGGTTTTGAAAAATTTGAAAAACGGGACAATATAGCGCGGTAGAGCGGGCGCAATAGGCGCGCTATAAAGGTCATATTTTTGAAAATTTGCGCGCACTATGGAAAAAATGCACCATTGCGCGCACGCAGGGCTGGTCCAGCAATCTCCACCAACCCACCTGAACTGTCCATGGAGGTTCCGGCCGCTCCAAACCAAAGTTGGAACAACTATGATGTCGCTGGCTACCACGTCATACAGGCCCTCTTCCCGGAGATCCACGAGCAACTGCAGAACATTGTCAACCCGGATCGGCACACGTTGGAGGAGTGGCCTGTCCATGGTGCTGGTTATCCGGGGGTGCGACTGCAAACCCAGCGGGAGGCGGTGACTTGGTTTCCTTTGCCGCTCCAGAACGCTTTGTACAACACCATCTACGAGCAGTGGATCTTCCCGAAGGACAGCGACACCCTGGGGACAGTTGTGTATACCCGGCCAGAGGACACGAATACGGAGGATTGGGCAGGATACGAGCTACTTCACCGCATGCACCACTGGTCCTAGGCGTACGCCCACCTAACGCACACGGTCATTGTCCCCCTTCAGGACGTTGAGGCTGCGCAAGCTTGGCTCCACTTAGGGTTAGGCTCATTCCTCCTCACCCAAGCTCGTTGCACTCGTCCCGGAGCTTGCCAGCAGTAATGCAACAATTGACATTGTTGCGCACCAACAAATTGGTCACACCATGAAGCATAGCAACTTGCTGATTCACGCAATGCCTCGACCGCACACGGATGCGGTTATGGTCAGCGTGTTGGGATTCCATGGGTTCTTCATCAGCATACCCGCAAAATTTGTTGTGCATGATGAATTGGATCCCATGGGTTAGGGCAAGGTAAAGCTCAGGGGTGGGCTTCTCGTTCGGGAAGTTGCATGCGAAGAAACCCGAGAAGCTGGCGGCGCGAACAATGAGCCTTTGAATGAGGTGAGGGTTAGCCGTGAAATCAATACTACCCCCCATCAGGCGCTGCAGAGCCGCCCACTTTGTGAATCGGTGCACCCATCTCTGCCGAACTCGCAAGGCAGCTTGGTACTCCACAGCGCGCTTTAGGTTAGACCCAACCAATGCCTCTCCACAAAGCACGTCTCTCCCGTTGCTTGCGGCCTTCTCCACGAGTGGGGAGTGGGAAGGCAAGAGATGTAGCCATATGGAGTGTGCCAAACTTCGGAACCTTCATCACAACATGTTCGCGAGGTTTCACCTCTTTGTAAACCTTGGACTTCAACCGCCCCAAATCGGGGGTGTCTCCTTGAGAGGTCCACTCCAGGAGTGGTAGGCACCCTTTGTGGCAAGTTCACATCACATTGCCCAAAAATTAAAAGCAACTTAGTAACTTTCTTGGCTGTGGCCACGGCAACACTTTCCGCAAAATCAATGTTTCTTTCCCTAGGAGTCAACTCACGGCACTCCTTCCAAGCAAACCCTTTGCGGTGAGCCACACACCAACCCGCGGTGGTCTTGAAGGTTGGCTTGTCACCACCTTCAAACAAAAAGGACACAACAAACTGGAACTCTAAATTGTGGCAATGACGAAATGGGAAATGCACAAGGAAGCATCTCCCAAAACTGTTCCCAATGCCTTGGACAATCGTGATTCAGATTGAACAACAAAGACAACCCTCACAAACCAGGACCATAATGTCATCATTCATGCCAAAATCACAACTTAACCTTGAAATCGCAACTTAACCTTGCTAGTGACGCTTTCCCGTGGGGGGCCTGGCCACGGGACGCTGCGGTGGACACGCACAAGCAAGCAGGCAGGCAAAGCACTGCGCTCACAGGGGCATCATCACGCTCGTGTCATGTGACAAAGCGTTTCAGGATCCTTGCCACTCTGAAACAAGGGAACGAAAGTATGTACAGCAACACATCAGGATATGTACACATGGGGTTAAGACTGGACTGGGGTAAGGGCATCACAGGACAATAGACACTCAGTCCCAACTTATATCCTAATCCCAGGTCCGTCCCTCTCAGTGGCTGGCAGGGGCGGGGGCTCAAACACAACCCATGCCCTGCTCAGTCCGGACCCTGAAACCCTGCCAATAGGGGAGGGTGTCCCGCCCAGCCACAGGCGAGTTCCTGGGAACCAAGGAGCTCCAAGGCCAACCGACAGTGGCTCCCTATGCTCCCTTAACGGCAGGTCCCAACTCCTCTCTGAGCCAGAGATAAGGCCCCGCCATTATCCCCTAGGAGTTGGTAGCTGAAAATGGGCTGTTTCAGCCCAAACTGATATTAGCTCGAAAAACTCTAAAATTGACCCCTCGTCTGGACCCTCCAGAGGTAGGGACGAGGCAACTGACCCTATGCCCTCCAGGTACGAGCTCCCTGGAGCCCTCACCCAACCTGGTTCCCTCTGAGGTACCGGCATCACGGCACCACGGGTTCATCAAGTGGGGTCATGATGCCAAAATCACCAAAATTGGCGTCATTCCCACGCGTGGCTCGCCCGGCCAGGGCAAGGCCAATGGCTCACGGGATAGGAGGCAGGACCTAGTGAAGCGGTACCCAGAACCCCATGGCTAGGTTAGGGCATACAACCGGTCTCCGGTCCACTAACCCCATGTACGGAAGGGAAGACCGGCC
Organism: Eutreptiella sp. 'Long Island Sound 2002'; assembly: GCA_964036045.1. NCBI lineage: Eukaryota > Euglenozoa > Euglenophyceae > Eutreptiales > Eutreptiaceae > Eutreptiella > Eutreptiella sp. 'Long Island Sound 2002'. The sequence continues at coordinate 52,009,255 of OZ038389.1, read as the reverse complement.
TCCGGTCCACTAACCCCATGTACGGAAGGCGCCCGTTGACGCCCGGTGCGAGCCCGGCGGGAGCGTGTTCCGTGCCGTAAAGTCCCGCATCGGCAACCGATGCACCGCCAGCGGAGATTTATATATCAGAACATCAGGAATCAACAGGGTTTTATTTTCATAATGTTTCCGTCAATTTTTACGCTTCCGTTCTGATATTCACTGTTTTGACTGCTGGCGGTTGGATCGCGACTTTACCGTAACCGCCAGTTTAACTGTTTATAATGGAAATTTTAACGCTATCCGTGACGAAGGCTCCAAAGTCGTCAGGAACTGCATTGATGCATCCGCAATTTTCACATTCTACACTCGCAACCTTAATCCGAATTTTTCAGGATGTCGAAATCGGATTTTCGACTTCGACATCCCCGCACTTGATTTGACCTCTTTCGAGTGGACCTACGTGCTTCCCTATGCACGAATCAACTTTCCTTTTATCCTGCCCTCCATTTGTCTTAAAGATATGGGCAAAACAAAGTTGATTCGTGAGGCCACTTGTGAAGGTCATATCTCGTGTTGCTTGCGAGGAATGACAATAAGGAAACATGGGATGTATTCACAATACTCCCGACGTAATTTAGGAAGCATCATATGCCCTGCGTCTCCACACGTGCGCGCTAGTGTAATGGATCATGGTCAAGAGGGTAGAGTTTGCGTTGTAACTCTATGTCCATGATATTGCGTGCGTTAAGATAACTTTCGAGTGTAGCGCGCGAGTGTTGGTGTTGCATAGGAACTCTCCTTGAGTTCCTATGAGCGATTGACACAAAGTTATGCCCTTGGAGGGGCACGACATATCGTGGGGGGAGCTACCTTTTTGGGCAATATGGAGTATGTGCCTTGTGTTGTGTTGCGTGCCCATTTGGCGGGTCCATCGCTCCAAGCCAAACCCGCCAATGGACCTCATATTGTGCAAGCCCCTTCTCCATACTCCCTACGATCAATTGCAAGCCTAACCTTCGTGAAGGGAAGCTTGTGTGGCGATCCCGAAGCGATGCGTTGGGAGCAAGGTGTGTGTTTTGCAATTTTCCATATTTTCATGTGCCCACTTGGGAAGTAGCGCTCGTAACCTTTCAAAGCGCCCCAAGTGGAGCACATACGTGGAATCGAAGGTCATTGGTGTCAAGTCATTGTGTTTAGAAGGATTAGTTGATTGCACGATCCAATCCGAAGATATTATAATATAAGTGTGCACCTTTCAAGGCACTTTGGTGTGTCTTTGTACCAATTTTGCCGTTTTTGGCCCGTCATGATGTCAAGTGGCGACCGTGTATCTCAACGTTGCGTTCAATTGACATCATGACCCAAGTATGTTATGAGGGTACATACTTCGGTGCCCAACATATCTTGGACCCGGCGAATAACTCCTCTTAGGCTTGGCATACCGTGGCCGCCATGTTGGCGATTTGGGACTATCCCAAATCATGGGCTCACTTGGCGACCCTGCCATTCCCAATACCGGAGGAGTTGGGCGACGCCCAAAAGATATGTTGGACACATAGGACTCGATACCAATCCTATGGCACACTCCGGTCCGAGTCGGGCATGTGCCTCATTTGCCCCAACCACGAGTGTGCGCATTTTTGGCCATTTTGAGCAATTTTCCACTTTTGCTGCCCGCCGTGCACTATGTTGAGCCCACCCGTACACGCCGGACGCATGGACCAATGGACCATATATGACATGGGTGTTATGTATATTGGTCCCCATGGTTCACACACCACGTGGGCGAAGCGGAGCAACCTTCGTTAAGGCGCTAGCCCAAAGTGAGTGTGGGCAATTTTGCCATTTTGGCATTTGTGGACCCAATTGGGATTGTCACCACGCCGAGTGGTATGGAGATCTTGGAGAGCCAAGGGCATGGGAGTCTCCGTTGGACTCCCGTTGGATCGCTTGTGGAATGGCGGATCCGATCTTCAAGCTGGCGTGGAGATATACTATTGGGAGCGCCCCGAATTTTGGCTCATTTCGAGCAGCCAAAATGACCCCATTTTGGGACCCCAATTTCCCCCTTCCGTGTGGTCAATTGGCGGCCCCATTTATCTATGCCCACAGGGAGCCCGGACCTAAATCCAAGTTGTACACTCAGATATAAGTCCTAGGTCCTGCCTCCTACCCTGTGAGCCAATGGCCTTACCTTGGCCGAGCGAGCCACGTGTGAGAATGACGCCAATTTTGGTGATTTTGGCGTCATGACCCCACTTGACTCATCCGTGTTGCCCTGATGCCGGGACCTCAAAGGGAACCAGGTTGGGTGAGGGCTCCAGGGAGCTCGTACCTGAAGGGCATAGGGTCAGTTGCCTCGTCCCTACCTCTGGCGGGTCCGGACGAGAGGTCAATTTTGGAGATTTTTGAGCTAATTCCAGTTTGGGCTGAAACAGCCCATTTTCAGCTACCAACTCCTAGGGAATATTGGCGGGGCCTTATCTCTGGCTCAGAGAGGAGTTGGGACCTGCCGTTAAGGGAGCATAGGGACCCACTGTCGGTTGGCCTTGGGGGTCCTTGGTTCCCAGGAACTCGCCTGTGGCTGGGCGGGACACCTCCCCTATCGGCAGGGTTTCAGGGTCCGGACTGAGCAGGGCATGGGTTGTATTTGAGCCCCCGCCCCCACCAGCCACTGATAGGGTCGGACCTGGGATTGGGATACGAGTTGGGACTGAGTGTCTATTGTCCTGTGATGCCCTTACCCCAGTCCAGTCTTAACCCCATGTGTACATATCCTGATGTGTTGTTGTACATACTTTTGTTCCCTTGTTGCAGAGTGGCAAGGATCCTGAAACGCTTTGTCACATGACACGAGCGTATTGATGCCCTTGTGAGCGTAGTGCTTTGCCTGCCTGCTCACCTGTGCGTGTCACCGCAGCGTCCCGTGGCCGGCCCCCCATGGGAACGCGTCAAAAGCGTTTCACCGCCGCGGGGTTACCCAACCCTCGCGTGCCACTCGGGGCCACCAACCCCGAGCAGCGCGGCGCAGCTCGCAGCTCGCAGCGCAGCGCAGCGGCTCGCAGCGCAGCGCAGCGGCTCGCAGCGCCACCCGGCGACAGCGCCGAATTCGTCACGGAGCCAGCAGCGCCGTCCAGAGCATCGCCCTGACCGCGCCGCGACCGTGAAGGAAGTGGACAGAACAGACCCATCGGCCGACCAGCAAGGCCGCGTCAACCACTTCCACAACCACCGGCTGACCAGCACCAGCCGCACGCCCAGTCCAGTGCTGCAGCACCCGCCTCAACAACCACCACCAGTTCGTTGAGTAGAACGAGTGCACACCAAGGACCTCAAGACCAAGTACGCCCCCCGCTGCCATGGTAAACTGGCAAGAAGCGGGCAGGACGTGGCCGCGGCCCCACCCCCATGCAGCGCGCCTGCTGCGTGGGTTGGCTTGGGACCAGCACTACCGCCACAGCCACCCCCAGTGCGAAGGCGGCATGCCCGGGAGCTTCGAGCTCCGCGAGGACATGGGGGAGGACCGCCTGCGGGCAGTGGAGGAGTGGCTGCGGGCGGAAGGTACGAGTACCGCTTCCGCCGCAAGCGCTGGAGGACCTGGACCCGGCCGGACAGGCCCGGCGAAGGGCTGCGCTCCAACGGGATTGAGGGGGACGAGAACTCCAACGCCTACCCGTCGGGCGCCTCGATCAATGTCTCCATGTGGGACATGACCGAGAAGAACTTCCCGGAACCGGGGAGCGAGCGCAGGCTGCAGGGCAGCAGCAGCGCGTCTCCGGCGAAGGAGAAGCGGTCCGCCGGGGACAGGAAGCGGGACCGGAAGTGGCGGGAGTACCAGGCTCCCTGGCCGCCGAAGCCGCCCAAGGCGCCAAGGGCGGAACCCCAGCCCCCAGTTCCCAACAGGCCAAGCCCCGTCAGCTGCTCCTGAGGCCCCAGCAGGCCCCAGCAGGCCCCAGCAGCGACGTGGAGTCGGCCCACCGCGGGAAGATGCCGGCCGACGGGGCCAGCTCCAGCAGCAGCGTCACTCCCGACAGGGACGTGGTGCGCACCTGTGAGCGCGTCTGTGGGGTGCCCTGCAACCTTCGGGTTGCCCGGCAACGGTCCAGGCAGCACAGCGCTGCCGTGGAGGGCGCCGTCGGCATCGCGCAGGAGGAGGCTGTGGAGTGGGCGCATGGCATGGCCATCCACGCCCGGACCGTGGCGGCCATTGCTGCCGGACTCACGGCCGTAGCCGCCCATGGGGCAGCGACTGCCCAGGTCAACGGTGAGTTGGCGGCAGCCGATGAGGAAGCCCGCCTGACGCAGGAGGCCATTGCCTGCAAGGAGGCCGAGGTGAGGGCGCTGGAAGAGGCGCTTGCCCAAGGGAGGGCAAAGAAGGAGGCGGAGGAAAGGGCCCACGCCGAAGCGACGGCTAAGGCCCAGGCGGACGCCGCCAAGAAGGACGCCATCGAGGCCGCGCGACGGAAGGTCGCGGAGGAGAAGGCCAAGACGGAGGCGGAGCTGGCGGCGTTGGAAGCGCAGAAGGCGCGGCTGCAGCAGGCCCGGGAAGCCGAGGCGGCTCGTGCTCGGGAGGAAGCCGAAGTGCGGGCTGCCGCAGCCACCGCCGCCGCAATGGAGGAGGCAGAGGCCAAACTCCGCCGCGAGACTCCCCCGGGAGGATCACGAGTGGAGACCCTTCGAAAGCTTTTCGAAGGGGATGCCTCCTCCAGGATGACGCTGGATGAGGCGGACACGGGCAGCAGTGGGAGCAGTGGCCCCATCGCCCATCGACGGAGGAAGGTCAAGGGGAAGACCCCCGAGAGGCCGCGGAGGCCAGCGGGGGGACACCCCCACGACAGTGACCCCTTCTTCACCGCCAGCGACGGGGATGAACGAGGCCGCCGACATCGCCAAGTGGTGGCTTGGACGGGCGGAGGAGGCGGAGACGTCCCCATGGAATCGGAAGGTGAGGATGAGGATCTCCCTCCTCCCTACCGGAGCTCGGAGTCTTCCGAGACCGAGAAGCCCAGGTGGGGCGACATGGACGAGGATGACGACATGGACTTCGGCATCACGAAGAAGCGCCCATCCTCGGACCCACCGAGGCGACCCGGCGGAGACCCACCGGGACCCCCTGGCGGAGGACCATCAGGACCCCCTGGAGGACGCCCACCAAGTGGACCCCCTGGAGGCGGACCACCGGGCGGGGGAGGATCCCCTGGACTGGGCGGACCCGGCGGAGGCCCTCCTGGAGGACCCCCTGGGGACCCCGACGACCCACCAGGGAACGGCGACCCGGATACCACCTGGCGGTGGATTGTCTACCTCCGCAGGAGGGTCTTTTCCCTCGAGTGCGAGGTAGACACGGGCAAGGGCGAGATGACTCGCATCTCCAAGGTCGCCGCGCGCGCGCAGACAGAGCTGGACATCGCCAGGGCCGAGATCAGACAGCTGAACACGGTCATCAGGGGCCTGCAGCAGAGGCTGGACGCGCTGGAAGCCCGTGGGAGCGTCGGCCGCGACCGCCCACCCCTGGAGTCTGGCTCGTCGGACGACGGCTGGGGACCCGGACCAGGTCCAGGCAGACCCCACGCCCCCGGCGGAGCCCCCAGGAGTCGCCCCAGCGCCAGTGCCCCCTCTCTCACCGCCCCCTCTCACCGCAGCGCGGGCCGCCGCAACGAACGCGTGCCGCCCGGCAGTGGCAGTGAGGATTGGCGTGATGAGTGGCTCAGCGCGGAGTACCGCAGCCGCCGTGCCCCACCGCGGACACCGGTACGCCCCCGGCGCCCCGCACCAGCCCCTGGGCCAATCCCAATGGCTGGTGGACGTTATGGTGGACTCAGGGATGAGGTCCCCAGAGGAGACGTGGAGTGGGATGTCGGCGAAGGTGAGGACCTGGACCTGCACCTGGAGGAGTTCGACATCAGCCCGCCGCGTGGTGTACGACGGGAGGCCGCTGAACGCAGCCGCCGGCGCCGTGATGAGGATGCGTACATGGAAGGAGTACGGCGTGAACTTCTAGGTTCAGCGTACATGGAGGAACCGCGGCGTAGCCACAGGGATTCCATGGAGGAGATGGACGTGGCGGCCGTGGGAGTCCGTTGGCGAGGCCGATGGGAACCTCGGTCGACCCCGCGGCCGGCGTTCATGGTCTCTAAGGCCGCGGATGCCGCCGTGTGGGAAGACTTGAAGGACATCAAGCCCCCCATGTACGATGGCAACCCCCTCAACCTCGACCGCTTCTTGGAGAAGCTGGACGATTGGGGGCTGACCGTCACTGAAGACCTGCCTCCCGCGGAAGCGGAGAGATATGTCTTCAGACGGTTCAGGTACCGCCTGCCGGAAGTGCTCGGAGAGCTATACTTCGTGGCGACCAAGGAGGGGAGAATCAAGACCCTCAAGGAAGCCAAGAAGTGGCTCAACGAGCAGGAGCGGCCAGACGCTCCGCAGGTGGCGGCCAAGCGCTGGAAGTCCATCAAGCTTGAGCATGATGGACGGGAGATCCGCCTACGAGATTGGCGAGACTTCCGAGGGAAATACACCCTCTTCCGCCGCAACGTGGAGGATTGGAACGAGGGTGACGAGCAGGCTCGCCTGCTCTCCATGCTGCCGGAAGCATGGATCAAGAGGGTCACCAAGGAGGAATCCAAGAGGGCCACGTCCAACCACACGGTCAAGATGATGCTCCCCAAAGAGTATCATACGAACGTGGTGGGTTGGGCGAAGAAGAACGTGGCCCGGGATGTCAAACGGCACTCCCTGCGGAACGCTCTTCTCATCACCATCTCGGGCGATCGCGAGAAGACCGCGATGTGGCGCCTTGACGAGTGTGAGTTGAGCCGCCAGACCATCCGTCTGCAGGCAATCCCGGCGCGGATGAGCTGCGACGAGATCCTGGAGTGGGTTGGCGAGGAAGTACCCAAGGAGTACCGAAACCTCCACCACACCCGCGGGTTGAGGCCCGGCGACCGCGACGTCAACTACGTTGGCGAGGGACCTGGCGGGGAAGCTGCCATGGACCCAGCGGAAGCCGGCGGCGATGAGACTCTCATCGATGATGACGACGACGATGAGCCCGCCGAAGTGGCCGTTTGTGCCTTCGTGGCCAAGAACCTGAGCGCGGGGAGCAAGCCGGGAAACTGGAAGCTCCTGCAGCAGGGTTGGAGGAAGCAAGAGGAGAGGGACCCTCGCCGCATTGGCGACCCTCCTCTGTCCTTTGGGGAGTTCATCCGAGCTCACCCTCAGGGCTGTTTCGTGTGTTATGGGAGGAAGCGAGGCTTCAACCATGACCACCGAACATGCCCCGTCCACAAGGCCGACACGGAGGCTTACAAGAAGGCGCACGGGTCGAAGAAGCGTGCGCCCGCGGGTATCCGGGAAGCCAAGGTGGAGGTGGACAGGGACGAGCTCTCCAAGCTGGTGTCGCAGGGGACCGAGTTGGCCAAGGAGATCCAGGAGATCAAGCGGAACTGGGTCCCCAGGTCGGACAACAAGAACAAGGAGAACAACCAGAACAACCAGAACAAGGACAAGGACAAGAAGCCTACTCGCAGCGAAAGAAGGAAGAAGGGCGTCAACGAGGTTGATGCGGAGGAGAACACCCCTCCTTCCACAACCGACGCCCCCTAGCGGAGCCCCTGCAGCCAAGGGCCCCAGCTAGGGCGGTCGCAGGATGGTGACGTGCGAAGCGCCGAACCATCCCTGTTGGGAGTCGGTAAACACAAAGGGATTGCCGCGGGCGGAAGGCCCGGTCTGGCACCCAGTCGCGGAGGCGAGGTGAGGGCAAGTGAAGGCACGAACCCTTGCACCCGTCCGTCCTTCGCGACCAAGAATGTGTTTGATGTACTACAGGATCTATCCGAGAGTATCGGAGAATCACCCGGACCGCAGCTGGATGCTGCAGATGGGCAGCCTGAGCCCATTGTCCACGACCTGCACCAGTCGCTTGTTGAGCTTCTGGAACGGCCGGAGATCCTGAGTTTGCACGCCGTGCGCCGTGTTGGTCGCGAGCGGCAGTTGCATCTTAAGGTCCGTGCCTTATGCGGGGAAGTGGAGAAGGTTTTCGACGTGTTGGTCGACACGGGAGCTCAAGTCAGCTTGGTCAAGGCTGGCCTACTTCCACCAGAGTGTCTGACCGACAGTCGGAAACCTGTCAGGCTGAAGGTGGCGAACGGCCAGTACATGGTGGGAGGCACGAAGGAAGCGGCCATTGGGCTGCAGTTCGTGAACCATTGTGAGCTGAGCTGCCCAGACCTCGGCAAGGAAATCCTCCTGCACGGTCGCTTCTACGAGGCCGAGATGGACTGGGACATGATCGTTGGGTACAACTTCATGATGGAGACGGACTCCGGCGTTCTCCCGGCCCAGGCCTCCATGACTCTGTACCAGGACGACCAACTCTCGTGGCTATCGTCACCTGAGCACCATGTGGAATGCCAATGGATCCACCCCGAACGCAATCAGCTCGAAGTGGCCGCGCTGGACACTGAGCCAACTGGTCCTGCAAACCAGGAGTACGGCGTAAGGCCGGAAGTGGCGAGCCGAGTTGTCGCGGACTTGGGAGCTTCGGATCTGGCCCTGGATGCGTTCTCTTCAGGAACCTCCGCCCATCTTCGGGTGTGTGAGAAGTACTGGAGCGCACAGGACTCCGCGTGGAAGAAGCACTGGGGTCCGCATCAGGGATTGATGTGGATCCATTGCCCCCGTTGGGACATTCCAAGGGCGATAGCGAAGATTCGCAAGGACCGCTCCAAGGCAGTGCTGGTTGTTCCTATGGGATGCACCGAGGAGGAAAGTACCCGACATTGGGTAGCCTCATTGGCCAACATGACCTTAAACAAGGTCGTCCTACCGGCTGGAGACAGTGTCTATCAGGACGCTAAGGGACAGCCCATGCCACCCCAGAGATGGCCAACGGAATTCCACTATGTGGATGGGGGCCTTGATCAGGCCGACGCCACGGACTTCGTGTGTGTCAACCGCATCGTAGCAGAGTGAAGCCGGTTCGGACCCCCGTGGCCATCTTGGGGTCACTTGGGGTGTGTATCTATGTGCCGGCAAGCCGCCATTGGCTGATATCATACTCTCCCATCCACCTGATCTAACCCGATGTGATAGTGTGATAGGTTTGGCCATTCCGGCTATGAGCGGCCATATTCAGAACCGAGGCGCCGCCAGCGGAGATTTATATATCGGAATATCAGGAATCAACAGGGTTTTATTATCATGATGTTTCCGTAATTTTTCAGCCTTTCGTTCTGATGGTCAATGTATCGGCGACTGTCAGTTGGCTCGCGATTTTGCGTTAACCGATTGGTTAACTGTTATTTCCAGATATTTTGGCGAATATTCCGTTGAAGGGTCAGATTTCATCAGCAAAGGGTTCGTTGCTTCCGCAATCTTCTAAATAAGCACTCGAAATTTTAATCTGAATTTTTCGCGATGTCGAAATCGGATTTTCGACTTCGACATCGCCGCACTTGATTTGGACTTCTTCGAGTGGTCATACTCCTTTCCTTATGCCCGAATCAGGTTTCCCTTATACTTGCCACCCATTTGACTCGGATATATAAGGGAAACAAAAGTGAATCGTGGGACCACTTTGAAGGACCATATCTACGCGCGAGTGTGAGGAAAGAGAATAAGGAAGGTTGGGTTGCAAACGCCTTGGTCTCAACTTAATTTAGGAAGCATCAAACGCCTTTGGTGTGTACACATGCCCGATATAGCAAGGGATAATGGTCAAGAGGGTATAAAGTGATATATAACTCTTGGACCGTGCAACTGAACATTCTATTGTGACCTTCGAGTGTACCGCATGAGTGTTGGGGTTGCATAGCAACTTTCCTTGGGTTCCTACGTATTTTTAACGTGAAGTTATGTCAATGGAGGGACATGGCATATCATGGTGGGAGCCATATTTTGAGGGTATGTGTTGTATGCATGGTATATGTTTGATATGCTCACGCCCATGTTATATATCTTCGTGTGGCCGAAGAGATGGGGAGCCATACGTGACAAGGGCTTTGCCCATGTCCCAATTGTGGAATTCAAAGCGCTAGACCAAGTCTACCGCGTATGTATTGCTCATGGTATGTTTGACAAAGAGATCCATGGGTGCACTCCCATTTTCATGGGGCATGTAGATATTAGTGGCGAAGGTATCTCCATGCGCCCGATTGGGGATCCAAGTGGGGGAATTGTTCGCAAATGGTTCCAATCATTTGTGTATTGAACCATGGGCGGATATCATGGGTGAGCATAGAGATATAATATCATGACAACTTTGTATTTGGTCATATTCTCATGTTTTTGACCTCAATTTTTGCTCATTTTTGCATTTTGTGTACTTACCTGGTCGCCAAACAGCAAGAAGCCTATGGAGAGTCGAACCATGGTATGTTGTTCATATGTTGGCATATGCTTTGGAGTTGAACACCACCATATGCCGGATCGCGTACTCCATTTGGCTTGGCGCACGAAGGATCACAAGAATTGGTCTCAAGATCATGGGCTGACTTGGGCAGTGAGTGGCGCCCATATCCGAAGGGGTTTCGAGGGTAAAATGGGGATGTACATGGGCATTGGCCTTTGGTCTCTATCCTCCATGAACATTAGACTTCGATTCCATGCATGCTTTGAGCCATCGGATAAGTGGTAACCTCAATTTTGAGCATATATTTGATATATGGCCAATATGGTGTGAATTGGCAGTTTTTTGGCATGTTATGAGTTCAAACTCATAGGTCATTTCTCTAAGCCCATTCGACTCCAAGTCCAACCAAGGTTATGGCAGGGTAGGGCATGGTCCTGAGTGCCACTCTAGGACATGACACGCCACCTCCCCTATTGGGCTAGGATTTAGAGGCTTGGGAGTGAACACATTTTTGGGGTTTATGTAATGACTTTTGACATGTGGCATTTAACCATCTTATTGGACAGGGTTCAGGGCATCATGTTGGTGAGTCAAGGGAAGGTCTTGAGTCCAGGGAATGAGGGGTCTATGGCTGTGATTGTATAAGTTTCCATCTTTCCCCAACTTTGCTTTATTTGTGTTCATATGCCAATTTCAGGGCTTTCTTCCTTGGTGCAATTCTTGTACATGCCCGCCATCGTGAGACAATCGATGTGCTGAACGAAAGCCCGCAGCCTGATCTGGATTGAGAATTGGGCTATTGCTGTACTTGTGGGATCTGGTTGTTATTCAGGGTTGAAGGAGGATTTTATTTTCTATATTTTTGGATTTTGGACCCTGGAGTTTGAGAAATGCAAGCATTGATCCGGAGCAAATCAGCAGGGATTACTGGCGGAAGGGGCACAGCGGGGGCCGGTCCTGGTAGGGACCTTCTTGATGGTAGCAGAGCGGTGGGTTCCCGATCCTCCTTGGCTCTTTGCCTTTCTTGGGTCCCACCCGGTTCCATCTGGACCGATCTTGTTCATGGTCCCTCACGTTGTGCGCCACAAACGCGAAGAAATGGGGCTCCTCGTGATCCTCCCGGGACCAGTGGTCTTGGCCACTTCCACTACCATCCTCCGCGGAGTTGGCCGTGTCCTCCTGGATCTCCCGATGATGGCGGTCTTCTCGGTGGCCTCGTTGTCCATGACCATGTCGATCCTGCACGTGGGCCTCGTTCTTCGCATTGAGCTTCAACTCCACCGTGATGTACTTCACGATCTCGTCAAGGCTCATGCGGGCGAAGATGACTTGCATCCTCAGCGGCTCCCCGCGCCTCCACTCCACGTTGTTGAGGCGCAGCAACCTTTGCCCCATGGAGTCCCCAAATACCTCCACGTACACGGCGTTCTTCAGGCCCAACATCCGGTTGGGTTCGCCCAGGTTCCTCCTGAAGAACTCCATGATACCCGCATGGGTATCCTCCGCCGCCATAATCCTTACCGCCACGCGCTTCTTCGCGCGCTTCTTCTCCTCGTCCTCCACTCTCCTCTTCCAGTTGCCCGGGAGGACGTCCTTCAGGAGGTGGCGGATCTCGCTGGCCTCGTTCCAGTCCTCCACCAGCTTGAGTCACCTGCGGTATTTCCGCAGATACCTGTTCCACTCCCGGACCCGCAACTAACCGCGGTCCAGCGGCAGTGGAATGGACCACAGGTCCTCCAGCTTCTGGTTTGGAGCGTCCACCCGCTCCTCGTCCTCCAACCACTGGAGGCAGGCCTGCTCCGTACGGATCAATCCTTCCCGGATCTGATCCCGCAGCTCCTCCTTGAGGTCCTGCGCCAGCCGGTGTGGGAATGTCCGGCATACCCACTTGCCCCGCGGCGCTCCCCGCATCTCGCCGACGACCTCCTCAGCAAAGTCCTCCCAATCCAGGATGAAGTCATCCAGGTTGGAAGGGTTGCCATCGTAGTAGGGGATTTTGATTCCCCTGAGGTCGTCAATCCTGATGGCGTCTCCGACGTCTCCAGCCACCACTCCACGGAGACGGATACCACCTGTGGCCGGGGGGTGTGAGCACACTCCCCGTACATCCCTCTCCTCCATGGAGTGCGGTCCAGCTGGGCCTGAACCCATGGGGTTTGGAATGCGGGAAGGATTTGCTCCATCGGCCGTCCATATCCCCGTATTGGGGTCCTTCGCCCACAGGTTTCCGCCTGGATGACCTCGACCATGTCCGTCGGCGCTTCCCATGGTTCGCCCCTGCATGGTGTCGATCTTCTCTTCCGCATAAACTACCATGTTCGTCGTGATCGGTACATCCTGGGCGGCATGGGACATCTGCACCGTCAGGCTCCCCGGGTCCGCGGTTACGTGCCCTTCCCGCATGGACCCAGCCGGTGCCGTGTGTTCCCCGAGCATTGTGGATTCGCTGAACAGGGGAACAAACGGCAGCGCACCCGGGCCAACACGCGGAGGCGCGTATGGTGCCTCTGCAGGGCCACCCATGGGTTTCTCCATGGCGCTCCTGAGGGTCTTAACCCGCTCAACCAGCTCTACCGCGGCCGGCTTTGCCGGGAGCTCCGGACCCGAGGCGAGGGTCACCGATCACATCGCGGACCAATACGATGGTCCGGTTGGGTCGGAGCCACCAACGTGGGGTTTTCCAAGAGTGGGAACCGGTAGCGACGAGCACCAGCCCGAGGCCGCAAATTTTCGAAGATTATCGGTGGGAGTCGAGACCCACGACGATGAAGACGGCATATCGGACGAGGAGAAGTCGGACTCGGACCCAGAAGAGGCCTATACCGCAGTGCGGTCGGTTGTATCGATACCGAAGCAAGCGGCTGAAGAGGCCCAGGAGAACCCGAAAGTCGCCGAGCTGAAGGAGAGGCTGATCGAGGCCTATCCGCGGCTATTCAGTGGCGTCGCCAACAAGAACCCTCCAGATCGTGGGAGGTTTGGTACAGCGAAGATCAAGCTGAAGCCGAACCCGAAGATCTATCGTCATCGGGAGTACCAACTTCAGGGCGATCGGGCCGAGGCCATGAAGAAGCTGTTGGCCGAGTTCATTGAGCGGGGATGGATCGAACCCTCCGACAGTGAGTGGGCCAGCCCAGCCTTCATCGTGCCCAAGAAGGAGAAGGGCGAGTGGAGGTTGGTGGTTGATTACAGAGGTTTGAACGAGCAGACCGAGCACGACTCGTACTCGCTTCCCCTGATGGACTCCATCCTCCAAAAGCAACAGAAAAAGCGGATTTTCACGGTGTTGGACCTGAAACACGGTTACCACCAGATGCCGCTACACCCGGACTCCAGGCCCTGCACAGCGATGTCGACGCCGCTGGGGCCCATGCAGTGGAAAGTGGTGCCTATGGGTGCCAAGAATGGCAACGCCGCTTTCCAGCGCATGATGGAGGACCTACTCGGTCCTGTCCGGGACTGTGCCGACCCCTTCGTGGATGACATCATCATCGGGTCCGGCACGGAGAACATGACTGAGGACGAGCTCATCGACGCGCATGAGAAGGATCTGCGCCGAGTGCTCAGCGAGTTGGACAAGCACAACATGGTGTGCAAGCCCACCAAAGCCTCACTCTTCGTGAAGGAAGTGGAGTTTGCGGGTCACGTGGTTGGTCACGGGCAACGCCGTCCCATGCCTGGGAAGCTGGCGTCCCTGCACCACTGGGAGAAGCCCCAAACCATCAGCGAACTCCGGTCCTTCATGGGGTTCTGCAATTACTATTCGGGCTATGTCCGGATGTATGCAGAACTCTCGGGGCCGCTGCACAAGATGCTGCAAGTGGGCAAGTTCGATGGCCGGAAGGGGAGCAAGAAGAAGCTTGCCTGGACCCCTGAGGCTGAGGATGCGTTCAAGAGCCTGAAGGAGCGACTCCTGGGGCAGTTGGGGCTGTTCCTGGTGGACCCGGACAAGGGATTCGTGCTACGGACGGACGCCTCGGACTATGCTGTAGGGGCAGTCTTCGAGCAGATCCGAGACGACGGGTCACATGTACCCGTGGCGTTCTGGAGCCGGATCCTGGCCGAGGGCCAACGCCGAACCTGGACCGCGAGGGAGAAGGAGACGTACGCCATTGTTTGTGCGCTCAGGAAGTGGTCTGGCCACATCGGATTGCAACCGGTGGTGGTATGTACAGACCATCAGTCCTTGCAGAGCTGGCACAAGGAGCACGTCAACACCCCCTCGGGACCGGCGGCAAGGAGGGCCCGGTGGCACGAGACGTTCGCCAAGTTCGACCTCAGCGTCGTGTACGTCCCGGGGAAGGACAACACTGTGGCAGATTGCCTCAGTCGGTGGGCCTACCCCGCGGGCAAGGCTTGGATGGACATATCCAGCCATGGGGACGCCGAGGAAACCGAGGAGGCCAAGCGCATCATCGAGATGGAGAAGACCATGGAGCAAGAGGGGGTCAAGTGCTTTGTGGTGATGGCAAACCGTACGGACCTGGCCAAGTTCCGGGGTGCCCGCGTCCAGGCTATTCGAGAGGAAACGCTCGAGCAATGGATGGTGGCCCCTGTAGAGCTAGTCAGGTCGGTGCTCACAGAGGACTGGTCGGATGACTATGCAGCATCCGAGCACTGGAGCAAGTACTGGAATGCCGTGAGCGCTCCGTCGGACGACGAATTGCCCAATGGCTTTTCATTTTTGGAAATGAATGACTTAGAACTTGTTTTCCTTGAAACTTATCCAAGTTTTCCTTCAAATAACCCAAAAATGTACCCCAAAGGCGACCACACAAGGCGACGGCAACATACTCAACATTCGACGAAATCACGGGAGTGATTTCGAAACGGTCCCTTTCATGTCCTAAGAAGATATGAACAAAGGGGGACATATAACAATGAAATATGAGCAAAACAATGCATATTTACAACATGAACACGGGTCTCCCCCCAACGCGTGGTGCCGGTGCACCGACGCGTTTGGAAACCAAATCAGCATATGCATGCAAAGCCCTACTAATGGGCTGTGATTTGGTGTACTTAACTTCAGGATTCAAGACACCTACAATTTTATAAAAATTCATGAACATGGCATACTTGCGCCAAAAAAACTGGCACGGAACGGCGTCGCGATAGTGCCGTAACATCCGCTTAAGTCTAAAACTGATATAGAATTAATCTTATCAATAAAACTGATTGAATTCTCTTAAAAATCGTCAGAAATGGACAATTTCCGAATCGGCGCGCGCGATCTCAGGACTGGCCGTCGCCGACCCAAACTCAGTTTTATTGTACAGAAAATGGTGAAAACACCATCAGTGTAAAACTACAGAAATTCCTGATTGACTGATACCAACACTGTCCAAAACAGTGCTGAGATAGCCGATTTCAGTTTGTACACATATATCAGGAAAATACACTGAAAAAAGCGAAAATATAGGTTGCACGAAAACCTTACACTCCCCTCCCAAGTCCTGAGACACATCTCAGGCTGAAAAGCACAAAGAAGGTGCAGTGCAACAACAAAATTGGGTGGGAACAATGCAAAGCATTTGGGTCGGGTGTTAACCCTGCAACTGAATTGCTCCACGGGTTAACACTCCCCTCCCAAGCTCAGAAACACCCACAGAAAATGGGTGCTTCTGTGGCTGAATCTATGAAGATAAGCCGCGGAGCAATAAAAAAACACAGATTTTTACTTTGATCCCGGACCTGGGATTTTAGGAGGCACCGCTGGGTTCCGGTACCCGCATGTAATGTACATGTCTACACACACACCACTCATGGCACTCACAAGTGCCTCACACATAGGGTCCTCTGACCCCCAGGCTCAATCACAGTAAAATTTCTGCAATCCTGGACAGAAATTAATCATAAAAAAATGACCTCTGCACAGAATTTAAAATGAAAAATGGTGGAAAAAAATAGTGAACAAACAAAAAATAAAAAAATGCACTTCTGAGATGTCCTGACCCTAAAACCAAAGACAACACAAAGAAAATCAGAAAAATTCACAGTTTGTAAAATCATCCACGGATCATATAATATAATACAGAAATAACCAATAAGACCATTTCTCATGGCCCATAGTTATTATGATTACAATTCTGGTCACCAATCTTCTTGGCCCATACCGTGAATTATTTTTTTCTGAAATCTTCATATTTTTGACTTCCAACTTGACCACTTCGTAATCTGCAGGATGTGGGCAGCGCTGTCGTCCTTGCTGGAGGTTGAGAACTCACCAATGATCATGATATAATCTTGAGAACCATCCAAAGGTCCATGGCACTTTGTCCATGGCACCCAACTGGAGTAATCAATCTTGAGAACCATCCAAAGGTCCATGGCACTTTGTCCATGGCACCCAACTGGAGTAATCAATTTAAAAATATCAAGTCGCAAACACCATTGGGATAATCACGCTGCAGCTTGTTCTTCAGCGCTACGCACTCCCAGCGCGATGGTGAAGGTCTCCTTGGTCGTCAATGTCCTTGTAATAGGGCTCAAAATAGTCAAATGGTCCTCAAATGGTGTAGGCACCAAGGACCTTCTTGAACATGATTTTGGGGTTTACCAATTGCTCCATAGATCTCGTCGACGATGTTTGCGTCGTTGTGGTCGTCGTCTTCAACGTCGTCGTCGTCGTCGTCGTCGTCGTTGAGGGCGTTTCGAAATTCTTTTCATTTTTGGAAATGAATGACTTAGAACTTGTTTTCCTTGAAACTTATCCAAGTTTTCCTTCAAATAACCCAAAAATGTACCCCAAAGGCGACCACACAAGGCGACGGCAACATACTCAACATTCGACGAAATCACGGGAGTGATTTCGAAACGGTCCCTTTCATGTCCTAAGAAGATATGAACAAAGGGGGACATATAACAATGAAATATGAGCAAAACAATGCATATTTACAACATGAACACGGGTCTCCCCCCAACGCGTGGTGCCGGTGCACCGACGCGTTTGGAAACCAAATCAGCATATGCATGCAAAGCCCTACTAATGGGCTGTGATTTGATGTACTTAACTTCAGGATTCAAGACACCTACAATTTTATAAAAATTCATGAACATGGCATACTTGCGCCAAAAAAACTGGCACGGAACGGCGTCGCGATAGTGCCGTAACATCCGCTTAAGTCTAAAACTGATATAGAATGAATCTTATCAATAAAACTGATTGCATTCTCTTAAAAATCGTCAGAAATCGACAATTTCTGAATCGGCGCGCGCGATCTCAGGACTGGCCGTCGCCGACCCAAACTCAGTTTTATTGTACAGAAGATGGTGAAAACACCATCAGTGTAAAACTACAGAAATTCCTGATTGACTGATACCAACACTGTCCAAAACAGTGCTGAGATAGCCGATTTCAGTTTGTACACATATATCAGGAAAATACACTGAAAAAAGCGAAAATATAGGTTGCACGAAAACGTTACAGAGGGCTTGACCGAGGATGGCGACAAGTTGTTCCTCAAGGACAAGCTGCTGGTGCCCGAAAACCGAGTGGAGGAGCTCATTGACCATTGGTACAACGCCCAACTCATGCACCCTGGCCGAGACAAGATGCAGCAGGACCTGGAGTGGCGTTTCAAGTTCCCTCCGGGGTACTACGCCATCCTGGATAGGTACTGCAGCGACTGTGCCGTGTGTCGGGCCACGAAGAGCCCCAACCACTCCACAGCGGGCAACCCGGTGTATACGGCTATACCGGAGGCCCCTATGCGGTCCGTGGCCATGGATGTGTTCGCCATGCCGGAGGTCACCGTGGGAGGAGAGACATATGACTGTGTCATCCTGGCGGTGGATAGGCACAGCGGGTATATCGTGGCAGTCCCGGGCAAGAAATCCAAGAAGAAGGACAAGAAGGACAAGCATGGAGTGGGGCTGCAGGCCAAGACCGTCGCTAATGCCATGATCAGGCATTGGCTGACGATTTTTGATGTCCCAGCTGTCATCTGCAGCGATCGGGGCAGTCAATTCGTGGGGACGTGGTTCAAGACGATGTGCAAGCACATGGGCATTCGGCACGCCAAGACCGTGGCGTACCACAGCCGGTCGAATGGCCGTGCTGAGGTGGCCGGGCGGCAGATGTTCGAGAAGTTCCGCCAGCTGCACATTGACGAACCGGGCCGGAACTGGTATAACTCGCTGTGGAGAGTGCTCCAAGCGTATCACGACCTTCCGGGGCCCACTGGACTGTCGCCCCATCGCATCCTGTTCCTACGGGATCGAGTGTCACGCACTCTCCCGTGGATGAACCATGGCAAAGTGGCCCGGGATGCGAATGCCATGATGGCTGAGGCGGACGACACGGCGGCCAAGGTGTGTAAGGCACTACAGGACGAGCATGACAAGAGGGCCAAGTACTTCAAGCAGGGAAAAGTCCAGAAGTATGCTCTCCAAGACACCGTGTGGGTGGAGCGGCACCACAAGGATGTCCTGTCCAGGCATCGGCAGGCATCCTGGTATGTGCCGGGGGTAATCGTGCGGAAGGTCGGGCAGGATGTGTATGCGGTTCGTGTGGGGGATAACAAGATCCTGGACCGCGATCATACCCAGCTTCGTCCCCGAGCACCAGACCCCAGCGGACGTCCCGTCACCTTCGAGTTCACGGCCGGCGATGGGGACTCGGACGACGAGGGTGAGGACGACGATTTCACCGCGGAGAAGATCCTCGCGGACAAGCCGGACCCGGGGACGCCTGGGGGTAGGCTTTATAAAGTCCGTTGGAAAGGATTCGCCGCATCCAGGGACTCGTGGGAACCTCCGAGCAGTTTTGTGCCGAGGTACACCACGGTCTGGATGGACTACCTGAAGAAAAAGAATATTTCTTTGGATGTCAAGGACGTATTGGTCCATTTGGTTGCTGCTGCAGCACCGTAATGAATCCCCCTTGGCATTTTGTTTGTCTCTGTGAATGGGGAGACAAGTGAGGGCGTTCATCCGGGGATTTGTCGGCCTTGATCGGCCATATACCCCCTTCACTCGATCTCCACATATATATTGCATTGTGGTATACTTATTTAGGTCGACCGACGACGTTTTTCTGTCTTTGATCCCCTTGGTCCATGTTGTGGATCAAGAGGAGACCGGATATGGCGTAGGGCACCGATTATCAGTGTCCTCACCCCTCCCTTTGGGCATGGGGGACGCCTACGACGTGTGTGGGGCCTCCATGTGTCCTTGGGACATGGAGGGGGCGGTTGGAGCCCATTGGGGTCCTCCCGTCCTCTCTTCATTGGTTTCCGAGCGGATACAACGCTCTGAGAAGGGGGGTGAAGCCGGTTCGGACCCCCGTGGCCATCTTGGGGTCACTTGGGGTGTGTATCTATGTGCCGGCAAGCCGCCATTGGCTGATATCATACTCTCCCATCCACCTGATCTAACCCGATGTGATAGTGTGATAGGTTTGGCCATTCCGGCTATGAGCGGCCATATTCAGAACCGAGGCGCCGCCAGCGGAGATTTATATATCGGAATATCAGGAATCAACAGGGTTTTATTATCATGATGTTTCCGTAATTTTTCAGCCTTTCGTTCTGATGGTCAATGTATCGGCGACTGTCAGTTGGCTCGCGATTTTGCGTTAACCGATTGGTTAACTGTTATTTCCAGATATTTTGGCGGATATTCCGTTGAAGGGTCAGATTTCATCAGCAAAGGGTTCGTTGCTTCCGCAATCTTCTAAATAAGCACTCGAAATTTTAATCTGAATTTTTCGCGATGTCGAAATCGGATTTTCGACTTCGACATCGCCGCACTTGATTTGGACTTCTTCGAGTGGTCATACTCCTTTCCTTATGCCCGAATCAGGTTTCCCTTATACTTGCCACCCATTTGACTTGGAGATATAAGGGAAACAAAAGTGAATCGTGGGACCACTTTGAAGGACCATATCTACGCGCGAGTGTGAGGAAAGAGAATAAGGAAGGTTGGGTTGCAAACGCCTTGGTCTCAACTTAATTTAGGAAGCATCAAACGCCTTTGGTGTGTACACATGCCCGATATAGCAAGGGATAATGGTCAAGAGGGTATAAAGTGATATATAACTCTTGGACCGTGCAACCGAACATTTTATTGTGACTTTCGAGTGTACCGCATGAGTGTTGGGGTTGCATAGCAACTTTCCTTGGGTTCCTACGTATTTTTAACGTGAAGTTATGTCAATGGAGGGACATGGCATATCATGGTGGGAGCCATATTTTGAGGGTATGTGTTGTATGCATGGTATATGTTTGATATGCTCACGCCCATGTTATATATCTTCGTGTGGCCGAAGAGATGGGGAGCCATACGTGACAAGGGCTTTGCCCATGTCCCAATTGTGGAATTCAAAGCGCTAGACCAAGTCTACCGCGTATGTATTGCTCATGGTATGTTTGACAAAGAGATCCATGGGTGCACTCCCATTTTCATGGGGCATGTAGATATTAGTGGCGAAGGTATCTCCATGCGCCCGATTGGGTATCCAAGTGGGGGAATTGTTCGCAAATGGTTCCAATCATTTGTGTATTGAACCATGGGCGGATATCATGGGTGAGCATAGAGATATAATATCATGACAACTTTGTATTTGGTCGTATTCTCATGTTTTTGACCTCAATTTTTGCTCATTTTTGCATTTTGTGTACTTACCTGGTCGGCAAACAGCAAGAAGCCTATGGAGAGTCGAACCATGGTATGTTGTTCATATGTTGGCATATGCTTTGGAGTTGAACACCACCATCTGCCGGATCGCGTACTCCATTTGGCTTGGCGCACGAAGCATCACAAGAATTGGTCTCAAGATCATGGGCTGACTTGGGCAGTGCGTGGCGCCCATATCCGAGAGGGTTTCGAGGGTAAAATGGGGATGTACATGGGCATTGGCCTTTGGTCTCTATCCTCCATGAACATTAGACTTCGATTCCATGCATGCTTTGAGTCATCGGATAAGTGGTAACCTCAATTTTGAGCATATATTTGATATATGGCCAATATGGTGTGAATTGGCAGTTTTTTGGCATGTTATGAGTTCAAACTCATAGGTCATTTCTCTAAGCCCATTCGACTCCAAGTCCAACCAAGGTTATGGCAGGGTAGGGCATGGTCCTGAGTGCCACTCTAGGCCATGACACGCCACCTCCCTTATTGGGCTAGGATTTAGAGGCTTGGGAGTGAACACATTTTTGGGGTTTATGTAATGACTTTTGACATGTGGCATTTAACCATCTTATTGGACTGGGTTCAGGGCATCATGTTGGTGAGTCAAGGGAAGGTCTTGAGTCCAGGGAATGAGGCGTCTATGGCTGTGATTGTATAAGTTTCCATCTTTCCCCAACTTTGCTTTATTTGTGTTCATATGCCAATTTCAGGGCTTTCTTCCTTGGTGCAATTCTTGTACATGCCCGCCATCGTGAGACAATCGATGTGCTGAACGAAAGCCCGCAGCCTGATTTGGATTGAGAATTGGGGTATTGCTGTACGTGTGGGATCTGGTTGTTATTCAGGGTTGAAGGAGGATTTTATTTTCTATATTTTTGGATTTTGGACCCTGGAGTTTGAGAAATGCAAGCATTGATCCGGAGCAAATCAGCAGGGATTACAGGCGGAAGGGGCACAGCGGGGGCCGGTCCTGGTAGGGACCTTCTTTAAGAGCCCTGGCGGCAATGCTTTGCGGTTCCCCCTGTTGACATCGAAGAATCGGATTCGGAAGACCCCCTCACTGAAGAGGAGTGGGATCTGGTTCAGGGGTATATGGATCAGCCCTTTCACGACTGGGGAAACCAGCGTGAGGGCAAGGGCCAGGACAGAGCCTGGTGGGAAGTGGACTCGATCGTCTCTGGTTCCTACGATGGAGATACCTTCGTAAGGAGGGTACTGGACCACCTGTCCAGCCAGGACGAGCCAATCGGGGGTAACTCACCAACCTACGGCGATCTATTCCAAGGGAAGACCAGAGATGGCCCTTTGGGCCACCTGGGAAGACCGCCTGAGCTGAAGACGAGCGGAGTAGCTACCCCTCAAGTAAGCTCCGTGGTTCAAGTGCCCGGGAAAGCCAAGGCGGAGTCCGACAATTGCCCCAAGATTCAGGCATTGAGGGCCAGGCTGAAGCAGAAGTATGGGGATACCTTCTTCAGCGGAAAGCCTGTGTTTCCCCCACCGGTGCGTGGACCGTATGGCGAGGCCAAGATACGACTGAAGCAGGACCCCCGTGTGTATCGGCACCGGGAGTTTGCCCTGAGGGGCGAGAGGAAAGAGGCCATGGAGAAGATCCTCCGTGACTTCATCCAGAGAGGCTGGCTCGAGCCGTGCCACTCCGAATGGGCCTCTCCATGCTTCGTCGTCCCCAAGAAGGTTGCCGGTGAGTGACGGCTCGTGGTCGACTACCGCGGCCTGAACGCTGCCCCTCATTGAGGACATGCTGCAAAAACAACACCGGCGGAGGATCTTCACGGTGATTGACCTGAAACATGGTTATCATCAGATGCCTCTCGCCGAGGAGTCCTGTGCCTGCACAGCCATTAGCACCCCACTTGGACCTCCCCAGTGGAAGGTGATGCCCATGGGCGTTACCAACGGCAATGCGGCTTTTCAGCGGATGCTGGAGAACCTGCTTGAGCCGGTGCGCGACTGTGCGGACCCCTTCGTGGACGACGTGATCATCGCGTCCGGGGACCCCAGTATGAGCTACGAGGAGCTCCTGGAGGCACACGAGAGGGACGTCACTCGAGTGCTGGACCTTCTGGTTCGGCACAAACTCACGGGCAGCAGTGACAAGGCCACCATTGCGGTAAGCGAGGTGGTCTTCGCTGGCCACGTAGTCGGGAACGGGCAGCGAAAGCCCATACCTGGCAAGGTGGCCGCGATCGAGCACTGGGAAAAGCCCAAGACGGTCTCTGAGCTACGGGCGTATCTGGGGTTCTGCAACTACTACTCTGGGTATATCAAAATGTACGCCGAGTATGCAGCCCCCATGACGACCATGCTCAAGGGCAACCGAGAGGAGACCAAGAAGGGGTCCAAGAAGGCTCTGGTCTGGACAGCTGAGTCCGACCGTGCCTTTGAGGGGATGAAGCAGGCGCTGCTATCCGCAGTGGGTCTGCACCTCGTGGATCCCGACCGAGGGTTCGTCCTGCGCACCGACGCTTCCGACTACGCCATTGGCGCTGTGTTGGAGCAAGTGCTTGACGACGGGAGGCACGTGCCCGTGGCCTTCTGGAGCCGAGTCCTGGCGGAAGGCCAGAGACGGACGTGGACGCCCCGAGAAAAGGAGGCGTATGCCATCGTCATGGGTCTCAGGAAATGGGCTGGGTACATAGCCCTCCATCCCGTCACCGTCTGCACCGACCATCAGAGTCTGCAGTCGTGGCACAAGGAGCACGTGGACACACCCTCAGGTCCCGCCTCCCGACGGGCAAGATGGCATGAGACCTTGGCCAAGTTCGATCTCACGGTTGTGTATATTCCTGGAAAGGATAACACCGTGGCGGACTGTCTCAGTAGGTGGGCCTATCCCGCCAGCAAGGGCATGACGGATATCTCTGCCCATGGCGATGAGGCTGAGACCGCTGAAGCCAAGAGGATCATCGAAATGGAGCGCCTGATGGAGGAGGAGGGTGTTAAATGCTTCGTCGTCATGGCTGCGGATGCCCCCCTCGCATCGAGGGTGAGCAGAGCGGTCAGAGTACTCGCCCCTGAGGGAGCTGAGTCCGACAAGCACCTCTTCCCGGAGTCTTGCCTCCAGGACGACTGGACCGACGATTACGCCAAGTCTGAGGCCTTTGCGGCCGAGTATAGGGCTGTGACCGACCCTGACGACGGGCAGAAGTGGCCAAAGGGGCTGACCGAGGAAGATGGCAAGCTCTACCGGAATGGTAAGCTGCTAGTACCGGAGTCCCGGGTGCTCGAGCTTTGTGAAGCTTGGCACCACCACATGCTGCACCCAGGGGTCAAGAAGCAGGCTCTTGACATGCAGCGTCGGTTCGAGATCGACCATATCGTTCTCTACACCGCCATCAAGAAGGTCAGGAAGGGTTACTCGGTCTGTCAGGCCTGCAATCCTGACAACCGGAACGTCAAGGGTGAAGCCCAATGGACCCCGGTTCCTGATCAGCCCATGGAGAGCGTGGCCATGGACGTCTTCTCCATGCCCGGAGTGCACATTTACAAGGAGACCTTTGACTGTGTGGTTCTCTGTGTGGACCGCCACAGCGGCAACGTTGTAGCCGTTCCGGCACGCAAAAAGGGGTTGCTTGCCAAGCAAGTGGCAGTCATGATGATTCGTGATTGGCTGACCGTCTTTGACATCCCCCGCACCATTTGCAGTGACCGAGGGCCCCAGTTTACTGGTGGCTGGTTCAAGGCCATGTGTTCCCTCATGGGAATACGTCACGCCAAGAGCGTTGCCTATCTCAGCCGGTCTAACGGCCGTGCTGAAGTGGCTGGACGGCAGCTGTTCGAGAAGCTGCGCAAGATCCACATCACCAATCCACGTCGGAACTGGTTTGAGGAGATGTGGCCTGCTCTGAAGGCCCATCATGACACCCCCACTCCTGGTGGTTGGTCCCCTCACCAGATTCTGTTCGGCAGGGACCCCCTGGGTAGGGGACTTCCCTTGTCTGGTGATGGCATGGCTATGGACGCCAAGGAATTCTTCGTGCGGCAAGAGCAAACGGCGCGGGACATCCGCCAGCAGCTCGAGAAGGAGCATGCTGAGCGTCAGAAGTCCGCCCCGAGCTCGACAGCGCAGAAGTTCAGGGTGGGAGACCCGGTGTGGGTGATCAGACCCCGCCCCATGGGCACCCACCGCACCAAGACCTGGTTCACACCCGGCGAGGTGGTCCGCAGGATTGGTGAGGACACCTACCGCATCAAGGTGGGTCACGGCCAGTTCCGGGAGCGCCACGAGAGTCAACTCCGTGTGCGGGAGCCCGACCTCCGTGGCCAACATGTGTCCCTGAGCTATACCGCACATGAGGCTGACTCGGACGACGATTATGCGGAGCAGGACGACTATACAGTCGAGAAGATCCTGGCTCAGCGTCCGAAAGCCTCGGCACCCGGAGGTCTGGAGTTCAAGGTTCGTTGGCGAGGCTATGGGCCGTCCCACGATACCTGGGAACCCGTCTCCTCGTTCGTGCCGCGGGTCAATACTCCCTTCATGGAGTACATCCGCAAGCACAAGACCAAGATCCACGTTTCGGACTTGGCAGCACTCACCCGGGCGATTGCAGCCAGGGGTGCCTGATCAGCGCCCTGAGCTCTCCCCTGATGTGCTTTGAGGCGCTTGTGAGGCCGACGGATGGTCCCTCACTTGCTTGCTCTCTCTCATCTTCCAGTGACCTGCCATCAGAGTGGCCATATACCCCCCCCTGCTGAATGCAGAGGAGGATGGCCCCTCTCTTTCAATTCTATTCGTCACTCCCCACCTGCTGAATCCTTGGGAAACCAGGTAGGGCGACTGACCTTCATATTTTCTGAGCTCTTGGGGCCTTGAAGCCCATACGACGTTGCGCAACGGATGCCGCTGTCATCGGCATTGCGATTTTTGGTGTGTGGTCTGGTCCCATGGCATTTGCGGGATCCAGACCAGTCGACGTGTGTCTCGAGACTATATATGGCCTGCACTCAGGCGTTTTCCTGTCCACCCTCCTGCATTTGCCTTATCCTGACCGTGGCGTGGTTTGGCACTCTGTCCAGAGTGTGTTTACACGCCTATTTACCCCGCTTGTTTTGCTTTTCCGCCCCTCCAGGATATGTGCTTCTGTATGTTCAATCTTGTCAGCCCATCACTGAGATGTGGACTGTTTTTCACCACGAATCGAGATACAGAGGCGCCCTGAGTCGCCGTTTACATGTTTTTACTTAAGGTCCAGCCTGGACCAGTACTTCAGTACATATTCTACTGCTTGAGTGCTCGTGATACCGTGTTGCCCTATTCGCTGTGATGTGGAGATCCTGATGGCGCCAGGCGGGAAGCCCAGTTGCCTGACTACACTCCCAGCGGTCCGCCACTGTCAGTCCCAGTGTGAGCCGACCAATTCGCAGACGCACTTGCAGTCGGATGGCGGCCTCCGGTGCTCCTGACCTCGGTCAGTCTGCCTGGGAAACTGGTGGTTTGAGGAGTCGACGCCTCCGCCCACACTGCATGAGGACTCCCTCATGTATGGCCTTCGTGGTAATAGGGCGAGGGAAAAGACGGCCTTGATGCCCGATCCCTTAAGGAGGAGCCCCCTTAAGATCCCTTAAGGAGTTCGGCTGTATCACTCTGGACTCGCGTCGTATGGATATGGACATGGTGCGCCCGAGGAAGGACCCGTGGGGACTCTCCCCAGTCGGCGGGCCTTGGGAAGCTTGGGGTAGCCTGATGGATCTTTGTGGTCGCTCTCGACCTGTGGGACCACCTCGGTCGTCGTGTGTCGCCTATGTTGGCCGTGTATGCCACTGCCACTGTGGTGGTGACCGTAGCAGCCGGCACCCGGTGCGCCTGGTATGGGTTAACGGGTCCTTTGGATGCCGAACAATCGCCGCCAGGACCCGGGACTTGATACTTGTTAATGTACTTGAAGTTACAAGGCTCTACAGCACTATACCTGTCTTACTGTGGAGTTTGGAGCCCAACCTGCGAATCAGCCTGAAGTGAGGATGTGACAACCCCCCTTCAGGATATGGTCCTGGGTACCC
Organism: Eutreptiella sp. 'Long Island Sound 2002'; assembly: GCA_964036045.1. Classification (NCBI taxonomy): domain Eukaryota; phylum Euglenozoa; class Euglenophyceae; order Eutreptiales; family Eutreptiaceae; genus Eutreptiella; species Eutreptiella sp. 'Long Island Sound 2002'. Next base: position 51,982,266 of record OZ038389.1, on the reverse strand, counting down.
GCTGCCATGCATGGGTGTTATCGAGCCCCCCCCAGGGTTTGCTCTAAGGAGGGGGGTGAAGCGGTACCCAGAACCCCATGGCTAGGTTAGGGCATACAACCGGTCTCCGGTCCACTAACCCCATGTACCGAAGGGAAGACCGGCCTCCGGTCCACTAACCCCATGTACGGAAGGCGCCCGTTGACGCCCGGTGCGCGCCCGGCGGGAGCGTGCTCCGTGCCGTAAAGTCCCGCATCGGCAACCGATGCACCGCCAGCGGAGATTCATATATCAGAACATCAGGAATCAACACGGGTTTGTTTTCATAATGTTTCCGTCAATTTTTACGCTTCCGTTCTGATATTCACTGTTTTGACTGCTGGCGGTTGGATCGCGACTTTACCGTAACCGCCAGTTTAACTGTTTATAATGGAAATTTTAACGCTATCCGTGACGAAGGCTCCAAAGTCGTCAGGAACTACATTGATGCATCCGCAATTTTCACATTCTACACTCGCAACCTTAATCCGAATTTTTCAGGATGTCGAAATCGGATTTTCGACTTCGACATCCCCGCACTTGATTTGACCTCTTTCGAGTGGACCTACGTGCTTCCCTATGCACGAATCAACTTTCCTTTTATCCTGCCCTCCATTTGTCTTTAAGATATGGGCAAAACAAAGTTGATTCGTGAGGCCACTTGTGAAGGTCATATCTCGTGTTGCTTGCGAGGAATGACAATAAGAAAACGTGGGATGTATTCACATTACTCCTGACGTAATTTAGGAAGCATCATATGCCCTGCGTCTCCACACGTGCGCGCTAGTGTAATGGATCATGGTCAAGAGGGTAGAGTTTGCGTTGTAACTCTATGGCCATGATATTGCGTGCGTTAAGATAACTTTCGAGTGTAGCGCGCGAGTGTTGGTGTTGCATAGGAACTCTCCTCTAGTTCCTATGAGCGATTGACACAAAGTTATGCCCTTGGAGGGGCACGACATATCGTGGGGGGAGCTACCTTTTTGGGCAATATGGAGTATGTGCCTTGTGTTGTGTTGCGTGCCCATTTGGCGGGTCCATCGCTCCAAGCCCAACCCGCCAATGGACCTCATATTGTGCAAGCCCCTTCTCCATACTCCCTACGATCAATTGCAAGCCTAACCTTCGTGAAGGGAAGCTTGTGTGGCGATCCCGAAGCGATGCGTTGGGAGCAAGGTGTGTGTTTTGCAATTTTCCATATTTTCATGTGCCCACTTGGGAAGTAGCGCTTGTAACCTTTCAAAGCGCCCCAAGTGGAGCACATACGTGGAATCGAAGGTCATTGGTGTCAAGTCATTGTGTTTAGAAGGATTGGTTGATTGCACGATCCAATCCGAAGATATTATAATATAAGTGTGCACCTTTCAAGGCACTTTGGTGTGTCTTTGTACCAATTTTGCCGTTTTTGGCCCGTCATGATGTCAAGTGGCGACCGTGTATCTCAACGTTGCGTTCAATTGACATCATGACCCAAGTATGTTATGAGCGTACATACTTCGGTGCCCAACATATCTTGGACCCGGCGAATAACTCTCCTTAGGATTGGCATACCGTGGCCGCCATGTTGGCGATTTGGGACTATCCCAAATCATGGGCTCACTTGGCGACCCTGCCATTCCCAATACCGGAGGAGTTGGGCGACGCCCAAAAGATATGTTGGACACATAAGACCCGATACCAGTCCTATGGCACACTCCGGTCCGAGTCGGGCATGTGCCTCATTTGCGCCAACCATGAGTGTGCGCATTTTTGGCCATTTTGAGCAATTTTCCACTTTTGCTGCCCGCCGTGCACTATGTTGAGCCCACCCGTACACGCCGGACGCATGGACCAATGGACCATATATGACATGGGTGTTATGTATATTGGTCCCCATGGTTCACACACCACGTGGGCGAAGCGGAGCAACCTTCCTTAAGGCGCTAGCCCAAAGTGAGTGTGGGCAATTTTGCCATTTTGGCATTTGTGGACCCAATTGGGATTGTCACCACGCCGAGTGGTATGGAGATCTTGGAGAGCCAAGGGCATGGGAGTCTCCGTTGGACTCCTGGTGGATCGCGTGTGGAATGGCGGATCCGATCTTCAAGCTGGCGTGGAGATATACTATTGGGAGCGCCCCGAATTTTGGCTCATTTCGAGCAGCCAAAATGACCCCATTTTGGGACCCCAATTTCCCCCTTCCGTGTGGTCAATTGGCGGCCCCATTTCTCTATGCCCACAGAGAGCCCGGACCTAAATTCAAGTTGTACACTCAGATATGAGTCCTAGGTCCTGCCTCCTACCCTGTGAGCCAATGGCCTTACCTTGGCCGAGCGAGCCACGCGTGGGAGTGACGCCAAATTTGGTGATTTTGGCATCATGACCCCACTTGACGAATCCGTGTTGCCCTGATGCCGGGACCTCAGAGGGAACCAGGTTGGGTGAGGGCTCCAGGGAATTCGTATTCGAAGGGCATAGGGTCAGTTGCCTCGTCCCTACCTCTGGCCGGTCCGGACGAGAGGTCAATTTTGGAGATTTTGGAGCTAATTTCAGTTCGGGCTGAAACAGCCCATTTTCAGCTACCAACTCCTGAGGGATAATGGCGGGGCCCTATCTCTGGCTCAGAGGGGAGTTGGGACCTGCCGTTCAGGGAGCATAGGAAGCAACTGTCGGTTGGCCTTGGAGCTCCTTTGTTCTGAGGAACTCGCCTGTGGCTGGGCGGGACACCTCCCTTATGGGCAGGGTTTCAGGGTCCGGACTGAGCAGGGCATGGGTTGTGTTTGAGCCCCCGCCCCCACCAGCCACTGAGAGGGTCGGACCTGGGATTGGGATACAAGTTAGGACTGAGTGTCTACTGTCCTGTGATGCCCTTACCCCAGTCCAGTCTTAACCCCATGTGTACATATCCTGATGTGTTGTTGTACATACTTTTGTTCCCTTGTTACAGAGTGGCAAGGATCCTGAAACGCTTTGTCACATGACACGAGCGTATTGATGCCCTTGTGAGCGTAGTGCTTTGCCTGCCTGCTCACCTGTGCGTGTCACCGCAGCGTCCCGTGGCCGGCCCCCCACGGGAACACGTCACTAGGACCTCCATCTGAGTGCACAACTTGGAATTGGGTCCGGGCTCCTTATGGGCATACAGATATGGGGCCGCCAATTGACCACACGGGGGGCTGAAATTGGGGCCCCAAAAGGGGGTCAATTCGGGGGTATCCCCAATGGTATATCTCCACGCCGGCTTGGAGATCAGATCCGCCATTCACTATGCCATCCAACGGGAGTCCAAGCGAGACTCCCATGCCCTTGGCTCTCAAAGATCTCCATGCCACTCGGCGTGGTGAAAATCCAAATTGGGTCCACAATTGCCAAAATGGCAAAATCGTCCACACTCACATTGGGCTAGCACCTTGACGAAGGTTGCTCCGAGCCGCCCACCTGGTGTGCGAACCATGGTGACCAATATCCATAACACCCATGTCATATATGGTCCATTGGTCCATGCATCCGGCGTGCACGGGTGGGCTCAACATGGTGCACGGCGGGCAGAAAATGTGGAAAATAGCTCAAAATGACCGAAAATGCGCACACTCATGGGTGGGGCAAATGAAGCACATGCCCGACTTGGACCGGAGTGTGCCATAGGATTGGTATCAAGTCATATGCATCCAACATATCTTTTGGGCGTCGCCCAAACCCCTCCGGTTTTGGGAATGGCAGGGTCGCCAAGTGAGCCCATGATTTGGGATCGTCCCAAATCGCCAACATGGCGGCCACGGTATGCCAAGCCCAAGAGGAGTTGTTCGCCGGGTCCAAGATATGTTGGGCACCGAAGTGTGTACCCTCATGACATACTTGGATCATGATGTCAATTGAGCGCAACGTTGAGATACGCGGTCGCCACTTGACATCATGACGGGCAAAAAACAGCAAAATTGGCGAAAAGACACGCAAAAGTGCCCTGAAAATTGCACAAATATATTATAATATCTTGGGCCTGGATTGAGTACTCGACCAATCCTTAGGCGGCTCAAGTTGCATGGTCAAAAACGAAGGAAAAGGTAGGAAAATGACAGGTTTCCAAAGGCATCGAAAAATAGTTGTTTTGCTGGATATTTTAAAAGCGTCGCAAACAAGTATGGCAGATTAAATATTTCTATAAGAATGATGTGTCCCATGGGCGAGACAGGGAAAAGTATTGTTTGGTGACTATTCTTTGCGGGAGGCCTCGCGCAAAGACGTTCATTTGTGTCAGATTAATGTGCTACAGCACAACACATTAGGCAGGTTGTCGAAAAATGGAACGGTGTTGTATTTATACACGTAACTTAGTACCATTATCAGGATTGCGTGATAGAGATGGATCTATTAACGAATAAACTGCAACAACGGTGTACCCAAGAATCTTGAAAAGTATAAATGTTCCGGAACAAACTGCAGTTTCAAGCGCGAGGCCTCGCGCATGGAACGGCGCATGAAAAACATTAAAGTTTTGGTGATCATTGCGCCAGGCCTCGCGCAATGGAGGTCACAAGCGTTTATAAAAACCAAAATTGGACAGATCCACCAACTACACAGCATGTTCGTTCCCTTGATGCGGCGCTGCTGCATAGGCGCCCATACAGGTCCCGCCGGCATCTCTGGTTTTCATACTGTGGTCACCGCTGACTTCACTGCCCAACAGCGATAGAAGCGCGCCGCAACTGGGTACCACAATCAGGATTAACTAGCGAAATGTGGGATCATCAGACAGTTACAGGTAACCGAAAATGGTGCATGCGACAAGCGAATCACAGAATAATTGGTCGCGCGAAAACTGAGTGACAGGTTGATGTTTGAAATCAAGAAAGTTTTTCAAACAGCGATTTTTACGCAGATACAGTTACACAATCCTTCTTTACAGCAACAATGCCCCTGCGAAAAGAGGTGGACCTTGAGAAGACAGTGGCCGCAGCATCCGGAGTTTTCCGCGATGTCTGCTCAGAGGAACCGCCGTACCACACGGCAGAAGAACTGTGGGAAGGGCTAAAACAGGGGGACGAGGGCGCGCGATTGTTGTTTGTGTTTTTTCTGTGTCTGCGCAAAAATGAACGGACGTGTTGCAGCGTTGAAAAGGCGATTGCGGCAGAAGGGAAGAGATGGGTTGGTGTTTTGAGAGAGGAGGCCTGGCGCCTCTATTTGCTGATGCGCCACCGCGCAGTTCCATACCAGGGAAAACCAAAGTCAGTTGTTGCGGTAGAGGGAAGTAGGGCGCAGCGTCGCATTTTAGCAAGGTCAGGTCTGGCGTGATACAGCGCACCTTCGCTGAAGGAGAAGGCCGCAGTCAGCTTACAGACTACATGGGACGAAATTTACCAACAGTGGGTTGTGTTGTGGATGGACAACTGGTACAACAAACAGTTTACCACAAATCCTGACAAGAACGACAAAAGCCTGAACGCAACAGCGTTGGCTGTGTTGCTACTCAAGGACGCACCGCGCTACTTGCATGGTCATCCTAGCCTGGAAGACTTTGAACGGCGTGTTCCTATTGTTGCACGCATGCTGGGAAACACCGAGGGAACGTTTGCACGTATCCTGCACGATCTAGGATTTGCAAGCACGCGACCTGTTGTGCGAAACATTAGGGCACCGCTTGACATTTTTCGCCCTGTACCTGCCAAGAGACCACATTGGCGACCCCTTTGTCTAGGCAAAGAAAAGGTAAGCGGCAACCTATCGCTTCTTAACCTACTGCAATTTACTAGGGACTTGGCGCAGCACAGCCGACCAGTTGTCCCTGTCTTATGTGATGAGAACATCCATTACCGCATTTGTAAGATGATGTACGGTGAAAAAACAACGGGTTGGAACGTCCGGCTTTTTTTGCGTTCAAACCCTATATTCTATGGTTTCTGGCACGCGTACAAATTTTGCGTTACACAAACGTTTCGCTCATTTTGGCCGATTGTTAATTTTTTTTTGTAAGGGTTTGTTGCGCAGCGGTGACACAGTCCCCTGTTTTCCCAAGCTGATCACAATGGAGATAACTGTTGGTGCACTGTTGTTGGGTATGGGCCCCAACATACGGCACCTTAACCGAAAATGTCGTTCCCTTGAGCTGGCACGTCCTGCAAATCGGCGAAGTCGCCTTCGTTACGCTGTGTGTAAGGCCATGCAGGTTCTGTTAACACAATACTGTCCCATGTTACTGTACCTAGGACACCTCGTTAGGCAGTGCAATTGGGCTGGGGAGACGGCCAACACGGGTGTTTTTGCTTCTGAGGGATTGCAGATTGTTATGTGTCTGTTAGACCGTTTGAACATGCAGGACACACGTTTAAAATACGAACGCACTGTTGCAACTGCGCTATTGTGCAACACTGCGTGGCACACAGCCATGCCTGGACAGGCTTTTGCCGAGGATTTTTGTGAAAGTCTGCTTTCCAGCCTTGTGACAAAGAAGGGCCAGAACAGAGGTGCAGTAACCATTGAAGATGTTGACGATCTGTATCAGCTCATCACTATCCGCAAAGAAGGTCACAGGGTGAACGTCTGTAAAATCCCCAATTCCTTTGTCAATTCCGTGCGTCAGCGGTTAACTGCTTACTTGAACGCAGAGCGTGTATATGTGCCTTGGGTTAGGTGGTGTGCTGAGCCTACTTCTGCAATTCAGGCGCATTGGCCGTGCAGGGGTGTACCTAACTTTCCACCGTCTCTTCTAATTCCAAAGGGTTCTAACAACTACAAACAAGTCCTTGTGTCTGTGTTGTTGGTGCTAACACAGCAGGGGCCACTTAAGGCTGGTTTCAAGCGAAAACTGTCGGAGCTGATCCCCAAACGCAGTGTGTTGGAGGAACAGAGAGAGGCCGACACGCTGCGAAACGTTCGAAGAAGATTGGAGAACATGCAGTGATGCGCAAGGCCTTGCGCAAACAGCATGAAACAACAGGTTAGTACACCCCCTCTCTTGCGCGAGGCCTCGCTCAAGGCTGTCAGTCAAAAACAGTGGCGTGCCCCTTCAGTTTTGCATTCTCAACCATACTGTACTCGTATTCGCTAAAAGCACCCCACATATGCATTATCGACGACGATTTTACCCATTTTTAATGTTATGTTTCCTTCAATACAGGCTTTCTTCTTATTGCAGAACGGCAAGCCCCGCCCAAAAAACAGCCGAGGAACGAGAAGATACGGACTATGACCCTGGGACCTCGGGATCGGAGGCTGGAACACCAAAGAAGGGGCATAGGAAGAAGGAAACACCAGACCCTGGCTTAACCTTGGGTACTGACATCGAGGACCACCTGGAGCCGGACGGGAGGCAGGTGGAGGTTGAGCTGGACAACGTGAGAATCGACCAGGAGAAGACAAAGGGGCAGATCAGACGGAGAGATGCGAAGTTACTGCAGAAGCGTATTGAGTCACTCGAAGCAGCACTGCCAACAGGCCCACTACACGTCGTTCTCTGGGAAGATAATAGTATGTTGCCAACCGACTTTTCGCTCTTCTCGTTGCGCGAGCCCTCGCGCAAAGACGTGTCTCATATTTGCAAATGGCGATTATTGGTGTGTATCTGGACAGCACAGCGTGGAAGCGGTTGCGAAGATTTTGGAGAAGCGACGCACCACGTGTCTGGATCTGCAGCAGTGGCATACTACATGCATCGCCGATATTCTAAAGCCTACGACACCGTGGGCCTTCCGTGCAAAGCTGGCGGGACAAGCACAAGGAAGCGCACAAGACGTTGAGCCAATTCCGCTGTATGAGGCAGCAGATAACCTCATTCGATGTGTTGAAGATCAGCGGCGGCAAGGCCTACCTGACACGTACAGCAATCTCAAGATCGCCATTGTGGATGCTGTGCAGATGAGTGCCCTGGTTCGAACCGCTGAACTGAAGCAACCTGGTCAATTCGTATGTTCATTAATCGTTGTTTCGGCGCTCTTCGTTGCGTGAGGCCTCGCGCATAACGTTGTCACTTTCAGGACAAAACGTATAAATTGTGAAAAGATTTTATGACGTTTGCCTACTATGCTGGTCCGGAAGCTGTGAAAGGTCTGCAGAAGTTCCACGACAAAGGGGAGAAAGTCACGAAGAACGCGCTGAAGAAACTAGACGGGATCCTGTTGCCGGAGTTCTACAACAAGGTGGCAGAAGTGATGCAGGAACAAAAAACAACCCTTAGATCCTTGCAGAATTTTTGACGACATCATCCTTGAGCAGTGGGTCACAATGCATCTGGACCACCAGCACAACGTCCAGTACGTTCGGCCTGAGAAAGGTGTGTACCATCGACGCGACGTGGGTTCCATTTCTGCATCAGTGCGCCGCACTTTCTCCATTTCTGTTCTTTAGCCAAAGACATGCGGACCCGCAAAGAGGTTGCTGCACTTGGAAGGCCTGCCCTGAAGGTGACTCTTGGTACATGGGGCTATTGGCGTGAGTCTGAAGGCAAAAGTCGCGGTCCATGGCCGGCATGGAAATCCATGATTCGCGCACCACTGTGGCAGGTGGCAGAGAAAGGCAAACCCGCCCCCCTGAAAATCCTCAACGTCCAAAAACTCCTGGGTCAAGAGCCTACCAAGAGCCGTGTGGTCCCCCCACCTGCTGGCGTTACTGGTGACTTCAAGACAGTGGAACAGCAGGATCCATCGTTGTCAAGTCAAACTATCACAGTTAAGGCGACCCGAATTGCAGCGTTGAACCACGAACCCCCGAAGCGGTTCATGGAGATTGACAAGAACCTGATTATCATCAACGGCGACATATTTGAACATCTTGCTCCTGAGACGATGTGCCCGGCCTGGCTGTATGAAGAGATGACGCGTGCCGATACCCTTATCTGCGGCTCCAAAACTGTTGTTGACAACATGTTCAACGTGCTGGAAACGGAAACAGAGAGGCGTCTCAACGATGATTTCAACGCGCCGCGCATTGGCCACATGTTGCTTATTCCCATCTTCAGTTGGCCAGTCAAACCGAAGCCTGCAGGGGATCTTACAACGTTTGACGTTCGCTGGTTGCTGATTGCGTCACCGGATAGCTGGTCGAGAAAGGTATAACTCCCTCATTACGTCCGCTCTTTGCGCGAGGCCTCGTGCAATAACTTTTCCCTCATTGCAGATTCCGAATTATCTGACGTTTGGACCTCCTCAAGTAGAGGAGATGAATCCTGTTGAATTTGGCGGTCACCTTCCGATAACGACGGTTATGTGGTATTTCGACACTCACCTCTTTCACCTGAAGCAGGATAAGACCTTCAAGCCTGCGTTTGTGTTCATTGATCATCAGCCGGATCTGGTGTGCAAGATCGCGTCCGTCGAGCTGGATTCTCGCATGTACCTTCTTGGTGTTACCTCCGACAATCTCTCTGATTGGGTCAACAGAGTGCAGACTCAGTTGAACCATGTATTGACACAAGAGTCGAAACTGCACGCGTCTGGTGATTGGGACCAGCAAGCCAACTGGGCAAACCGTGGTATTCCCCTATGGGTTTGCGATGACAAGGTAGGTTATGAGGCGTTGTCGTTGAAGGAGGAAGAGACTGTTGAGAAAGGTCAAGCTGCAGAAGCACTGGCCCCTGCAAAGCGGAAGTCTACTGGTGGGGAACCAGCCCCCAAGAAGAAGAAGACTGCCTCCAAGCCTCAGGCAGCGAAGTCGGTTACCGGTGCAGAATCCGACGAGAGCGATGGGGATGAAGAGGAGGAGAGCGAGGAAGAAGAGGAGGAGGAAGCGCAGGTCTCCCAGGGCAAGGCAGCTAAGAAAGTGGCAGCGAAGCCGAGGTCCGAGGAAACTGGGGCCCGAGCTCCATTCAAGCAGCCAGCCCTGTCAGTCCCAACCAAGAAGCGCGCCCGCAAAGCCACCTCCTAAGGGTAACACGTCCGTTGATAAGGCTATGGGTTCTAAGATGCAAACTGTTCCGAAGAAAAAGTAATTTCTTCGTTTGTTCTGATATATTATGCGCGAGGGCTCGCGCTATGCACTCCTCTTCGACGACCTTTATACTGTCACCTTGTGCGGCACATTTTTCTCTGTGATGCATTCTATTGCGCTGTTGTGTTGGTGTTTGCGCGAGGCCTCGCGCAAAGAAGTGGTGCCAAAAAATGCTTCTTGTGGTGCTGCGTGCAACATGGTTTTCGAAAACTGGTTTTCCAAAAGATTGAAAGCTCACGGGTGTTTTTATTGCAAAGCATAAATGGTAGAGGAAACAAAAAGTCGTGGTTTTCCCAAAATAGAAGTTCATTTTAGTGGAAATAAATCATTTTCCCCGGCAGTCAGTTTTGTTGAAATAAAGGAAAATGGACCAGTTAATTGCTTTTCACGGGATTTTTGGTTCTTGCGTTTTACGTCCCCCCCAAAAGGACTATTTTTTCGCAGTGCCGTGGAGAGGCAGTTTTGGGCGCATTTTGACCATGCAACTTGAGCCGCCTAAGCAATCCTTCTAAACACAATGACTCGACACCAATGACCTTCGATTCCACATATGTGCTCCACTTGGGGTGCTTTGGAAGGCCGCGCGCGCTGCCTCCCAAGTGGGCACATGCAAAAGTGGAATATTGCAAAAAACACACCTTGCTCGCAACGCATCGCTTCGGGAGCGCTCCACAAGCGTTCCTTCACAAAGGTTAGGCTTGCGAGTGTTGGTTCGCAGTCCAATGAAGGGCTTCATGCGATATTGACGCGTTCCCGTGGGGGGCCGGCCACGGGACGCTGCGGTGACACGCACAGGTGAGCAGGCAGGCAAAGCACTACGCTCACAAGGGCATCAATACGCTCGTGTCATGTGACAAAGCGTTTCAGGATCCTTGCCACTCTGCAACAAGGGAACGAACGTATGTACAGCAACACATCAGGATATGTACACATGGGGTTAAGACTGGACTGGGGTAAGGGCTTTACAGGACAGTAGACACTCAGTCCTAACTCGTATCCCGATCCCAGGTCCGACCCTCTCAGTGGCTGGTGGGGGCGGGGGCTCAAACACAACCCATGCCCTGCTCAGTCCGGACCCTGAAACCCTGCCCATAAGGGAGGTGTTCCGCCCAGCCACAGGCGAGTCTCTCAGAACCAAGGAGCTCCAAGGCCAACCAACAGTAGCTCCCTATGCTCCCTAAACGGCAGGTCCCAACTCCCCTCTGAGCCAGAGATAGGGCCCCGCCATTATTCCTCAGGAGTTGGTAGCTGAAAATGGGCTGTTTCAGCCCAAACTGAAATTAGCTCCAAAATCTCCAAAATTGACCTCTCGTCCGGACCGGCCAGAGGTAGGGACGAGGCAACTGACCCTATGCCCTTCGAATACGAATTCCCTGGAGCCCTCACCCAACCTGGTTCCCTCTGAGGTCCCGGCATCAGGGCAACACGGATTCGTCAAGTGGGGTCATGATGCCAAAATCACCAAAATTGGCGTCACTCCCACGCGTGGCTCGCCCGGCCAGGGCAAAGCCAATGGCTCACAGGTTAGGAGGCAGGACCTAGGACTTATATCTGAGTGTACAACTTGGAATTGAGTCTGGACTGTCTGTGGGCATAGAGGAATGGGGCCGCCAATTGACCACACAGAAGGGGGAAATTGGGGTCCCAAAATGGGGTCATTTTGGCTGCTCGAGATGAGCCAAAATTTCGGGTGCTCCCAATAGTATATCTCCACGCCGGCTTGGAGATCAGATCCGCCATTCCATACGCGATCCACCAGGAGTCCAACGAAGACTCCCATGCCCTTGGCTCCCGAAGATCTCTATGCCACTGAGCGTGGTGTCGATCCCAATTGGGTCCACAAATGCCAAAATGGCAAAATTGCCCACACTCACTTTGGGCTAGCGCCTTAACGAAGGTTGCTCCGCTTCGCCCACGTGGTGTGTGAACCATGGGGACCAATATACATAACACCCATGTCATATATGGTCCATTGGTCCATGCGTCCGGCGTGCACGGGTGGGCTCAACACAGTGCACGGCGGGCAGCAAAAGTGGAAAATTGCGCAAAATGGCCAAAAAAGCGCACACTCATGGTTGGGGCAAATGAGGCACATGCCCGACTTGGACCGGAGTGTGCCATAGGATTGGTATCAAGTCATATGTGTCCAACATATCTTTTGGGCGTCGCCCAACTCCTCCAGTTTTGGTAATGGCAGGGTCGCCAAGTGAGCCCATGATTTGGGATAGTCCCAAATCGCCAACATGGCGGCCACGGTATGCCAAGCCCAAGAGGAGTTATTCGCCGGGTCCAAGTTATGTTGGGCACTGAAGTATGTACCCTCATATCATACTTGGGTCATGGTGTCAATTGAGCGCAACGTTGAGATACGCGGTCGCCACTTGACATCATGACGGGCCAAAAACGGCAAAATTGGTACAAAGACACACAAAAGTGCCTTGAAAGGTGCACAATTATATTATAATATCTTTGGATTCGATCGTGCAATCAACTAATCCTTCTAAACACAATGACTTGACACCAATGACCTTCGATCCCACATATGTGCTCCACTTGGGGCGCTTTGAAAGGTTACGAGCGCTGCCTTCCAAGTGGGCACATGAAAATATGGAAAATTGCAAAACACACACCTTGCTCCCAACGCATCGCCTCGGGATCGCCACACAAGCTTCCCTTCAGGAAGGTTAGGCTTGCAATTGATCGTGGGGAGTATGGAGAAGGGGCTTGCACAATATGAGGTCCATTGGCGGGTTCGGCTTTGAGCGATGGACCCGCCAAATGGGCACGCAACACAACACATGGCACATACCACATATTGCCCAAAAAAGGTAGCTCCCCCCACGATATGTCATGCCCCTCCAAGGGCATAACTTTGTGTCAATCGCTCATAGGAACTCAAGGAGAGTTCCTATGCAACACCAACACTTGCGCGCTACACTCGAAAGTTATCTTAACGCACGCAATGTCACGGCCAAAGAGTTATAACGCAAACTCTACCCTCTTGACCATGATCCATTACACTAGCGCGCACGTGTGGAAACGCAAGGCATATAAAGCTCCCTAAATTACGTCGGGAGTATTGTGAATACATCCCACGTTTCCTTATTGTCATTCCTCGCAAGCGGCACGAGATATGACCCTTACAAGTGGCCTCACGAATCAACTTTGTTTTGCCCATATCTCTAAGACAAATGGACGGCAAGATAAAAGGAAAGTTGATTCGTGCATAGGGAAGCACGTAGGTCCACTCGAAAGAGGTCAAATCAAGTGCGGGGATGTCGAAGTCGAAAATTCGGATTAAGGTTGCGAGTGTAGAATGTGAAAATTGCGGATGCATCAATGCAGTTCCTGAAGACTTTAGAGCCTTCGTCACGGATAGCGTTAAAATTTCCATTATAGACAGTTAAACTGGCGGTTACGGTAAAGTCGCGATCCAACCGCCAGCAGTCAAAACAGTGAATATCAGAACGGAAGCGTAAAAATTGACGGAAACAATATGGAAATAAAACCCTGTTGATTCCTGATATTCTGATATACAAATCTCCGCTGGCGGTGCATCGGTTGCCGATGCGGGGCTTTACGGCACGGAACACGCTCCCGCCGGGCTCGCACCGGGCGTCAACGGGCGCCTTCCGTACATGGGGTTAGTGGACCGGAGACCGGTCTTCTCTTCCATACATGGGGTTAGTGGACCGGAGACCGGTTGTATGCCCTACCCTAGCCATGGGGTTCTGGGTACCGCTTCACCCCCCTCCTTAGAGCAAACCCTGGGGGGGGCTCGATAACACCCACGCATGGCAGCGGGTACCCAGGACCACCTCCTGAAGGGGGGGGGGTGTCACATCCTCACTTCAGGCTGATTCAGGGTAGGCTGCCCAAATCCCACAGTAAGATAGGTATGATGCTGTAAAAGCTCGTAGCACATGTATAGTATCAAGTATCAAGTCCCGGGTCCTGGCGGCGATTGTTCGGCATCCAAAGGACCCGTTAACCCATACCAGGCGCACCGGGTGCCGGCTGCTACGGTCACCACCACAGTGGCAGTGGCATACACGGCCAACATAGGCGACACACGACGACCGAGGTGGTCCCACAGGTCAAGAGCGACCACAAAGATCCATCAGGCTACCCCAAGCTTCCCAAGGCCCGCCGACTGGGGAGAGTCCCCACGGGTCCTTCCTCGGGCGCACCATGTCCATATCCATACGACGCGATTCCAGAGTGTCACAGCCGAACGAGCTCCTCCTTAAGGGATCGGGCATCAAGGACGTCTTTTCCCTCGCCCTATTACCACGAAGGCCATACATGAGGGAGTCCTCATGCAGTGTGGGCGGAGGCGTCGACTCATCAAACCACCAGTTTCCCAGGCAGACTGACCGAGGTCAGGAGCACCGGAGGCCGCCATCCGACTGCAAGTGCGTCTGCGAGTCGGTAGGCTCACACTGGGACTGACAGTGGCGGACCGCTGGGAGTGTAGTCAGGCAACTGGGCTTCCCGCCTGGCGCCATCAGGATCTCCACATCACAGCGAATTGGGCAACACGGTATCACGGGCACTCAACAGTAGAATCTGTACTCAGGTACTGGTCCAGGCTGGACCAGGCTGTAAGAACATGTACACGGCGACTCAAGGCGCCTTTGTATACGATTCGCATCCCCTCGGGGGAAAAACAGTCCACACCTCAGTGATGGGCCGACAAGACTCAACATACAGATGCACATATCCTGGAGGGGCAGAAAAATAAGCAATAAATGGGGTAAATAGGCGCGTAAACACACTCTGGACAGAGCGCCAAACCACGCCCCGGTTAGGATAAGGCAATGCAGGAGGGTGGACAGGAAAACGCCTGAATGCAGGCCATATATAGTCTCGAGACACACGTTGACTGGTTTGGATTCCGCAAGTGCCATGGAACCAGACCACACACCAAAAATCGCAATGCCGATGACAGCGGCATCCGTTGCGCAACGTCGTATGGGCTTCAAGGCCCCAAGAGCTCAGAAAATATGAAGGTCAGTCGCCCTACCTGGTTTCCCAAGGATTCAGCAGGGGGGGGAGTGACGGTTAGAAGAAGAGAGGGGCCATCCTCCTCTGGATTCAGCAAGGGGGGGTATATGGCCAATCTGATGACAGGTCACCGGAAGATGTAAGAGAGCAAGCAAGTAAGGGACGATCCGTCGACCTCACAAGCGCTCAAAATGCATCAGGGGAGGGCTCAGGGCGCTGATCAGGCACCCCTGGCTGCAATCGCCCGGGTGAGTGCTGCCAAGTCCGAAACACGGATCTTGGTCTTGTGCTTGCGGATGTACTCCATGAAGGGAGTATTGACCCGCGGCACGAACGAGGAGACGGGTTCCCAGGTGTCGTGGGACGGCCCATAGCCTCGCCAACGAACCTTGAACTCCAGACCTCCGGGTGCCGAGGCTTTCGGACGCTGAGCCAGGATCTTCTCGACTGTACAGTCGTCCTGCTCCGCATAATCGTCGTCCGAGTCAGCCTCATGTGCGGCATAGTTCAGGGACAGATGTTGGCCACGGTGGTCGGGTTCCCGCACAGGGAGTTGACTCTCGTGGCGTTCCCGCAACTGTCCGTGACCCACCTTGATGCGGTAGGTGTCCTCACCAATTCTGCGGACCACCTCGCCGGGTGTGAACCAGGTTTTGGTGCGGTGGGTGCCCATAGGGCGGGGTCTGATCACCCACACCGGGTCTCCCACCCTGAACTTCTGCGCTGTCGAGCTCGGGGCGGACTTCTGACGCTCAGCATTCTCCTTCTCGAGCTGCTGGCGGATGTCCCGTGTTGTTTGCTCTTGCCGCGCGAAGAATTCCTTGGCATCCATAGCCATGCCATCACCAGACAAGGGAAGTCCCCTACCCAGGGGGTCCCTGCCGAACAGAATCTGGTGAGGGGACAGACCGCCCGAAGTGGGGGTGTCATGATGGGCCTTCAGAGCAGGCCACATCTCCTCAAACCAGTTCCGACGTGGATTGGTGATGTCAATCTTGCGCAGCTTCTCGAACAGCTGCCGTCCAGCCACTTCAGCACGGCCGTTAGACCGGCTGAGATAGGCGACGCTCTTGGCGTGACGTATTCCCATGAGGGAACACATAGCCTTGAACCAGCCACCAGTAAACTGGGGCCCTCGGTCACTGCAAATGGTGCGGGGGATGTCAAAGACGGTCAGCCAATGACGAATCATCATGACTGCCACTTCCTTGGCAAGGAACCCCTCTTTGCGTGCCGGAACAGCTACAACGTAGCCGCTGTGGCGGTCCACACAGAGAACCACACAGTCAAAGGTCTCCTTGCCAATGTGCACTTCGTGCATGGAGAAGACGTCCATGGCCACGCTCTCCATGGGCTGGTCAGGAACCGGGGTCCATTGGGCTTCCCCTCTGACGTTCCGGTTGTCGGGATTGCAGGCCTGACAGACCGAGCAACCCTTCCTGACCTTCTTGATGGCGGTGTAGAGAACGATATGGTCGATCTCGAACCGACGCTGCATGTCAAGAGCTTGCTTCTTGACCCCTGGGTGCAGCATGTGGTGGTGCCAAGCTTCACAAAGCTCGAGCACCCGGGACTCCGGTACTAGCAGCTTACCATTCCGGTAGAGCTTGCCATCTTCCTCGGTCAGCCCCTTTGGCCACTTCTGCCCGTCGTCAGGGTCGGTCACAGCCCTATACTCGGCCGCAAAGGCCTCAGACTTGGCGTAATCGTCGGTCCAGTCGTCCTGGAGGCAAGACTCCGGGAAGAGGTGCTTGTCGGACTCAGCTCCCTCTGGGGCGAGTACACTGACCGCTCTGCTCACCCTCGACGCGAGGGGGGCATCCGCAGCCATGACGACGAAGCATTTAGCACCCTCCTCCTCCATCAGGCGCTCCATTTCGATGATCCTCTTGGCTTCAGCGGTCTCAGCCTCATCGCCATGGGCAGAGATATCCGTCATGCCCTTGCTGGCGGGATAGGCCCACCTACGGAGACAGTCCGCCACGGTGTTATCCTTTCCAGGAATATACACAACCGTGAGGTCGAACTTGGCCAAGGTCTCATGCCATCTTGCCCGTCGGGAGGCGGGACCTGAGGGGGTGTCCACGTGCTCCTTGTGCCACGACTGCAGACTCTGATGGTCGGTGCAGACGGTGACGGGATGGAGGGCTATGTACCCAGCCCATTTCCTGAGAGCCATGACGATGGCATACGCCTCCTTTTCACGGGGCGTCCACGTCCGTCTCTGGCCTTCCGCCAGGACTCGGCTCCAGAAGGCCACGGGCACGTGCCTCCCGTCGTCAAGCACTTGCTCCAACACAGCGCCAATGGCGTAGTCGGAAGCGTCGGTGCGCAGGACGAACCCTCGGTCGGGATCCACGAGGTGCAGACCCACTGCGGATAGCAGCGCCTGCTTCATCCCCTCAAAGGCACGGTCGGACTCAGCTGTCCAGACCAGAGCCTTCTTGGACCCCTTCTTGGTCTCCTCTCGGTTGCCCTTGAGCATGGTCGTCATGGGGGCTGCATACTCCGCATACATTTTGATATACCCAGAGTAGTAGTTGCAGAACCCCAGATACGCCCGTAGCTCAGAGACCGTCTCGGGCTTTTCCCAGTGCTCAATCGCAGCCACCTTGCCAGGTATGGGCTTTCGCTGCCCGTTCCCGACTACGTGGCCAGCGAAGACCACCTCGCTTACCGCAATGGTGGCCTTGTCACTGCTGCCCGTGAGTTTGTGCCGAACCAGAAGGTCCAGCACTCGAGTGACGTCCCTCTCATGTGCCTCCAGGAGCTCCTCGTAGCTCATACTGGGGTCCCCGGACGCGATGATCACGTCGTCCACGAAGGGGTCCGCACAGGCGCGCACCGGCTCAAGCAGGTTCTCCAGCATCCGCTGAAAAGCCGCATTGCCGTTGGTGACGCCCATGGGCATCACCTTCCACTGGAGAGGTCCAAGTGGGGTGCTCATGGCTGTGCGGGGACGGGACCCCTCGGCGAGAGGCATCTGATAATAACCATGTTTGAGGTCAATCACCGTGAAGATCCTCCGCCGGTGTTGTTTTTGCAGCATGTCCTCAATGAGGGGAAGCGTATAGCTATCATGCTGCGTTTGGGCGTTCAGGCCGCGGTAGTCGACCACGAGCCGTCACTCACCGGCAACCTTCTTGGGGACGACGAAGCACGGAGAGGCCCATTCGGAGTGGCACGGCTCGAGCCAGCCTCTCTGGATGAAGTCACGGAGGATCTTCTCCATGGCCTCTTTCCTCTCGCCCCTCAGGGCAAACTCCCGGTGCCGATACACACGGGGGTCCTGCTTCAGTCGTATCTTGGCCTCGCCGTACGGTCGACGCACCGGTGGGGGAAACACAGGCTTACCGCTGAAGAAGGTATCACCATACTTCTGCTTCAGCCTGGCCCTCAATGCCTGGATCTTGGGGCAATCATCGGATTCCGCCTTGGCTTTTCCGGGCACCTGGACCACGGAGCTTACTTGAGGGGTAGCTACTCCGCTCGCTTTCGGCTCAGGTGGTCTTCCCAGGTGGCCCAAAGGGCCATCTCTGGGCTTCCCTTGGAATAGGTCGCCGTAGGTGGACGGGTTACCCCCGATTGGTTCGTCCTGGCTGGATAGGTGGTCCAGCACCCTCTGCACAAAGGTGTTCCCTTCATAGGAACCAGAGACGATCGAGTCCACTTCCCACCAGGCTCTGTCCTGGCCTTTGCCCTCACGCTGGTTTCCCCAGTCGTGAAAGGGCTGATCCATATACCCCTGAACCAGATCCCACTCCTCTTCAGTGAAGGGGTCTTTCGATGGCATGGGCTGTCCCTTAGCGTCCTGATAGACACTCTCTCCAGCCGGTAGAACGACCTTGTTTAAGGTCATGTTGGTCAATGAGGCTACCCAATGTCGGGTACTTTCCTCCTCGGTGAATCCCATAGGAACAACCAGCACTGCCTGGGAGCGGTCCTTGCGAATCTTCGCTATCGCTCTTGGAATGTCCCAACGGGGGCAATGGATCCACATCAATCCCTGATGCGGACCCCAGTGCTTCTTCCACGCGGAGTCCTGGGCGCTCCAGTACTTCTCACAAACCCGAAGATGGGCGGAGGCTCCTGAAGTGAACGCATCCAGGGCCAGATCCGAAGCTCCCAAGTCCGCGACAGCTCGGCTCGCCACTTCCGGCATTACGCCGTACTCCTGGTTTGCAGGACCAGTTGGCTCAGTGTCCAGCGCGGCCACTTCGAGCTGATTGCGTTCGGGGTGGATCCATTGGCATTCCACATGGTGTTCAGGTGACGAAAGCCACGAGAGCTGGTCGTCCTGGTACAGGGTCATGGAGGCCTGGGCCGGGAGAACGCCGGAGTCCGTCTCCATCATGAAGTCGTACCCAACGATCATGTCCCAGTCGATCTCGGCCTCGTAGAAGCGACCGTGCAGGAGGATTTCCTTGCCGAGGTCTGGGCGGCTCAGCTCATGATGGTTCACGAACTGCAGCCCGATGGCCGCTTCCTTCCTGCCTCCCACCATGTACTGGCCCTTCGCCACCTTCAGCCTGACAGGTTTCCGACTGTCGGTCAGACACTCTGGTGGGAGTAGGCCAGCCTTGACCAAGCTGACTTGAGCTCCCGTGTCGACCAATACGTCGAAAACCTTTTCCACTTCCCCGCATAAGGCACGGACCTTAAGGTGCAACTGCCGCTCACGCCCAACTCGGCGCACGGCGTGCAAGCTCAAGATCTCCGGCCGTTCCAGAAGCTCGACAAGCGACTGGTGCAGGTCGTGGACAATGGGCTCAGGCTGCCCATCTGCAGCATCCAGCTGCGGTCCGGGTGATCCTCCGATACTCTCGGAAAGATCCTGAAGTACGTCAAACACATTCTTGGTCGCGAAGGACGGACGGGTGCAAGGGTTCGTGCCTTCACTTGCCCTCACCCCGCCTCCGCGACTGGGTGCCAGACCGGGCCTTCCGCCCGCGGCAGTCCCCTTGTGCCTATCGACTCCCGACTGGGATGGTTCGGCGCTTCCCACGTCACCATCCTGCGACCGCCCTAGCTGGGGCCCTTGGCTGCAGGGGCTCCGCTAGGGGGCGTCGGTTGTGGAAGTAGGGGTGTTCTCCTTCGCCTCAACCTCGTTGACGCCCTTCTTCCTCCTCTCACTACGAGTAGGCTTCTTGTCCTTGTCCTTGTTCTGGTCGTTCTGGTTGTTCTCCTTGTTCTTGTTGTCCGACCTGGGGACCCAGTTCCTCTTGATCTCCTGGATCTCCTTGGCCAACTCGGTCCCCTGCGACACCAGCTTGGAGAGCTCATCCTTGTCCACCTCCACTTTGGCCTCCCGGATACCTGCAGGTGCACGCTTCTTCGACCCGTGCGCCTTCTTGTAGGCCTCCGTGTCGGCCTGGTGGATGGGGCATGTTCGGTGGTCATGGTTGAAGCCTTTCTTCCTACCATAACACACGAAACGGCCCTGAGGGTGAGCTCGTATGAACTCCCCAAAGGACAGCGGAGGGTCGCCAATGCGGCGGGGGTCCTTCTTCTCCTTCTTCTTCCAACCCTGCTGCAGGGGCTTCCAGTTTCCCGGTTTGCTCCCCGCGCTCAGGTTTTTGGCCACGAAGGTACAAACGGCCACTTCGGCGGGCTCATCGTCGTCGTCAGCGTCGACGAGAGTCTCATCGCCGCCGGTTCCCGCTGGGTCCATGGCAGCTTCCCCGCCAGGTCCCTCGCCAACGTAGTTGACGTCGCGGTCGCCGGGCCTCAACCCGCGGGTGTGGTGAAGGTTTCGGTACTCCTTGAGTACCTCCTCGCCAACCCACTCCAGGACCTCGTCGCAGCTCATCAGCGCCGGGATGGCCGGCAGACGGATGGTCTGGCCGCTCAACTCGCACTCGTCAAGGCGCCACATCGCGGTCTTCTCGCGATCGCCCGAGACGGTGATGAAGAGAGCGTTCCGCAGGGAGTGCCGTTTGACATCCCGGGCCACGTTCTTCCTCGTCCAAGCCACCACGTTCGTATGATACTCTTTGGGGAGCATCATCTTGACCGTGTGGTTGGACTTGGCCCGCTTGGATTCCTCCTTGGTGACCCTCTTGATCCATGCTTCCGGCAGCATGGGAAGCAGGCGAGCCTGCTCGTCACCCTCGTTCCAATCCTCCACGTTGCGGCGGAAGAGGGTGTACTTCCCTCGGAAGTCCCGCCAATCCCGCAGGCGGATCTCCCGTCCATCATGCTCAAGCTTGATGGACTTCCACCGCTTGGCAGCCACCTGCGGAGCGTCCACCCGCTCCTGCTCGTTGAGCCACTTCTTGGCTTCCTTGAGGGTCCTGATTCTCCCCTCCTTGGTCGCCACGAAGTATAGCTCTCTGAGCACTTCCGGCAGGCGGTACCTGAACCGTCTGAAGACATATCTCTCCGCATCCGCGGGAGGCAGGTCTTCAGTGACGGTCAGGCCCCAATCGTCCAGCTTCTCCAAGAAGCGGTCGAGGTTGAGGGGGTTGCCATCGTACATGGGGGGCTTGATGTCCTTCAAGTCTTCCCACACGGCGGCATCCGCGGCCTTAGAGACCATGAACGCCGGCCGCGAGGTCGACCGAGGTTCCCATCGGCCTCTCCCACGGACTCCCACGGCCGCCACGTCCATCTCCTCCATGGAATCCCTGTGGCTACGCCGCGGTTCCTCCATGTACGCTGAACCCAGATGTTCACGCCGTACCCCTTCCATGTATGCCTCCTCATCACGGCGCCGGCGGCTGCGTTCAGCGGCCTCCCGTCGTACACCACGCGGCGGGCTGATGTCGAACTCCTCCAGGTCCAGGTCCAGGTCCTCACCTTCGCCGACATCCCACTCCACGTCTCCTCTGGGGACCTCATCCCTGAGTCCACCATAACGTCCACCAGCCATTGGGATTGGCTCCGGGGCTGGTGCGGGGCGCCGGGGGCGTACCAGTGTCCGCGGTGGAGCACGGCGGTTGCGGTACTCCGCGCTGAACCACTCATCACGCCACTCCTCACTGCCACTGCCGGGCGGCACGCGCTCGTTGCGGCGGCCCGCGCTGTGGTGAGAGGGGGCAGTGAGAGAGGGGGCACTGGCGCTGGGGCGACTCCTGGGGGCTCCGCCGGGGGCGTGGGGTCTGCCTGGACCTGGTCCGGGTCCCAAGCCGTCGTCCGACGAGCCAGACTGCAGGGGTGGCTGGTGGCTGCCGACGCTCCCACGGGCTTCCAGCGCGTCCAGCCTCTGCTGCAGGCCGCTGATGACCCTGTTCAGCTGCCTGGTCTCGGCCCTGGCGATGTCCAGCTCTCTCTGCGCGCGCGCGGCGACCTCGGAGATGCGAGTCATCTCGCCCTTGCCCGTGTCTACCTCGCGCTCGAGGAACTGGACCCTCCTGCGGAGGTAGACAATCCACCGCCAGGTGGTATCCGGGTCGCCGTTCCCTGGTGGGTCGTCGGGGTCCCCAGGGGGTCCTCCAGGAGGGCCTCTGCCGGGTCCGCCCGGTCCAGGGGGTCCTCCCCCGCCCGGTGGTCCGCCTCTAGGGGGTCCACTTGGTGGGCGTCCTCCAGGGGGTCCTGATGGTCCTCCGCCAGGGGGTCCTGGTGGGTCTCCGCTGGGTCGCCTCGGTGGGTCCGAGGATGGGCGCTTCTTCGTGATGCCGAAGTCCATGTCGTCATCCTCGTCCATGTCGCCCCACCTGGGCGTCTCGGTCTCGGAAGACTCCGAGCTCCGGTAGGGAGGAGGGAGATCCTCATCCTCACCTTCCGGTTCCATGGGGACGTCTCCGCCTCCTACGCCCGTCCAAGCCACCACTTGGCGATGTCGGCGGCCTCGTTCATCCCCTGTCGCTGGACCGTCGCTGGCGGTGAAGAAGGGGTCACTGTCGTGGGGGTGTCCACCCGCTGGCCTGCGTGGCCTCTCGGGGGTCTTCCCGCACCCTTCCTCCGTCGGTGGGCGGTGGGGCCACTGCTCCCACTGCTGCCCGTGTGGACCTCGTCCAGCGTAATCTTGGAGGAGGCGTCCCCTTCGAAAAGCTTTCGAAGGGTCTCCACTCGTGATCCTCCCGGGGGAGTCTCGCGGCGGAGTTTGGCCTCTGCCTCCTCCATTGCGGCGGCAGTGGCTGCGGCAGCTCCCCTTCCGGCCTCCTGCCGGGCACGAGCCGCCTCGGCTTCCCGGGTCTGCTGCAGCCGCGCCTTCTCCGCTTCCAACGCCGCCAGCTCCGCCTCCGTCTTGGCCCTGTCCTCAGCGACCTTCCGTCGCGCGGCCTCGATGGCGTCCTTCTTGGCGGCGTCCGCCTGGGCCTTAGCCGTCGCTTCGGCGTGGGCCCTTTCCTCCGCCTCCTTCTTTGCCCTCTCCTGGGCAAGCGCCTCTTCCAGCGCCCTCACCTCGGCCTCCTTGCAGGCAATGGCCTCCTGCGTCAGGCGGGCTTCCTCGTCGGCTGCCGCCAACTCACCGTCGAACTGGGCAGTCGCTGCCCCATGGGCGGTTACGGCCGTGAGTCCGGCAGCAATGGCCGCCACGGTCTGGGCGTGGATGGCCATGCCATGCGCCCACTCCGCAGCCTCCTCCTGGGCGATGCCGACGGCGCCCTCCACGGCAGCGCTGTGCTGCCTGGCCCGTTGCCGGGCAACCTGAAGGTTGCAAGGCACCCCACAGGCGCGCTCACAGGCGCGCGCCACGTCCCTGTCGGGAGCGACGCTGCTGCTGGAGCTGGCCTGGTCGGCCGGCATCCTCCCGCGGTGGGCCGACTCCACGTCGCTGCTGGGGCCTGCTGGGGCCTGCTGGGGCCTCAGGAGCAGCGGACGGGGCTTGGCCTTGGTCTGCTTGGCGACTTGGATGAAGTCGCCGAGGGTGGCATGGCCGGGGTGATGACCACCATTGGCCCGTTGGGGACTGGGGGCTGGGGTTCCGCCCTTGGCGCCTTGGGCGGCTTCGGCGGCCAGGGACTCCTGGTACTCCCGCCACTTCCGGTCCCGCTTCCTGTCCCCGGCGGACCGCTTCTCCCTCCCCGGAGACGCGCTGCTGCTGCCCTGCAGCCTGCGCTCGCTCCCCGGTTCCGGGAAGTTCTTCCCGATCATGTCCCACATGGAGACGTTGATCGAGGCGCCCGACGGGTACTCGTTGGGCATCTCGTCCTCCTCAATCCCGTCGGGACGCAGGCCTTCGCCGGGCCTGTCCGGCTGGGTCCACGTCCTCCAGCGCCTCTGCTGGAAGCGGAAGGCGAACCCTTCCGCCCGCAGCCAGTCCTCCACGGCCTGCAGGCGGTCGGGGGCGATGTCCGTGCGGAGCTCGAAGCTCCCGGGCATGCCGCCTTCGCACTGGGGGTGGCTGTGGCGGTAGTGCTGGTCCCAAACCAACCCACGCAGTAGGTGCGCTGCATGGGGGTGGGGCCGCGGCCACGTCCTGCCCGCTTCTTGCCAGTTTACCATGGCAGCGGGGGGCGTACTTGATCTTGAGGTCCTTGGTGTGCACTCGTTCCACTCAACGAACTGGTGGTGGTTGTTGAGGCGAATGCTGCAGCACTGGGCTGGGAGTGCGGCTGGTGCTGGTCAGCCGGTGGTTGTGGAGGTGGTTGACGCGGCCTTGCTGGTCGGCCGATGGGACTCGCTGATGCAGGAGTCCTGGTCAGTCCACTTCCTTCACGGTCGCGGCGCGGTCAGGGCGATGCTCTGGACAGCGCTGCTGGCTCCGTGACGAACTCGGCGCTGTCGCCAGGTGGCGCTGCGAGCCTCTGCGCTGCGCTGCGAGCCGCTGCGCTGCGCTGCGCTGCGAGCTGCGAGCTGCGCCGCGCTGCTCCGGGTTGGTGGCCCCGAGTGGCACGCGAGGGCTGGGTAGCCCCGCGGCGGTGAAACGCTTTTGACGCGTTCCCGTGGGGGGCCGGCCACGGGACGCTGCGGTGACACGCACAGGTGAGCAGGCAGGCAAAGCACTACGCTCACAAGGGCATCAATACGCTCATGTCATGTGACAAAGCGTTTCAGGATCCTTGCCACTCTGCAACAAGGGAACGAAAGTATGTACAGCAACACATCAGGATATGTACACATGGGGTTAAGACTGGACTGGGGTAAGGGCACTACAGGACAGTAGACACTCAGTCCTAACTTGTATCCCAATCCCAGGTCCGACCCTCTCAGTGGCTGGTGGGGGCGGGGGCTCAAACACAACCCATGCCCTGCTCAGTCCGGACCCTGAAACCCTGCCCATAAGGGAGGTGTCCCGCCCAGCCACAGGCGAGTTCCTCGGAACTAAGGAATTCCAAGGCCAACCGACAGTTGCTTC
Organism: Eutreptiella sp. 'Long Island Sound 2002'; assembly: GCA_964036045.1. Lineage (NCBI taxonomy): Eukaryota > Euglenozoa > Euglenophyceae > Eutreptiales > Eutreptiaceae > Eutreptiella > Eutreptiella sp. 'Long Island Sound 2002'. The sequence continues at coordinate 51,957,107 of OZ038389.1, read as the reverse complement.
CTATGCTCCCTGAACGGCAGGTCCCAACTCCCCTCTGAGCCAGAGATAGGGCCCCGCCATTATCCCTCAGGAGTTGGTAGCTGAAAATGGGCTGTTTCAGCCCAAACTGAAATTAGCTCCAAAATCTCCAAAATTGACCTCTCGTCCGGACCCGCCAGAGGTAGGGACGAGGCAACTGACCCTATGCCCTTCGAATACGAATTCCCTGGAGCCCTCACCCAACCTGGTTCCCTCTGAGGTCCCGGCATCAGGGCAACACGGATTCGTCAAGTGGGGTCATGATGCCAAAATCACCAAAATTGGCGTCACTCCCACGCGTGGCTCGCCCGGCCAGGGCAAAGCCAATGGCTCACAGGTTAGGAGGCAGGACCTAGGACTCATATCTGAGTGTACAACTTGGAATTAGGTCTGGACTTTCTGTGGGCATAGAGAAATGGGGCCGCCAATTGACCACACAGAAGGGGGAAATTGGGGTCCCAAAATGGGGTCATTTTGGCTGCTCGAGATGAGCCAAAATTTGGGGTGCTCCCAATAGTATATCTCCACGCCGGCTTGGAGATCAGATCCGCCATTCCATACGCGATCCACCAGGAGTCCAACGAAGACTCCCATGCCCTTGGCTTCCACAGATCTCCATGCCACTGAGCGTGGTGTCGATCCCAATTGGGTCCACAAATGCCAAAATGGCAAAATTGCCCACACTCACTTTGGGCTAGCGCCTTAACGAAGGTTGCTCCGCTTCGCCCACGTGGTGTGTGAACCATGGGGACCAATATCCATATCACCCATGTCATATATGGTCCATTGGTCCATGCGTCCGGCGTGCACGGGTGGGCTCAACGGTGTGCACGGCGGGCAGCAAAAGTGGAAAATTGCTCAAAATGGCCAAAAATGCGCACACTCATGGTTGGGGCAAATGAGGCACATGCCCGACTTGGACCGGGGTGTGCCATAGGATTGGTATCAAGTCATATGTGTCCAACATATCTTTTGGGCGTCGCCCAACTCCTCCGGTTTTGGTAATGGCAGGGTCGCCAAGTGAGCCCATGATTTGGGATCGTCCCAAATCGCCAACATGGCGGCCACGGTATGCCAAGCCCAAGAGGAGTTATTCGCCGGGTCCAAGATATGTTGGGCACCGAAGTATGTACCCTCTCCTCATACTTGGGTCATGGTGTCAATTGAGCGCAACGTTGAGATACACGGTCGCCACTTGACATCATGACGGGCAAAGACACACAAAAGTGCCTTGAAAGGTGCACAATTATATTATAATATCTTTGGATTGGATCGTGCAATCAACTAATCCTTCTAAACACAATGACTTGACACCAATGACCTTCGATCCCACATATGTGCTCCACTTGGGGCGCTTTGAAAGGTTACGAGCGCTGCCTTCCAAGTGGGCGCATGAAAATATGGAAAATTGCAAAACACACACCTTGCTCCCAACGCATCGCTTTGGGATCGCCACACAAGCTTCCCTTCACAAAGGTTAGGCTTGCAATTGATCGTAGGGAGTATGGAGAAGGGGCTTACACAATATGAGGTCCATTGGCGGGTTCTGCTTGGAGCGATGGACCCGCCAAATGGGCACGCAACACAACACATGGCACATACCACATATTGCCCAAAAAAGTAGCTCCCCCCACGATATGTCGTGCCCCTCCAAGGGCATAACTTTGTGTCAATCGCTCATAGGAACTCAAGGAGAGTTCCTATGCAACACCAACACTTGCGCGCTACACTCGAAAGTTATCTTAACGCACGCAATGTCATGGCCAAAGAGTTATAACGCAAACTCTACCCTCTTGACCATGATCCATTACACTAGCGCGCACGTGTGGAAACGCAAGGCATATAAAGCTTCCTAAATTACGTCGGGAGTATTGTGAATACATCCCACGTTTCCTTATTGTCATTCCTAGCAAGCGGCACGAGATATGACCCTTACAAGTGGCCTCACGAATCAACTTTGTTTTGCCCATATCTCTAAGACAAATGGACGGCAAGATAAAAGGAAAGATGATTCGTGCATAGGGAAGCACGTAGGTCCACTCGAAAGAGGTCAAATCAAGTGCGGGGATGTCGAAGTCGAAAATCCGATTTCGACATCCTGAAAAATTCGGATTAAGGTTGCGAGTGTAGAATGTGAAAATTGCGGATGCATCAATGCAGTTCCTGAAGACTTTAGAGCCTTCGTCACGGATAGCGTTAAAATTTCCATTATAAACAGTTAAACTGGCGGTTACGGTAAAGTCGCGATCCAACCGCCAGCAGTCAAAACAGTGAATATCAGAACGGAAGCGTAAAAATTGACGGAAACAATATGGAAATAAAACCCTGTTGATTCCTGATATTCTGATATACAAATCTCCGCTGGCGGTGCATCGGTTGCCGATGCGGGGCTTTACGGCACGGAACACGCTCCCGCCGGGCTCGCACCGGGCGTCAACGGGCGCCTTCCGTACATGCAGTTAGTGGACCGGAGACCGGTCTTCTCTTCCATACATGGGGTTAGTGGACCGGAGACCGGTTGTATGCCCTACCCTAGCCATGGGGTTCTGGGTACCGCTTCAATATGGGGTCCATTGGCGGTTTAGTCTTGAAATGGTGCACCCGCCAAATGGGCACGTGATATGACACCAAATATGGCATACAACCCTACCCTCGCCTTCTACACCCAACCTAGTGGTCTAGAATCAAAGTGTGCCTATATTCTAGAGTAACTTTGGTCCCTTAACACGCATGCAAGTGCTTTGGTCGAAAATCGACCTCCCTTCGGAAAGCCAAATTTTAGCATGCACGCAAAATATATTGCCAATATATATATGGAGATCATATATGTACTATCCGGGGAAGACAAGTGATATGCCCCGGATGTAGAGGCAAGCAAAGAGGGAGAAAACGCCAACTCAACATACTTCTACACGTACTTGGACGCCAAGTACGTGAGATTGCTGATTTCTTGGAAAGCACTCAAAATAAATAACCCTTTGGGCCTATGGAGTTGGGATCCTTCAGCCTCATCCTATGATTATGGGGGGCAAACTCTCATACACAGTGCCTATGAGGCACGTTAATTTGTCCTTGGGCGCTTGAACGCTCGTGACCCTTGTTATTTCACTTGGGGGGTCAAAGCGCCTTCGGCCGCCCAGATTTTCTGGGAAAAAACTGGGACGCGATGCGTTTTATCACGGAAAAAATTGCGGATCACTCGAAGAGTGTTTCAGTCTTGACTTCCAAAAAAATTGTTTTACAGAATCATCTAATGCAGTGCACGGAATGGGCGACGTCTGGCGGCGATTTCACGACAATTAGAAATCGCGGTAGAAATCGGGTATTTCACCGATTTCTAACCCCAAATGGACCAAGACAGTAAAATTATGGTAATTCCACATCAACTTAATGGTTAGAAATCGGATTCCAGATTTCGCGGGTTAAAGAACAGGGATATCCCGCTGACTACCGGTGTCAACAGCTTCCGCACGGGTGCGACGGCTCACAGGCTTCCGGGCCATGGGCCATAACGGGTGTGACGGCTCACAGGCCTCCGGGCCATGGGCCATTGGTTCTGGGTACCGCTTCACCCCCTCCTTAGAGCAAACCCTGGGGGGGGGCTCGATAACACCCAAGCATGGCAGCGGGTACCCAGGACCATCCCCTGAAGGGGGGGGGTGTCACATCCTCACTTCAGGGCGATTTACGGGTTAGGCTGCCCCGTACAATCCCACAGTAAGACAGGTACAGTGCTGGAGCTGTTAGTAACTGCAAGTATAGTATCAAGTATCAAGTCCCGGGTCCTGGCGGCGATGGTTCGGCATCCAAAGGACCCGTTAACCCATACTAGGCGCACCGGGTGCCGGCTGCGACGATCACTACCACAGTGGCAGTGGCATACACGGCCAACATAGGCGTCACACGACGACCGAGGTGGTCCCACAGGTCGAAGACGACCACAAAGATCCATCAGGCTACCCCAGGCTTCCCAAGGCCGCAGTCTGGGGGAGAGTCCCCACGGGATCTTCCTTGGGCGCACCATGTCCATATCCACGACGCGAGTCCAGAATGGTAAAGCCGAGCGAGCTCCTCCATAAGGGATCGGGCATCAAGGCCGTCTTTTCCCTCGCCCTATTACCACGAAGGCCATGCATGGGGGAGTCCCCATGCAGTCTGGGCAGAGGCGTCGACTCCTCAAACCACCAGTTTCCCGGGCAGACTGACCGAGGTCAGGACACCGGAGGTCGCCAGCCGACTGCAAGTGCATCTGCAAGTCGGTAGGCTCACACTGGTACTGACAGTGGCGGACCGCTCGGAGTGTAGTCAGGCAACTGGGCTTCCCGCCTGGCGCCATCAGGATCTCAGCACATCACAGCAACTAGGGCACACGGTATCACGGGCACTCAAACAGAAGAATCTGTACTTAGGTACTGGTCCAGGCTGGACCTTATGTAAGAGCATGTAAAGGCGACTCAGGGCGCCTTCGTATTCCGGTTCGCATCCCCTCGGGGGGGAAGAAAAACAGTCCATATTTCGGTGATGGGCTGAAAATACGCAACATACAGATGCACATATTCTGGGGGGCAGAAAGATAAGCAATAAACAAGGTAAATAAGCATGTAAACACACTCTGGACAGAGCGCCAAACCACGCCCCAGTTAGGATAAGGCATATGCAGGAGGGTGGGCAGGAAAACGCCTGAGTTCAGGCCATATATAGTCTGCAGACACACACAGACTGGTCTGGATCCCGCAAGTGCCATGGGACCAGACCACACACCAAAAAATTGCAATGCCGATGACAGCGGCATCCGTTGCGCAACGTCGTATGGGCTTCAAGGCCGCAAGAGCTCAGGAAATGTCAAGGTCAGTCACCCTGCCTGGTTTCCCAAGGATTCAGCAGGTGGGGAGTGACGAATAGAACTGGAAGAGAGGGGCCATCCTCCCCTGGATTCAGCAGGGGGGGGTATATGGCCACTCTGATGGCAGGTCACCGGAAGACGGAAGAGAGCAAGCAAGTGAGGGACGATCCGTTGACCTAACAAGTGCTCAAACTGCATCAGGGGAGAGCTCAGGGCGGTGATCAGGCGCCCCTGGCTGCAATCGCCCGGGTGAGTGCTGCCAAGTCCGAGACATGGATCTTGGTCTTGTGCTTGCGGATGTAGTCCATGAAGCGGGTGTTAATCCGCGGCACGAACGAGGGGACAGGTTCCCAGGTGTTGTGGGACGGCCCATAGCCTCGCCAACAAACCTTGAACTCCAGGCCTCCGGGTGCCGAGGCGTTCGGACGCTGAGCCAGGATCTTCTCGACGGTATAGTCGTCCTGATCAGCGTAGTCGTCGTCCGAATCAGCCTCATGTGCGGCATAGTCCAGGGACACATGTTGGCCACGGAGGTCGGGTTCCCGCACAAGGAGTTGACTCTCGTGGCGCTCCCAGAACTGTTCGTGACCCACCTTGATGCGGTAGGTGTCCTCACCAATCCTGCGGACCACCTCTCCGGGTGTGAACCAGGTTTTGGTGCGGTGGGTGCCCATAGGGCGGGGTCCGATCACCCACACCGGGTCTCCCATCCTGAAATTTTGCGCTGTGGAGCTCGGGGCGGACTTCTGACGCTCAGCATGCTCCTTCTCGAGCTGCTGGCGGATGTCCCGCGCCGTTGCCTCTTGCCGCGCAAAGAATTCCTTGGCGTCCATGGCCATACCATCACCGGACAAGGGAAGTCCCCGACCAAGGGGGTCCCTGCCGAACAGAATCTGGTGAGGGGACAAACCACCCGGAGTGGGGGTGTGATGATGGGCCTTCAGAGCGGGCCACATCACCTCAAACCAGTTCCGACGTGGATTGGTGATGTGAATCTTGCGCAGCTTCTCGAACAGCTGCCTTCCAGCCACTTCAGCCCGGCCATTGGACCGGCTGAGATAGGCGACGCTCTTTGCATGACGTATTCCCATGAGGGAACACATGGCCTTGAACCAGCCACCGGTAAACTGGGGCCCTCGGTCACTGCAAATGGTGCGGGGGATGTCAAAGACGGTCAGCCAATGACGAATCATCATGACTGCCACTTCCTTGGCAAGCAACCCCTTTTTGCGTACCGGAACGGCCACTACGTAGCCGCTGTGGCGATCCACACAAAGGACCACACAGTCAAAGGTCTCCTTGCCTATGTGAACTTCGGACATGGAGAAGACGTCCATGGCCACGCTGTCCATGGGCTGGTTAGGCACCGGAGTCCATTGGGCTTCCCCCTTGAGGTTCCGGTTATCGGGATTGCAGGCCTGACAGACCGAGCAACCCTTCCTGCCCTTCTTGATGGCGGTGTAGAGACCGATCTGGTCGATCTCAAACCGGCGCTGCATGTCCAGGGCTTGCTTTTTGACAACTGGGTTAATCATGTGGTGGTGCCAAGCCTCACACAGCTCGAGCACTCGGGACTCTGGGACCAGCAGCTTACCATTCCGGTAGAGCTTGCCGTCCTCCTCAGTCAGCCCCTTTGGCAACGTCTGCCCGTCATCAGGGTCGGTCACAGCCCTATATTCGGCCTCAAAGGCCTCAGACTTGGCGTAGTCGTCGGTCCAGTTGTCCTGGAGGCAAGATTCAGGGAGGAGGTGCTTGTCGGACTCATCTCCCTCAGGGGCGAGTACTCTGACCGCTCTGCCCATCCTCGTTCCGAGGGGGGCATCCGCAGCCATGACGACGAAGCATTTAACACCCTCCTCCTCCATCAGGCGCTCCATTTCTATGATCCTCTTGGCTTCAGCGGTCTCAGCCTCATCGCCATGGGCAGACAAATCTGTCATGCCCTTGCTGGTGGGATAGGCCCACCTACTGAGACAGTCCGCCATGCTGTTGTCCTTGCCAGGAACCCACACAACCGTGAGGTCGAACTTGGCCAAGGTCTCATGCCATCTTGCCCGTCGGGAGGCGGGACCTGAGGGGGTGTCCATGTGCTCTTTTTGCCACGACTGCAGACTCTGATGGTCGGTGCAGACGGTGACAGGATGGAGGGCTATGTACCCAGCCCATTTCCTGAGAGCCATGACGATGGCATACGCCTCCTTTTCTCGGGGCGTCCACGTCCGTCTCTGGCCTTCCGCCAGGACTCGGCTCCAGAAGGCCACTGGCACGTGCCTCCCATCGTCAAGCACTTGTTCCAACACAGCGCCAACAGCGTAGTCGGAGGCGTCGGTGCGCAGGACGAACCCTCGGTCGGGATCCACGAGGTGCAGACCCACTGCGGATAGCAGCGCCTGCTTCATCCCCTCAAAGGCACGGTCGGAGTCAGCATTCCAGACCAGAGCCTTCTTGGACCCCTTCTTGGTCTCCTCTCGGTTGCCCTTGAGCATGGTCGTCATGGGGGCTGCATACTCGGCATACATCTTGATATACCCCGAGTAGTAGTTGCAGAACCCCAAGTACGCCCGTAGCTCAGAGACCGTTTTGGGCTTTTCCCAGTGCTCAATCGCAGCCACCTTGCCAGGTATGGGCTTTCGCTGCCCGTTCCCAACTACGTGGCCAGCGAAGACCACCTCGCTTACCGCAACGGTGGCCTTGTCACTGCTGCCCGTGAGTTTGTGCCGAACCAGAAGGTCCAGCACTCGGGTGACGTCCCTCTCATGTGCCTCCAGGAGCTCCTCATAGCTCATACTGGGGTCCCCGGACGCGATGATCACGTCGTCCACGAAGGGGTCCGCACAGTCACGCACCGGCTCAAACAGGTTCTCCAGCATCCGCTGAAAAGCCGCATTGCCGTTGGTAACGCCCATGGGCATCACCTTCCACTGGAGAGGTCCAAGTGGGGTGCTCATGGCTTTGCAGGCACGGGACTCCTTGGCGAGAGGCATCTGATGATAACCATGTTTCAGGTCAATCACCGTGAAGATCCTCCGCCGGTGTTGTTTTTGCAGCATGTCCTCAATGAGGGGCAGCGTATAGCTGTCATGCTGCGTTTGGGCGTTTGGGCCGCGGTAGTCGACCACGAGCCGCCACTCACCGGCAACCTTCTTGGGGACGACGAAGCACGGAGAGGCCCACTCGGAGTCGCACGGCTCAAGCCAGCCTCTCTGGATGAAGTCACGGAGGATCTTCTCCATGGCCTCCTTCCTCTCGCCCCTCAGGGCGAACTGCCGTTGTCGATACACACGGGGGTCCTGCTTCAGTCGTATCTTGGCCTCGCCATACGGTCTACGCACCGGTGGGGGAAACACAGGTTTTCCGCTGAAGAAGGTATTACCATACTTCTGCTTCAGCCTGGCCCTCAATGCCTGGATCTTGGGGCAATCATCGGACTCCGCCTTGGCTTTTCCGGGCACCTGGACCACTGAGCTTACTTGAGGGGTAGCGACTCCACTCGGTTTCGGCTCAGGTGGTCTTCCCAGGGGGCCCAAAGGGCCATCTCTGGTCTTGCCTCGGAAAAGGTCGCCGTGGGTGGGTGGGTTGCCCCCGATAGGCTCGTCCTGGCTGAACATGTGGTCCAGCACCCTCTTTACGAAAGTATTCCCATCATAGGAACCAGAGACGATCGAGTCCACTTCCCACCAGGCTTTGTCCTGGCCCTTGCCCTCACGCTGGCTTCCCCAGTCGTGAAAGGGCTGATCCATATACCCCTGAACCAGATCCAACTCCTCTTCTGTGAGGGGGTCCTCCGATTCTCCGATGTCAACAGGGGAAACCGCAAAGCATTGCCGCCATGGATCCGCTATGATGCGGTTGATACACACGAAGTCCGTGGTGTCGGCCTGTTCAAGGCCCCCATCCACATGGTGGAATTCCGTTGGCCATCTCTGGGGTGGCATGGGCTGTCCCTTAGCGTCCCAATAGACACTCTCTTCAGCCGGTAGGACGACCTTATTTAAGGTCATGTTGTTCAATGAGACCACCCAATGTCGGGTGCTTTCCTCCTCGGTGCATCCCATAGGAACAACCAGCACTGCCTTGGAGCGGTCCTTGCGAATCTTCGCTACCGCCCTTGGAATGTCCCATCGGGGGCAATGGATCCACATCAAACCCTGATGCGGACCCCAGTGCTTCTTCCACGCGGAGTCCTGGGCGCTCCAGTACTTCTCAAAAACCCGAAGATGGGCGGAGGTTCCTGAAGGGAACGCATCCAGGGCCAGATCCGAAGCTCCCAAGTCCGCAACCACTCAGCTCGCCACTTCCGACATTACGCCGTACTCCTGGTTTGCTGGCCCAGTTGGCTCAGTGCCCAGCGCGGCTACTTCGAGCTGATTGCGTTCCGGGTGGATCCATTGGCACTCCACATGGTGCTCAGGTGACGAAAGCCACGAGAGCTGGTCATCCTGGTACAGGGTCATGGAGGCCTGGGCCGGGAGGACGCCGGAGTCCGTCTCCATCATGAAGTCGTACCAAACGATCATGTCCCAGTCCATCTCGGCCTCGTAGAAGCGACCTTGCAGGAGGATTTCCTTGCCGAGGTCCGGGCAGCTCAGCTCACGGTGGTTCACGAACTGCAGCCCAATGGCCGCTTCCTTCGTTCCTTCCACCATGTACTGGCCATTCGCCACCTTCAGCCTGACACGCTTCCGACTGTCGGTCAAGCACTCTGGCAGAAGTAGGCCAGCCTTGACCAAGCTGACCTGAGCTCCCGTTTCGACCAACACGTCGAAGACCTTCTCCACTTCCCCGCATAAGGCACGGACCTTAAGGTGCAACTGCCGCTCACGCCCAACCCGGCGCACGGCGTGCAAGCTCAGGATCTGCGGCCGTTCCAGGAGCTCAACAAGCGACTGGTGCAGGTCGTGGACAATGGGCTCAGGCTGCCCATCTGCAGCATCCAGCTGCGGTCCGGGTGATCCTCCGATACTCTCGGATAGATCTTGAAGCACATCGAATACATTCTTGGTCGCGAAGGATGGACGGGTGCAAGGGTTCGTGCGTTCACTTGCCCTCACCCTGCCACCGCGACTGTCTTTTGTTTTGGGTGCCGGACCGGGCCTTCCGCCCGCGGCAGTCCCTTTGTGCTTATCGTCTCCCGACTGGGATGGTGTGGCGCTTCCCAGGACACCATCCTGCGACCGCCCTAGCTGGGGCCCTTGGCTGCAGGGGCTCCGCTAAGGGGCGTCGGTTGTGGTAGTAGGGGTACTCTCCTCTGCATCAACCTCGTTGACACCCTTCCTCTTTCCCCCTTTCTTACCCTTCTTGTCCTTGTCCTTGTTCTTGTCGTTCTCTTTGTTCTCCTTGTTCTTGTTGTCCGACCTGGGGACCCAGTTCCTCTTGATCTCCTGGATCTCCTTATCCAACTAGGTCCCCACCGACATCAGCTTGGAGAGCTCGTCCTTGTCGACCTCGACTTTGGTCTCCCGGATACCTGCGGGTGCACGCTTCTTCAACCCGTGCACCCTCTTGTAAGCCTCGGTGTCGGCCTTGTGGATGGGGCATGTTCGGTGGTCATGGTTGAACTCTTTGTTCCTTCCATAACACACGAAACAGCCCTGAGGGTGAGCTCGTATGAACTCCCCAAAGGACAGCGGAGGGTCGCCAATGCGGTGGGGGTCCTTCTTCTCCTGCTTCTTCCAACCCTTCTGCAGGGGCTTCCAGCTTCCCCGGTTGCTCCCCGTGTTCAGGTTGTTGGCCACGAAGGCACAAACGGCCAACTCGGCGGGCTCATCGTCGTCGTCATTGTCATCGAGAGCCTCATCGCCATCGGCTCCAGTTGGGTCCATGGAAGCTTCCCCGCCAGACCCCTCGCCAACGTAGTTGACGTCACGGTCGCCGGGCCTCAACCCGCGGGTGTGGTGGAGGTTCCGGTACTCCTTGAGTACCTCCTCTCCAACCCACTCCAGGATCTCGTCGCAACTCATCCGCGCCGGGATGGCCTGCAGAGGGATGGTCTGGCCGCTCACGTCACACTCATCAAGGCGCCACATGGCGGTCTTCTCGCGATCGCCCCTGACGGTGATGAGGAGGGCGTTCCGCAGAGAGTGCCGTTTAACATCCCGGGCCACGTTCTTCCTTGTCCAAGCCACCACGTTCGTATGATACTCCTTGGGGAGCATCATCTTGACCGTGTGGTTGGACTTGGCCCTCTTGGCTTCCTCCTTGGTGACTCTTTTGATCCATGCTTCCCGCAGCATTGACGCGTTCCCGTGGGGGGCCTGGCCACGGGACGCTGCGGTGGACACGCACAAGCAAGCAGGCAGGCAAAGCACTGCGCTCACAGGGGCATCATTACGCTCGTGTCATGTGACATGTCATGTGACAAAGCGTTTCAGGATCCTTGCCACTCTGAAACAAGGGAACAAAAGTATGTACAGCAACACATCAGGATATGTACACGTGGGGTTAAGACTGAACTGGGGTAAGGGCATCACAAGACAATAGACACTCAGTCCATACTCATCTCCCAATCCCAGGTCCGACCCTCTCAGTGGCTGGCAGAGGCGGGGGCTCAAACACAACCCATGCCCTGCTCAGTCCGGACCCTGAAACCCTGCCGATGGGGAGGGTGTCCCGCCAAGCCACAGGCGAGTTCCTGGGAACCAAGGAGCTCCAAGGCCAACCAACAGTGGCTCCCTATGCTCCCTTAACGGCAGGTCCCAACTCCCCTCTGAACGAGAGATGAGGCCCCGCCATTATCCCCTAGGAATTGGTAGCTGAAAATGGGCTGTTTCAGCCCAAACTGATATTAGCTCGAAAAACTCCAAAATTGACCTCTCGTCGGGACCCGCCAGAGGTAGGGACGAGGCAACTGACCCTATGCCCTTCAGGTACGAGCTCCCTGGAGCCCTCACCCAACCTGGTTCCCTCTGAGGTCCCGGCATCAGGGCACCACGGGTTCATCAAGTGGGGTCATGATGCCAAAATCACCAAAATTGGCGTCATTCCCACGCGTGGCTCGCCCGGCCAGGGCAAGGCCAATGATCCAGAGGGTAGGAGGCAGGACCTAGGACCTATATCTGAGTGCACAACTTGAAATTACGTCCGGGCTCCCTGTTGGCATAGAGAGAGGGGGCCGCCAATTGACCACACGGGGGGGTGAGATTGGGGTCCCAAAAGGGGGTTAAATTTGGCTGCTCAAATTGAGCCAAAATCGGGGGTGCTCCTAATGGTATATCTCCACGCCGGCTTGGAGATCGGATCCGCCATTCCATATGCCATCCACCGGGAGTCCAACAGAGACCCCCATGCACTTGGCTCTAAAAGATCTTAATGCCACTCGGCGTGGTGACAATCCAAGTTGGGTCCACATTTGCCAGAATGGCAAAATCGTCCACACTCACTTTGGGCTAGCACCTTGACGAAGGTTGCTCCGCTTCGCCAACGTGGTGTGCGAGCCATGGAGACCAATATCCATATCACCCATGTCATATATGGTCCATTGGTCCATGCTTCCGGCGTGCACGGCGGGCAGAAAATGTGGAAAATAGCTCAAAATGGCCGAAAATGCGCACACTCATGGGTGGGGCAAATGAGGCACATGCCCGACTTGGACCGGGGTGTGCCATAGGATTGGTATCAAGTCATATGTGTCCAACATATCTTTTCAGTGTCGCCCAAACCCCTCCGGTTTTGGTAATGGCAGGGTCGCCAAGTGAGCCCATGATTTGGGATCGTCCCAAATCGCCAACATGGCGGCCACGGTATGCCAAGCCCAAGAGGAGTTATTTGCCGGGTCCAAGATATGTTGGGCACCGAAGTATGTACCCTCATAACCTACTTGGGTCATGATGTCAATTGAGCGCAACGTTGAGATACGCGGTCGCCACTTGACATCATGACGGGCAAAAAACAGCAATATTGGCGAAAAAGCACGCAAAGGTGCCCTAAAAACTACACAAATATATTATAATATCTTCGGCTTGGATTGAGTAATCGACCAATCCTTCTAAACACAATGACTCGACACCAATGACCTCCGATTCCACATATGTGCTCCACTTGGGGCGCTTTGGAAGGCCGCGCGCGCTGCCTCCCAAGTGGGCACATGCAAATATGGAATATTGCAAAAAACATACCTTGCTCTGACGCAGAATCAGACCCTTGGTCTGTCCTGCCTCGATGGCTACTCAGAGCCGCCCCGACAGCGTCGAAGAACACGCGCGCATCGCAGAATACAGGCGCACGCTCCAGCGCTTACGTGTTGTGATCAGGACTCTGAATCGAGATTGTACGATGTATTGCGTGAAATATAGCGTGCATTATGCAATATTATTATTATTATTATGCATTATTGTTTTGTGTGCACACAGCTCGGATTGTGTCATGGAGCAGCAGGACTTGGTAAAAGTCCTTGAACTTTTCGTAGCTGGCAATACGAGTTCAGCACGATGACAGTCTGATGGAGCAGTATGGTGCAACGTGTTCTGTCGCTACTGCCGTGTGCTCTGCTGATTTGCTTTTCTGTTGATGCGTTCCCCAAGCAGGATTAAGTGAAACTCTGGCAGCGTGACTCGAGATCATCAGCTTCAAAAATCATGAACAGCAGGACTTTCGGGTTTTTGCAGTGGTGAAACTGAGGTTCTTGTGCGGCGGCGGTACTTTTGGGGTGTTTGGAAAACCCACAGATGGAAACCAAGGACCCAGGAGAAAATTTTTTCCAAAAGTATCCGTAGACGCAATCCCCGGTACCCTGGACCTGCTTCAGAAAAGTTCAATTATATTGCCATTTCCGCGCTCAACAACTGACTGAAGATCGTCCGGAACAGCACCCTTGGACGCCAGAAGATCGCCGTTGGGTCCATCATGGTGCGCCGACAACTTCAACTGCGACGCCGGTTGGCGCTGAGAGGACTTTTGGCGGCACAGTGTGACCAGCGTGCAGGTTCGTGGATTTTCGCCTGGAGCACGGTTCAGCGCGTGAGGTAGGACCTGACCAAGGAAACGGCGCCCACCGTGGAGCCAGCCGGGCCTGGTTGACCCCCGCGAACCGATGGGGCCTGGATGCAACCGAAGGCGGACATCGACCCTGAAGCCACCAGCAGCGCCTCGATCCACCAAGAGCTGTCACCGACGTTGCCGACGCATCCTCTTGGCTAAACCTACGTCTGGGATTTTAATTATCAACTTTGGTCTGCAGCGCGTGCGGACTAGAGTTCAGTCTGTTCCCTGATGCAAGTTTTTTTATTATATTATATATTGCGCTTTTGTTCATCTGTCGCAATATACAGTATGTGTGCAGCCTCCCACGGCTGACATTCCGCAGTGACCACACACCACGCCGCAAGGCAACCGACAGCCTTGAGGAGCGAGATCGGCACCATGGTCGGTGCTGTGAGGTGTATACTATGGCAGTTGGATGTCAGGTCGGCCGGTGGGGAGTTCGGAGCGACCTGCGGACCCTGCAGTTCGTTCCTGAGAGGGGGGTGACGCAGAATCAGACCCTTGGTCTGTCCTGCCTCGATGGCTACTCAGAGCCGCCCCGACAGCGTCGAAGAACACGCGCGCATCGCAGAATACAGGCGCACGCTCCAGCGCTTACGTGTCGTGATCAGGACTCTGAATCGAGATTGTACGATGTATTGCGTGAAATATAGCGTGCATTATGCATTATTATTATTATTATTATGCATTATTGTTTTGTGTGCACACAGCTCGGATTGTGTCATGGAGCAGCAGGACTTGGTAAAAGTCCTTGAACTTTTCGTAGCTGGCAATACGAGTTCAGCACGATGACAGTCTGATGGAGCAGTATGGTGCAACGTGTTCTGTCGCTACTGCCGTGTGCTCTGCTGATTTGCTTTTCTGTTGATGCGTTCCCCAAGCAGGATTAAGTGAAACTCTGGCAGCGTGACTCGAGATCATCAGCTTCAAAAATCATGAACAGCAGGACTTTCGGGTTTTTGCAGTGGTGAAACTGAGGTTCTTGTGCGGCGGCGGTACTTTTGGGGTGTTTGGAAAACCCACAGATGGAAACCAAGGACTGAGGAGAAAATTATTTCCAAAAGTATCCGTAGACGCAATCCCCGGTACCCTGGACCTGCTTCAGCTCGCAACGCATCGCTTCGGGAGCGCTCCACAAGCGTCCCTTCACGAAGGTTAGGCTTGCGAGTGTTGGTTGGGAGTACAACGAAGGGCTTCGTGCGATATGGGGTCCATTGGCGGGTTAGTCTTGGAATGGTGCACCCGCCAAATGGGCACGTGATATGACACCAAATATGGCATACAACCCTACCCTCGCCTTCTACACCCAACCTAGTGGCCTAGAATCAAAGTATTCCTATATTCTAGAGCAACTTTGGTCTCTTAACACACATGCAAATTCTTTGGTCGAAAATCGACCTCCTTTCGGAAACCCTAATTTTAGCATGCACGCAAAATATATTGCCAATATATATATGGAGATCATATATGTACTATCCGGGGAAGACAAGTGATATGCCCCGGATGTAGAGGCAAGCAAAAAGGGGGAAAACGCCAACTCAACATACTTCTACACGTACTTGGACGCCAAGTACGTGAAAAAGCGCACTTCTTGGAGAACACTCAAAATAAATAACCATTTGGGCCTATGGAGTTGGGATCCTTTGGCCTCATCCTATGACTATGGGGGGCAAAACCTCATACACAGAGCCTATGAGGCACGTTAATTCGTTCTTGGGCGCTTGAACGCTCGTAACCCTTGTTATTTCACTTGGGGGTTCAAAGCGCTTTCGGCCGCCCAGATTTTCTGGGGAAAATCTGGGACGCGGTGCGTTTTATCAAGGAGAAAATTGCGGATCACTCGAAGACTGTTTCAGGTAGGTAGGGTAGGTAGGTATCTTCGGGAGCTCGGGATGCCTCCTTTGACAGTGCAGGAAGAAGGTCTTACCAAGGGGACGTCCTGTCCCTCCCACTGCCCCATGTCAGGTGCCTCTTGAGCCGCTCCCGCATGTGCTTGGGAAGGCATTGTCGCGGCCACCCGGTCCATGTGTCCCAGGTGGGAGGGTGTCCCCACATGTGTCCATGGGTAGGGCCACATGCCCCCTCCTTTGGGCGGCAGCTCTGGGGGGCTGCCCAGCCGTGTGGAGTATCTCTCACCACAAGGGGTATTGCTCCCGCTTGTCTACGGTACGACCGCCTCACCCTTGTGGCTTGAGTTGCGGGGCCACTCTGCTTGGCAGGTGACCCCCTCCTGGACTGTGTACCGGCTCGCCTGTCACCGGTTGCTTCAATGGCTCCGGTTGACGTTTGCCATGGTCCCCGATGCAGCCTGGCCGGGCTCGGACCAGTGGCCTTGGAGTACCGCTCCTGCCACTGGCCCGGTGGGTCGGCTGGGTCGCCCCAGTGCGTCCGACCCATGGGGTATTGGTTCTTTCCTGTCCCTCGGCCGCCCTACGTGTGTGCAGTGTCCTGGGCCGCTGGGCTCCTGTTCACCGGTGTGCCCGCGCGGTTTGCTGTGGTGCGCCTGCGGTGTCCTGGGCCAGCTGGCTCCTGTTCACCGGTGTGCTCGCTCGGTGTGTTGTCTTGCATGTGCGGTGTCCTGGGCCACTGGGCTCCTGTTCACCGGTGTGCGTGCTGTGTGTGGTGCGCGTGTGCCATGGGTGGTTGTGTCCCTCTTCCTCCCCCCCTAATTTTCGTTTTTTTTTTTTACCTTTTTTTTTTTGGGAAAAAAAAAGAAAAAACAAAAAAGAGAAAAACCGGGGCGCGCGCACACTGCAGGCACAGGCACGGGCAGCTGGTGCGGCAGTGCAATAGAGTTGTGTCCTCTGGCGTGTGTCGTCGGTGCTGTGGCGGCAGTCGCGCCCCAGGGGTGCGGCTCGCGCGTCCTGATGTACACGGGCTTGGGTCAGGGTGGATTTGGTGAGGTGTCTCTTTGCTTCTGGAGCTGGCTGGTTAGGCGGCTGTGTGGGCTGTGGGTGTGGGCTGTGGTTACGTTGTTCCCTCGGCGGGCTTGGTTAGGAGTCAAGAGTTAGCGGTTTCGGGGTGTGGCTCGGGTTTGATTTGTGCTTGGGTTCTGGCTCGGTTAGGCGGTTGCGCGGGGCCGGGCGTGTGGGTAGCGGCGTCCACGGGGTCGTGCGCCCGAGGCGAGTGCGGGGTGGTGCTTGCGGGCCGGCTGGTGGCCGGTGGCCTCACTGGGAGTCCCACACGGAGGGGTCGACGGGCGTGCCGGGGGCGTACGCAGCGTGCAGGTTGGGCAGCAGCGGGCGCACGTGCAGGGCGTCGGCGTGCCCGATGAGGACCTCACTGAGGACCGAGGGGTTGGCGACAAGCAGTATGCGATGCCCGGGAGGGGTGGCGGCGAGGAGCGGGAGGATGTCCGCGGCCCGCAACGTGGGGGCGAACACGACGTGGGCCGGGTGCGGCCCCGGGAGCGGTGCCGGGGGGAGCAGGACCACAGGACGGCGGTCTACTGTGAGGTGCCAAGTGGCGTGATGGTGGAGGAGCCGGACTAGGGCGCTGCTGTGGCGCAGTGTGTGGGGCTGGGTGATGGGCGGCGTGGGGACGTGCGGCGGGAGGGGGGGGGGCGGGGCGGTGGCGTGGGAGGGGGCACGGCGGAGGAGTGACGCCAGCGACGTGTGTGTCGTGCTGAGGGTGGAGAGGAGCCCACGGTAGCGGGCCTGGGTTCGGCGCCTTTGGGCGTAGTGGTGCTCGTTGTCGTGTGCGTTGGCTTCCTTCGGCGTCCGGTTCGTTTGGTGACTTCTGGGCGGTGCCTGGCGTGGCGCCCCGTGGTGGTGGTTTGCTGGGTAACGGGGTTAGATGGCGGCGCCGCTGGCCGGGGGGTCAGGCGCGTCGTGTTGTGTGGCGCGCAGGGCTCCTGGGGTGCTGTGGGTGTCGCCGGTGTCGGTGCGCCGACGCTTGTGGGGTGGTGAGGGGGTGTGTGCGTGCGGGGCTGGGCTTTGGTTGATGTCCCACAGGCGGATGCCGTCTCGCTGCGTTTCCTGGACGGTCTCCCGCAGGCGCCTGAGGACATACGGGTGGTCCTGGGGCGCGGGGTGGTTGCGGGGGTGGACCCCCAGGGGCTGGAGCGCATCGGCCAGCATGGCTTCCCATGCGGCCTGCGGCATCCACCCCCCCGCTGGCCGGAGGCGGCAGTTCTCCACCGACCCCTTGCGGGACCGATGGACCAGGCCCTCGAGGGAGGGCTCTCCCCGGGCCCACTTCCGCAGCTCCCAGAGCTGCGTGTGGGTCCAGCGCTGCCACCACTGTTCCTGGGCGGGCCTGCGGTCTATGGCGGAGGAGTGGGCGTGGGTGGGTGTGACGGGGTCGTGGGGACCGGCGGCGGTGGCGGGCCTGGGGGATTCCTCGTAATCCTGTTCCGTGGGGGTGCGTGGGGAGTGGGGGTGCACGCGGATGTGGACCCGCGGGTGTGCGCGTACGGTCTCCGCCTCGGGGTTGGGCGGGGATTCGCGGCGGCGGCGGTAGTGGGGCATGCGTTGCATGTGGGCTGTCATCGAGGGCCGGTAGGGGGGCGGGGACGCTGCTGGTGGACCCTGGCGTCGTTCTGGCTTGGTCGGGAGCGGTCCGTGGGCCTGGGGTGCGGGCTTTGAGAGGTGGCGGGACGAGGTACGTCGCGCTTCGGCCGCGGCGCGCTCCGCCATGAAGGTGGTGGCGGTGGCGTCGGTGACGGTGGGGGGGCGCCGCGCTGGGCGCTGCTGCCTTCGGGCCTGGGACGGCTGGGGCCGGATGTCGTAGAGGACGTCCTCGCGGGGCCGGGCTCGCGCTGCCGTCGTGGCGCCGGGTTTGGGCTTGGGTTCGGGCTTGGCTGCGGGTTGCGGTCGTGGCGTGCTGACGGGTTTGGGTGGCCGTTTGGCGGCGGTCTTGGGCTTCGGCTGGGTCGTGGGTGTGGGCTTCGTCGGGGCGTGGGCCTTGGCGGCGGCGGGGCTGCTCGCGGTGGGGGCGGGTTTGGAGGCCCGTTTGGGAGGTGTCCCCCGCAGCCTGGGGGGTGGAGTGCTGGATGAGGACGTGTTGGTGGTGGTGGATGAGGTGGTCGTGGTGGTGGAGGTTGTGGATTCGGAGGCGGAGGAGAGGGCTGTGGGAGACGGCGGAGGGTCCTGGGCCTCGGGGGCGGGCGTATGATGCTGGGTCCTGTAAGTAGCGAGAACGAGGGTGCAGGTTCGGGCACCGGGCGTGTGCGCGCGTTTTCCCTGGTGATCCGTGCGTGCTGGTGCTGGCGTGGCGGCGTTGTCTCGGCTGCGCGGGCACGTGGGTTACCCGGGGGGTGGCCATATCTGCTCCAGGACGTGCGGGTGTGTCTGCTGGAGGTAGTCGAGGGTCTGGAAGAAGCATCGCTGGATGCCGGGCATGTCCTCCTCTGTGAGGTGGGGGTAGTTTTGGGTGGGGGTGTCTGGGCCCGGCCACAGCAGCGTCATGAGGCGGGCTGCTACCTTGTACGGGCATAGTTGTAGGGTGGAGGGGCGTGGGGGGTTGGGTCCCCTGCGGTTTGGGGGGGCTTCCCTCTGCTGGGGGCGCAGCGTGACCACCCACACCCATCGGTCCGTGGGGATCCCCCAGGTCCGTTGGGTCCACTTGGCGAGGCAATACATCGCCCTACCAAGGCCCTGGTAGCCGCTGCGGATGGAAAGCAGCGTGTCCAGGGATTTGGGTTCCCACGTGCCCCAGATGTGGGGGTCGTCCGGGTCGTCCCCCCTGGCGTACGTGTCGGGGCCTGGGTTGTGTGGGGGGGGGGCGTAGTCGGCGGGGAGGAGGGAGTCGGTGCCGTGTACCACCCAGTGGTCTGTGGGTGCGTTGTAGGTGGTGGTGGAGAGGGTGTAGTGCAGATTGTACATGAGGGTCATGTACGTGGAGGGGGCTGGCTGCTGCTCGTCAGGGATGGGGATGTCCCCCGGGACGTGGTGCCGGAAGTTGCTCAGGGAGGCCATCCGGGCTACCCATGTTTCCCGCTCCCACTCTTTGGTGCTGTCGGGGTTGGCGTCGGGTGGGGGGTGGGCCATGTCGGGCTCGTGGTAGCGGGTGCGGCCCTTGGTGTCCACCCGCCCCGGCACGGGGTGTCCGACCAGGTGTCGCCCCCAGTCGATGGGGGGCACCCAGATCTGGCTCCCCGTGGGGGGCGGGCTCTCGCCGTCTGGGGTGGCGCGTGGGGGGCGCTCGTGTCGGGCGACGTGGAGGAAGGCGTCGAAGAGGAAGTCTCTTGCGCCTTCCCCCAGGGTGGCCGCCTGGACCAGGGTGGCCGCCCGGATGGGGGTGCTGGTGCCGGAGGTGCGAAGGTACAGCACGACGTCCTGTTCCCCGAGTCCCCGGAGGTGCTGCCGTACCGCTGCGGGGTTGTGTAGGGCGTAGGGTTCGGCCGGTGCGGCGACTGGTGGTGCGGGGTGTGAATGGGGGGGGTGGTGTGGGTTGGGGGGGGTGGTCGTCGTTGACGCGCGTGGATTCCGGTGATGGGGTCTCTTGTTGCGGTCGCGGGAGGGGGGATTCGCGGTGGCGTGTGTCGGCGGGGGTATTGACGTCAATTGGCTGGTGCTGGCTGCCGCGTGTTGTGTCCCTGGCCTGGTCTCGGGGGGCGGGCGGGGAGGGTGGTCTGGGGGTGGCGCTGTTGGTGGTGGGGGGGGCGGGGGTGGGTGTTGTGCTGGCTGGGGGTCTGGGCGTCCCTGTGGGTCGTGTGGGTGTTGCGTGTGTGCGCCGTGCGGCCCTTGCGGTTCTTGACTGGTTGTGGTGCCGGGGTGTGGGTGGGAGGCGGCCGCATGAGCGTCCGGGTGGGGCTGTGGTCCGTATGTAATGGGTGGCTGCTGGTTGATGGTGCTCACTGGTATGAGGTGTGGGTGGGGGGGCTGCTGGTGGTGGTGGGGTGGGGGGGGCGGGGGTGGGTGTTGTGCTGGCTGGGGGTCCGGGCGTCCCTGTGGGTCGTGTGGGTGTTGCGTGTGTGCGCCGTGTGGCCCTTGCGGTTCTTGACTGGTTGTGGTGCCGGGGTGCGGGTGGGAGGCGGCCGCATGAGCCCCCGGGTGGGGCTGTGGTCGGTATGTGATGGCTGGCTGCTGGTGGATGGTGCTCGCTGGTATGGGGTGTGGGTGGGGGGGCTGTTGGTGGTGGTGGGGCGCTCCTACTAGGCCCTGGTGTTGCTGGTGTGGGTGCGCGGCTCCTCGCGGGTCCATGGGGGTGTACCGTGGCTCGTATGTCGTGGGCCCGTGTAGCGGGGGCGGCGGGTGGTGCTGGACCGCGTGGTGGTGGTGTAGAGGGTGTGCCGGTTGTGTGTGGTACCCCGGCATTGGTGGGTGTGGTGGCAGGGGCTAGTGGTGGTGGAATACGTGATGGTGTGGTGCGGTGATGTGCGCTATGTGGGGTGGGTGGTTCGCAGGGCCTGGTTGTGCTGGGGCGTGGTTGGGATGTAGCTGGTGGGGGTCGCTGTAGGTTTGGGGCATTAGGGGGTAGGGGTTGGGAGGGACGGGGGCGTGGTGGTGGTGTTGGTGGTGCCATGTCCCCTGGCTCTGCGCGTATGGTGGTCCTGGCATGGTGTGGACGTGTGTGGGCGGTGGTGGCTGACTGGGCTGCAGGGTTTGGGTGCTGCGGTACGGTGGTGGTGGTGGGCGCTGGCGGTGGCGGTGTTGTTGGTGTGCCCCGGGGGTCTGGGCGTGGGGTGGTGCGGTGTGGCTGGACCCGGGCCTTGGTCGGGGCGTCGCGCCCTGCTGGTGGGCGCGTTGGCGGGCCCCCTGACCTGTCTTGGTCTTCTTGGCCTGGTGGCTGTCGGGGGCGGGTGAACCCCCATGTCCCTGTGGGGGCGACGGGGAGCGGGCGTGCCAGCGGTGTGCCTCTTGGAAGCTCGTCTTGAGGCCTCTGACGTAGGTTTCCTGGTCCGTGAGGCCCATCCGCGTGGCGGTGGCCTCGTCGGGGGCGGCCAGGTGGGCGTCCCGAAAAGACGCCAAGCCCTCCGGGGGCTTCTGTTGTGCGGGGTGGGGGTGGTGTGCCGGGTAGAGGAGTGCGCTGAGTTGGTAAGGTGTTCCCTTCCGTCGGCCGAGGGCGTTTTTGAACCGGCGGCAATTGATTCGGAGGTAGGCTGCTATCTCCTGTGGTGCTGTGTCGGCCCACGCTTCCGGCGTTGGAACTGCTGCTTGGGGGGCCGGGAGTTGTGGGTCTGGGAGGTGTAGGTCTCGGTGGTGGAGGTATAGGGCGAGGAGGATGTGGCGGGCCGCCACGTTCAAGCCGCCTCCGCTGT
The DNA here is from genome assembly GCA_964036045.1 of Eutreptiella sp. 'Long Island Sound 2002'. Taxonomy (NCBI): domain Eukaryota; phylum Euglenozoa; class Euglenophyceae; order Eutreptiales; family Eutreptiaceae; genus Eutreptiella; species Eutreptiella sp. 'Long Island Sound 2002'. Next base: position 51,935,064 of record OZ038389.1, on the reverse strand, counting down.
GGCGTAGGGGTGGGCTGTGGGGGGGCAGGGGTGTGCTTCCCGTGGCCACGGCTATGGTCCATGTGTGGTCCGCCGCGTCCGCCACGTAGTACCCTCCCAGGTGGTCCCGGAGGGTGTCGGTGAGGAACCCGAAGAAGCTGGGGTGGCTGGCGGGGGGAGGTGCGGCTGGGGCCGCAGGCCGCTCGCGGTGGCGGGGGTTGAGGTCCCCGCAGTGGGGGCAGCGGGTGAGGCGGTGCGCGGCTCCCAGGCAGACCCAGTGGTCTGGGTTGCAGGGCAGGGCTGTCTGTGGTAGCCGCCGGCGAACGCAGAGGGGACATGCGGTGGCTGGGGGTTGGTAGTACCTGTGGACGGACGGCGGCGTGGGGGGATGGGGGCTGGTGGCGCGGGCATGCTGGTGGGAGTGTGTGCGGTGCCTGTGGTGTCCGTGTGTGCTGTGCCAGTGCTGTGCTCGGTGGATGGTGTGTAGACGTGGTGGGGGTTCCGTGTTGGTATGTCACGGGGTAGGTTCTCATGGTTGGTAGAACAGGAGTTTGAGGAGGTGGGCTTGGTCTGTTGGGGGCAGGGTTGCCGCATGCTGCAGGTATTTGTGGGTGCGGTATGTGAGCTGCTCCGCCGTCTTGGCAACGGCCGTCCGCTGCATGTGCGCCGCCGTGGCCTGGGGTCCTCCGCGTGGGTGCGTAGCAAGGTGTAGACGGCACTGGGGACGAGTCCCCTGCGGACTGCCTCGAGCACCTCCGTCTGCTTGAGGACGGTGGTGAGTTGTTGGGTCGCCGGGGACTGCGTCAGCCATCCGGCGTGCTGTGCGATGGTGTGGGTTGGGTTCCAGTCTGTGAGGGTGTCCAGTCCTCTGTACAGGGGGCACGCCTTGAAGTGGTCCCATGTTTCTTCTTCCGCGTGGCTGCAGATGCATTTGGTGTGTCCTGCGGGGACGTGGATGAAGCGGCGTGTATACCATCGGTGGTATGGGGTGAGGAGGGGCAGTTGTTTGAGGGCGAGTTGGAGTCGGGGCTTTTGTAGGTGTGCTGGGAGGCTATCCGGGCGCAGGGCGGAGTAGTAGAGGGGGGTGTGGACGGAGTCTTCGAGGCGTCGGAGGAGTTCGGTGTTCGCTGGGTGGCCCAGTGTGGTGGCCAGTTGCTGGATGGGTGTGGGGTAGTGGTACTGCTTGTCTCGATCCGTGTACGGCGTGTCCTCGGGCATCCATCGGGGGGGCTGTGTGGCCGGGGGTATCGGGGGCAGATGCTGCAGGTGGCTGTGGTGTGGGATGTCCAGTCGCACGCGTTCGAGCCCTGGGGTGTGGTTGGTGTTCTGGTGTTTGGCCTGCGTGTCTGCGCGTCCATTGCCGTATGCGTAGCGGTGTGACTCCTGCTTGACGATGTGTAGGGCGTCCTGGGGGTGCATGCCCTTGAAGGCCATCCATAGTCCCAACGCTTGTGTGGTGAGGCCGGACTCGAGTGCTTTGTGGAGGGGCAGGTCCGCAAGGCGCCTGGTGAGGTGGATGTCGACCGTGGCGTCCACGACTACCCAGATGTTGCGGGGCCGGATCGTCGTGGGTGGCGGTGTGGCGGTGACGGCGTCTGCCATGGTGCGCAGTTCGCCGTGGGAGGACGCCCCAAAGATGGTGGCCCCGGTGTGGTGTTCCACGTGGAGGCCGTCCGCGTGCCAGGTGATGCGCACGGAGGCGCAACCGACCGTGGGGGTGCGTTGCTGGGTGCCGGATGCGTCAGTGAAGTAGATGATGTCGGTGTCGCTGGGTATGGGTAGGCGGGCGATTGCTGTGGGGTGATAGACGTACATGGGGTTCCCCTGGGCGGTTCTGGCGGTGATTTGCGTGGGCTGCAGTAGTGGCGCTGCATAGACGCCTATCCCCTGGGTGATGATGGCCTGGGCTCGTGGGGTGAGGCGGAGGAGGCCCCTGTCTGGGCGTCCCTGGGTGATATACGCGTACATCAGGTGGAAGAGGTATCCCGTGTTGGGGTGGAACTTCTGGCACGTGATGGTCTGTCGCCGCTCCTTGTCGTCTTTGTCGCCGCGGAGGGTGGGGCATTTGTGCTGTAGGGGGCGCATGGCTGCCTCCTGAGGTCCTGCGCGGTGTGGGTCGCAGCGGTCGTACCCCATGGCTACGCTGTCTGGGTCTGCCCGCTCGTTGGTGAACGTCCATATCGCCGTGGGTGTTCGGGTCCAGGCTACGTGCGCCGGGTGGTCTGGGGGTACCGTGTGAAACCAAGGGGAGAGCCATGCCTGCTGGTCGGCGGTGGCGGCGGCGGTAGGGGTGTGGTAGTGGGTGGAGATGAGGTGCAGCAGGGGCCACGGAGTGTCGAGGGCTGCCGGGCCGCAGTGCCAGCACGTGCGTGGTATGCCCTGGTCACTGTGTCTGACTGGTGGTACATCGGTCTCCGGTGCATTGCGTTTGGGGATGGACCAGGGGGCATGGTGTCGCTGGACAGTGCGGGTAGCATGTTTGTGGCCGTGTGGTGCTAGTAGCAGGATGGTGGGTGGTGTCCAGCCTTGGGCTGACGGGATGGGCTCCCCCTGCGTCGTGCCGCTGTCGTTGGGGGTCTCGTGCTCGCTCGGGCGGGGCCGGGGGTGCTGGCGCTGGAAGGCTGTGTACGCCGTGTCGATGTCCTTGGGCCCCGGCATGTCGCGCCCTGCCTTCGTAGCACATGCGCGGAGGTACGCTTGGAAGACGTGGCGTGCTGGCCATTGTGGGTCGGAAAGGAACGGGGCGTGGTGGGCGTCGCATTGGGCCATGATCTTCATCTGTGTTGGGGTGATATACACTATGGTGATGGTGGCCCCTACGAGGCGCAGGGTGTCCACCTCGCCTGCCGGGCGTCGGTGGATGTCGGTGTGTGTGGCCACGAGTGGCCCCTGTTGATCGCAGTGGTGGTTTGTCAGGATGGCGTGTGTGTGGTGCGATAGGAGGAGTTGTAGCTGGGCCCAGATGCCAGTGCCCACGGAGGTGGAGACGCCGTGTTGCGCCAGTATCCACCGGGGGCAGGTGTTGGGGGCCATTTGCGCTTCTTTTATGCGAATGGCTGCCGCCTCGCGTTGGTGGTTGTGTGTTACCCTGTGTAGGAGGTGTGCTGCGTGTTTGGCATAGGCCATGTCGACCAGGGCGCCTGTATTGTCTCTGTAGTAGCGCCAGTGGGCCATCATGGCCTCCTTGGGGAAAGACGTGGGCCAGCCTCCGTGTTGCGCCCATGCCTTCGTCACTTGCTGTCAAGCGTGGCGTAGTGCGTCTTGGGGGCGCGGGAGGTGCAGGGCTTGGTACCCGATGGCCGCGTTGAGCACTGCTTCCATAAAGTACGCCAGGCCCTGCGTAGACAGGAGGTCCCCCCTGGCAATTTGGGGTAGCCGGGCGAGGCGCTCTTCTAGCTTGCTTGGGAGTCTGATGTGGTGGTGCCGCGTGGCCTGTGTGACTCCCAGGTGGACTGTGGTGTCTTCCAGGTGTAGGGGTTCGCCTTTCCGGATGTGGGGGGTGGGGGTCTTGGCGTCGGCCAGCCCGACCGATTTGCGGGAGTGCACTAGGAGCTGGTGGGCGTCCAGGTAGGTTGTGGTGAGGTGGAGAATGGCGGACGCTTGTTCGGTGGTTGTTGGTAGCCCTACGTTCTCAGGGTCGCGGTGGCGGGTGGCCGTAGTTAGGAGGTTGTCGTCCGCGAAGTTGATAAGGGGGGACCGTAGCGGGTATGGGGCGTACCCCGGGTATACCCGTGCCAGCTCGAATGCCAGTGGCAGGGTGACGAGGAGGTAGAGGAAGGGGCCTTCGGCGCCTCCCTGGGGGACCCCGCTGTCTGTGCCGGTCCAGGGGGTGAGGCCTGCGGCTGTGATGACGGCGTAGAGTCGGGTCTGGATGTTCCCGGTCATGAAGGATAGGATTCGGAGGCCCATGGCATCCCATACCTCCGTGAGGAGCCGGTGTAGGGCGTGGGGGAACGCGCCTTGGACATCGAGGGAGGCGATGATCATCTCGTAGGGGTTCATGTCCAGTGCGGTGTCCTGGAGGAAGATGGCCTCGTGGGGGGACCTGCCGGCCATGGCTCCCCACATGCTGGCGGGCACGTGGGCGAAGACCGCTGGCGCGATGCGGCCTAGGATGAGCGTCCACACCAACTGGACCTCGGTGGTGGCGCAGACTATGGGCCACCAGTTCCCCGGCTGCGCCCAGTCCCCCTTTTTGTAGAGGGGGTGGACCAGGTTGGCCCACTCAGGGGGGATGGGCGTGGCGCCCGTGACGATGTCCCACAGGCGGGCTGCCAGGCGGCGTTTGACGGGCAGGGTGAGACGTTGGTACGCTTCGGCCGGCAAACCGTCGACGCCGGGCACGACCCCCTTCTTCAGGCGGTCTAGGGCGCGGTGCAGTTCTGAGATGCTGAAGGGGTCGTGTTCGATGGCGCGCCGCTGTTCCCGGTTGAAGACCCTGGGCACATGCTCGCGGATGGTGTTTCTGGTGTGGGGGTCGAGCTCGGGGAGGGCGTCTCCGTGTTGTGCCTGGAAGCTGTCCAGGACTGCCTGGAGGACGGCGTCAGGGTCATTGGTGAGGCCTCCTTCGGGGGTGCGTACCGCGTGGATGGTACGGCGCCCCGTGTCCTCCAGGATGCGGCTGACGTACCCTAGGGACTTGTACGGCGTGTCGTCTCTGCCGTATCTTTCGCGTTCTTGGGCTGCGGCCGCTATGCGGTGGGCGTGCCATTCCTGGAGTTGGTGGCGGCGGGTGGTGAGGAGCGCACGGAGGTGGGCGTCCTGGTCTCGTGCCTCCGGTATGCTGGGGCGTAGCAGGGTGGCGAGTTCCTCTTTCGTGGTCCAGATGTCATGGACGAGTTGCTGGAGGGTGAGGTCTGGTGGTGCTCCCGTGTGGTTGGTGTCACGCTCCATGCCGCATGCTTGTGCCACCCGGCGCATGGCGGTGGTGAGTGTCGGTGCACCCGGGCGGCGCAGGATGGCGTGTAGGGCCCTGTTATACCTGTGCCAGGCGCCGTGGTCGTCCTCGGCCGGGAACTGCAGTGTGGGTGGGAGGGTGTCGTCTGGCAGGGTGGCCGCGGGTGGGGGTAGGTTGGGGATGATGAGGTCGATGTAGAGGGGCCGGTGGCCCGTGCCTGTGGGCGGGAGGTCCCCGTAGGCTGCTTCGTGGACGCGCACCGTGGTTGGGTCCCCGTAGCACGTGTCGATGCGGGATGGCTGGGTGCCGGCTTGGTGGAGGTAATGGGAGGGTGTGCCGGTGAGTCCTGCCGTGAGGTGGGTGAGGCCCAGTTGGTGCCTGGCGTCCCGGACAGCTGTGTCCGTGGCTGTGGGTGGGCCGGTGCGGTCGTCGTCGGTGGGGGCGGCGTTTAGGTCGCCTATGATGATGGTGGGTGCCAGGAGGGAGAGTCGGTGGTACGCCAGGCTCAGGGTGTCCAGGAAGTCCTTGGTCTCCTCCCCGAATGGGACGTGCGTGAGTAGCACGTTTAGCTGCCATCCGGGCCCCACGCACTCGTACGCCCCGAGGCGACCATCCACTCCGAGGTCGGGGTGGGCATGTACCGTGACCGACGTCTTGTGGTAGAGGGGTACCCCCCGTTCCCAGTGGGCGTGATATTTGTTCCCCTCCGGGTCCAGGATCGGTGCTGGCTCGGGTTGGTCCGCTCTGCGGAGGGCTTGCTCCAGGAACCCCAGGAGGTCTGCGCCTTGGGGGTACGGCCCGGGCATGGCTTGCAGTGTAGCGGCCTTGCTGGGGTCGTAGGTGACCGTGGGCTTGTTGAGGATGTTGATGCGGGCGTGGGCTTCCGCAGGCGCCGGTTTCATGGGACCGGTAGTTGGGGGGGCGGGCCGTGTCCGGCCCTGGCCCCGTCAGGCGTCGAGGAGGTCGATGACGCCCTGAGCTGCGGGTGCCCTGCGGTTCCGCTTCTGGGGCTGGGGTAGGGCCCATGCATTGTGGACTTCGCCCGTGTACTCGGTGCCGGTGAGGTGCTCCGTGTCGGGGGTGCACAGCTGCATGGGGACCATCTCACGACCGGTTCGGTCTCGCCAGAGTTCGATGGTGCGCCCCAAGTTCTTGTCGTTGGGGGTTGCCGGGTCCCACTTGACGTGGATCTTGAACCCCTGGTGGTCCGCGGTGACGAGGTACCGGTGCTTGACCTCCCCTGCGGCCCATATCCACTTGGAGGGGCCCGCGGCCGTGGGGTACTCGGAGGGCAGCTGCACCCGGGTGCCGATCGCGTATTCGGGATACAGGGCAGCGGCTTGCTCTTTGGTCCAGCTCTTCGGCTTGGCCCTTGGCTTTGGCGCGGGTTTGGCCTGTGTGGGGGCCTTGCGCTTCTGCGCACCTTGGCGGCGTCGGGCAGCGGGTCGTCCCTGTTGGGGAGGTGCGCCCTGGGGCTGCTGTACGGGTGCGTGGCCCGGTGCAAACACGGCATGTTCGCGGGCGGCTGGGACGTCGGGCTTGGACGTGGGGACGGGGTCCTTCAGCTGGAACACTTGCTTGGTCATGAGGCCAAGCACTTCCTCGGCCTCCTGCAGGGCGTCCGGCGGGTCCGTGGGCCAGGTGAGGAGCCGGTGCCCGGTGCCTGCCCCGTGGCGGCGCATGTGGGCCGTGTAGCGGGTGGCGTGGCGTGTCCACGCTGGGGTGCGTTCCGGGGGGAGGGGGCCCTCTGGCGCCCCCTGCGCCCAGTAGAGGGCGTAGTGCAGCGCTTCCCAGGCTGCCTCTGAGGCGTGGGGGATGCGTGCGGCGAGTTGCAAGCGGTCCCCTCCGCGTGGTGGGGGCGGGACTTCGTCGTCGGGGGCGTGTGCCGTTGCCCGTTGGACCCTGCCGTGGTCGTCCCATTCCACCGTCCACCAGATGTCCCGGTGTTTGAGGATGTGGACCTCCGTGGTGGTCGGGGGGGCGTCCATGGCGTCCCAACTGACAAGCTGGATGGGGCGGACCGCAGGGTGGGTCTTCGGGGGTGCTCGCATGTTGAGGATTTGGTGGATGTCATCAGCGGTGGGGCCCGCGTCGGGGGCGTCCTGCGCTGCTTGGGCCAGAGGTGGGGAGGGGCGGTCCTCCCAGAGGCGGGAGGCGGACGCCGTGGCGTACATGGCTGCGATCAGGACGTGTTCTGTCAGCCCTTCCACCATGAGGTGGTTTTCCCCCTCCAGGTCTCGGGGGATGGTGGCTTCCGCCTTTAGGGTGAGGAGTGCGATGGCGCGTTTGACTCCAGGTGTGGCGTGCGTCGGCTCATCTGGCGGGCGTCCGTCGGATGGGGTGTGGGGGGGGCGCTTCTGGAAGGGGGACGGTCCCATCGCCAGGTGCTCGGCAAGGTGTAGCGGTATGGCGTGGTGGTGGTCCGCTGCGGGCAGGAGGTAGGGGTGTGGGTCCCCGGGTATCGTGCCGAGGAATATGCCCCCCCTGTAGGTAGGGGTGGGCAGGGGTTGCTGCAGAGCGCCTGCGCATGGTAGCGCGCACCGAGGGTTGCAGTGGGTGCATGGGGCTGTTATGGGGTGTGGTACCGCGTACACGGTGAAGGGCCCTACCGCGCGCTGGATGTGGCGGGGGATGATGTTGCGGAGGTCCGCCACCCGTGCCGTGCGGCTTTCGCCATAGTATATCCAGAGCGTGTCCTCCAGTGCCATTTTGGGGCGTAGTTTGCGAGCCAGTAGGTTCAAGGTGCTTTTGTGGGTGGCCTCGGTGACGGTGCCGGGTCCAGCGTTAATGCGTGGGAGCAGGTGGTTTTGGTGGTGTGTCGCGGCCCGTCTGCGGGCGGTGTGGAGGGCGGTGCTGTCGGCGGGAGGGGGCGCGTGTTGGGTGGGCCTTTTGCGCGGGGTCGGGGCGACGTGTAGGGGATGCTTCCATGCCGGGCGCGGGTGGTGTTGCGGTGGCTGGAGGCGAGGGTAGGTGGTGAAGGTGTATATGGTGACGGGGGAGCGCTCATGCGTGGCCTGGAGGTAGTAGTGGTCGTGACCCGTGTTGTGGGTGACGATGACGTTTGGCGTTGGTATGTCGAGTGGAGTGCGGTATTGGGGAGTTGTTTGGTGATGCGTGCCGTCGCGTCCCCCGTTTTTGGCGCGGTGTCGTGGGGCACGAGGATGTCGACTGCCCACGCATCGTGGGCGGGGAGGTCGAGGTCCGGTAGGGTGGGATGAATGGGGCGTCCCCGGAAGTGTGTGAAAGCTGGGTTGTGGCGTGCCGCCGTTTCCTTGATGATGGACGGTGCCCACTGGGGTGGCGCCCCAACTTGCTGGGCCATGGCAGCGACGGCGCGGGCGATCGCTGTGAGGTCTGGGCCGATGCCAGGCTGGTCTGCCGGTGGCTGCAGGCCCCCTTCTGGTGCGGGGTGGTGCCACCATAGGGTGTAGCCCTTTTGTGTGTCATCGTGGGGGCTGTGCACGAGGCCTTGGTGGTTGGAGATGGCGGTCTTGAGGGCTTCCGCTGCCTCGCGGTGGAGGGTGCGCGTGTAGGCCCAGACTCCGGTGGGGGGGGCCGCCCCGGTGTGGGATTCGGCCGTGGTGGGGGCCGGCTCGAGGGTGTGACTGGTGAGGGAGGGTCTGTGCAGTGCTTCGTGCAGGGAGGCGCACACGTGTGCCCACCTGTCCGCCCATCCCTGTTGCGCGCTTCCTGCGTCTGCTCCTGTGGGCAGTCGCACGATGACCACGTGCCAGGGGTGTGACCCCGGTACTACGGTGGGGGGTGTGGTGTGCTCGTGAGCGTGTAGCCACACTGCGGTGTCTGCGTTCGCCGTCACGTAGTCCTCTCCCTCCGCTGTGTGGACGTTTTCGACGGCGGCCACTCCCTCCAGGGTGAGGAGGAGGTGTGTGCCGGGGGGCTGCGCGTGCGTCTCCGCGTCCCGGAGCCACAGGTACGTGAGCGCCACGGTGCCGGGGAGGATTTCCCCCCACGTGAAGGTGCCTTCGGGTGATGCCCACTGCAGGGGCAGTGTGCGGCGTCCCCGCGAGTCGTTGGTGGCATGGTAGTCGTGGGGGAGGTGACGTTTGGTGAGCCGGTGCGGCATGCGTTCGGTGGTGGCTGTGGGGGGGTCCCAATTACATTCCTCCGGGGGGGGTGCGTCTGCGTCGTCCTCCTGTGGCTGGGCCAGCGGCAGCGCCTGTGCATTGGGTGTGGCGTCGGGTACTCCGCTGTGCGTGAGGATGTAGAAGCCCTCGGGGGTGAGTTGGAGGATGATGTCCCACTTCGCCGTTTGCTCTGGGGACCACTGGTGGGGCCCGTCCTGCGGTCGGTGGAGGGTGACCTGGTGGCCCCATCTCCAGCTGTGGTAGGCGAGGAGGCTGAGGACGGTGTCTTGCTCCGGGTCCTCCACGCTTTCCACGTATGCCGTCATGTCGGTGACGTCGACGGCGTACTCGTCCTCCCATTCTTGTGTGGGGGTGCCTGGAGGGGGGGGGGCGGTGGTGTACCCGTGGAGTCCCGGCTCCGTGACGTCGGGCAGGTCGTGCTGGAGGGACGCCCAGTACTCGGCGGGCCCGTTGCTGGCTTTGTGGGTGGGGTGGTGGCACCGCAGGGCGTTGTGACAGGTGCGTCCAGGGCGCCCGCTCGCGGGGGGGGGGGCGCGGGGGGGCATTATGCCTGCTGGGGTCCGCGGGGCCGCTTGCTGCGGGCTCGAGCTCCGGCGGGGTGAGGTCCATATGATGCTCCGTGTCCTCCGTGTGTTGGAATTCCAGTTCTAGCAGGCTGTCGATGTCCAGGGCAATGGGGTCATCGTGCGCGTTCACGTGTTGGGGTGCTGCTTCATGGCACGGCGGGCGTGTGATGCTGGTGTTCGGGGTACGTGCGGCGGCCGGTGCGGGGTCGTGCGCCGGGGGAGGCGCGCCGTTTGGCGTGGTTGTGGTGTGTGGCTGCGCGCTGGTGGCTGTCCTGGCCGGCGGTGTTGCCCCTGTGTGCGGTTCGGGTTGTGGCCGGTGGTGGGTGTTGAGCTGGCGCGAGGTGTGCGGGGATTCCAGGGGTGGTGCCGGTGGGGTGGGGTGCGGAGTCGGCGGGGCGCGGCTTTGTTCCTGTGTTGGTGGGCTGTGGTGTCCCGTGCCCCCGGGTGGGGGAGGCAGGTGCGGTGCGGTATGGTGGTGTTGTGCTGTGTGGTGGCCTTCCCGTTGGGGGGGGGGGGGCACCGTGTCCAGGTCTGGTGGGGTGGGTTGTCGCCCGTGGTTTGTCCTCTGGCGGTGTGGGGCAGCCCCGCGTGGTCTCTTGATCGTTCTCCTGGCGTGTTTCAGTACGTGGGCCGTGCGGGGTCGGTGTGGCGTGGGGCCTGGGGTCCCCTGGGGCGGGGTGTGCGGGACTGGAGTGTCGCAACCAGGGGGGTGTGGTCTTGTGGTGCTTGGGGGTGTCGGCCCGGCGTTGAGTGGGCCCAGTGGTGCGGGGTATTGCGTTCGCGGGGTCGGCGGGTCGCTGGGTCGCGGCTTCTTGGGCGTGCTGTGGCCCCGGTGCGGTGCCCGTGGGTGGTGAGTGGCGGTGTGTGGCTTCGGTGTATCGTTTCCACGGTGGGGGGGGGGCTATTTGCTCGGGTGTGGGGTGGGCCCGTGGTAGGTTGCCGGCGGGTGGCGGGTGTCGGGGCCTCACTGTGGGTGGGTATTCCGTGGTGTCCCCTTGGTGCGTCCCGTGGTGGTCTCTGGTCGGCTGGCTGAAGGGGGTTTTTGGGGTGTACCGCATCCATGGGGGCACCATTGTGTGTTGGGGCGCCGCAGCGGTGGGTGCGGCGGGTTGTGGGGGTGGGGCTTGTGTCGGTGTCGACCGTGTGGTTGGCGGCGGTGTGTCGTCTGTCGTCCTCGGCGGCTCCTAATGGTGGTCTGTTGTGGTGGTGCCCTGGGGGGTGGTCTTGGGCTTTGCGGTTCCTGGGAGGGTGCGGGACATGCGGGGTCGGGTTGGCTGGGGGGGGGGGGCGTGTTTGGGCTTGCGTGTTTGTGTTCTGCTCCCCCCGTGGCCGCTTCCTCTGCCTGTCCCTCACTCCTCTCTTTTCGTTGGCTTGTTTGGCTTTGTTTTTTTTTTTTGGGGGGGGGCTGGCTGGGGTGCTGTGCGTGGGTGTGGGTGTGTGCCGGTGTCAGCGCCGGTGTGGGCGTGGGTGTTGTGGGGGACGGGGGTCGGGTGGCTGTTGTGCTCTGGGTTCCCTGTGTGTGCGCCGGCCCCCAGGCTTCCGGGGTACCAGGGCGCCGGTCCGGGGGGGGCTGACGGCGGGTGGTTGGCGGCAGTGGTGGCGTGGCGCTTGCGTGGGTGGCTGCGGCTCCTGGTTAGTGTCTGCGTGGCGTGGCCGGGCGTGGGCGTGCGTGTGGGTGTGTTCATGGCGTGGGCTTATGGGGTGGCGGGCAGTGCGGGCGTGGTTGGTTTGTGTGGGTGTAGGGTATGTGTGCGCCGAAGGCGCAGTGGGTTGGGCTGGGGCACCATGGGCGATGCAATGGGTGGAGGAGATGCTGGTGACGCCTACGGGGGGGTGCTGTAGGCGTCGAAACGGTTTTGTGTTGTTGACGTGGGTGCTTCGGGTGACGCGCCGGGTGGCGACGGGGTTGGTGACACTGATGGTGTCATAGGTGACGGGGCGGGCGCTGGGGGGGCCTGCGGCTCCGGTGGTCGCTGTAAGTGGTGCAGTGGGTGGTGGCGTGACTGGTGATGCCGGCGGTGAGGGTGCTGCCGGTGACGTCGATGGTGAGGGCGCTGCGGGTGATGTCATGGGTGGTGGCGATGTTGATGTGGGTGTTGCAGGTGGTGTGCCGGTTGGTGGCGCCGCTGGTACTGTCCCTACGTAGGGTGTTGCCGGGGGTGCTGTGGGCGGTGGTGTCGTCGGTGGTGCCGATGGCGAGGGTGACGCAGGCGATGCACTGGGTGACGGTGAGGCCGGTGTGTGCCGTAGATGACGCGTTGGGAACGGGTGGTGGGGGGCCGGAGGGGGGTTTGCCGTTAGTGCAACGGGCGATGGTGGCGTTGGTGCCGCAGGTGGTGGCTTGGGTGATGGTGCTGTTGGTGATGCCGACGGGGTGGTTTGTCTGCCTGTCTGCCCGCGGAGTCGGTGCCGGCGTTGGGCGGTTGCCCGTGCGCGTGGTGGTCGGTGCGCCGGGCGTTTGGTGGGCGTGGTTGGGTGCGGGTGTGCGTGTTGGTGTGTACGTGGCGCGGGTTGCGGGGGGTCTTTGGGCGTCGGGTGCGCTGTTGCCGTGCGTGTGGTGGTTTGTGTTGTCTGGTGGAGCGTGGCCGGCGTGTGCGTTGCGTGGGTGTCGTGGGGTCTGGTCGGCGTTGGTGGTGTCGGTGTGGGTGTTTGGGGTTGGGTGCTGGTTGTGGGCGTGTCGTTCGCGCGGTGCGGTCGGGCGTGATGGTGGTGCCGCTGGCGACGTCGATGGTGACGGTGCTGCAGGTGGTAAGGGTGGGGCGGCGGTGTTGGCGGTTTCCGGTGTGGGTGGTGTGGAGTGTGGGGGTGTGGCAGGTGTGGTGCGGGGCGGATGGTGGCGTGCTTGGCGACGGCGTCGTGAGTGCTGCCGGGGGGGAGAGTGTTGTTGGTGGTGTTGTGGGCGGCCCGTGGCGGGTGGTGGTGGTGGTTGTGGCTGGACTGCTTGGTGGTTGTGCTGTCGAAGACTGTTTCAGTCTTAACTTCAAGAAAGATCCTTTTACAGAATCATCTAATGCAGTGCACGGAACGGGCGACGTCTGGCGGTGATTTCACGACAATCGGGTATTTCACCGATTTCTAACCGCAAACCGACCAAGACAGTAAAATTCTGATAATTCCACATCGACTTAATGGTTAGAAATCGGATTCCGGATTTCGCGGGTTAGAGAACAGGGATATCCCGCTGACAGCCGGTGTCGACGGCTTTCGCACGGCTGTGACGGCTCACAGGCCTCCGGGCTATGGGCCATAACGGGTGTGACGGCTCACAGGCCTCCGGGCCATGGGCCATAGGTTCTGGGTACCGCTTCACCCCCCTCCTTAGAGCAAACCCTTGGGGGGGCTCGATAACATCCAAGCATGGCAGCGGGTACCCAGGACCATCCCCTGAAGGGGGGGGGTGTCACATCCTCACTTCAGGCCGATTTACGGGTTAGGCTGCCCAGTACAATCCCACAGTAAGACAGGTACGGTGCTGTAGCTGTTAGTAACTGCAAGGTAGGCAGGTAGGTAGGTGCACTCGGTCGTGGAGAGGCGCCCCATGGTTCCCCCTGGCGTCGCCCCTGTGACGAATAGGAAGAGGCTCCGCGCGTGAAGAGGGGAGGCGGCTTACATCCCGCTAGATCTGACTGTTGGCCCCCAACAAAGCGGCCCCGGGCTACATCGGGAGGGCTGATCGCCGCCAGCGTGACGTGCTTGTCTCGCCGGGAGGGTGTGCCCCCGTGCTTGCGCACGTCCCCTCCTTTGGGCGGAACCCTAGGGGTTCACCGGACTTCCTGGCGTATCCCGTTCCCAAGGCATGCATGCATGTTCTTGGTACTTGGGTTCCGAGGTGCTTGGGTGTCGCACGCTCCGCCTCGAGTCCCAAAGCAGCGCTGGCCTTAGGATGCAGCCTTACCCCCGGTCTCCGGATCTCGTTTGGCCGGGTCACCTGCATGGCTCGGGCTGACTCAGTGCCCGGGCTGTGGGCACTGGGCTTCCTACTGTTGGCTTGCGTTTGTGGTTGGGTCCGGGTTGCGGTCCGTCGTGGGTTTTGTTTACCCCTGCCCGTCGTGGCTGGGGTCTTGGGTGGGTGTGTTTGGGCTCGGTTTGTGGTGTTGTCCCTCTTTTGCCGGCTGTTTGTGGTGTTCGTGGTTGGGCTTTGGTGTCGGCCTGCTTTCGGAACGTGTGTGTTTTCGTGCGCGTTTCCCTTGCCCCCCGCCGTTTCCGGTTCCGGTGTGGGCGTGCCTGCTGGGCCCGGGTCTCGGCTGTGCCCCGCCCTTCTTGGCTGGGTTGTCGGGACGTATTTTTTGCGCCTTTTTGATGTTTTTTTTTCCAGTTGCTGGGTGTCCCTGTCCCGGGCCTTGTGGTCTCTCCCCCCGTCTCCTGTCTTTCGGGCTGGGCTGCTGGCTTTTTTTTTTTTTTAGTGTGTGTCTGCTTTTTTCGGTGCCCCTTTTCCCGCTGGGCCGCTGTTCCTGGCTTGGTGTTGCCGGTTTTGACTGCGTGGTCGCCCTGTGCTTGTTTGGGGGTCCTGTCTTCGGTGCCCTCTGGGTGGGGGGTTTGGCCTCCTTCTGTGTTGTTGGCGGGCGGTTTGGTGGCTATGGGCTGTTTTCGCGCGCCCCCCCCTCCCCCTTTTTTTGGGGGGGGGGGGGGGCGGGGCGGCCTGGCTGTTCCTCCCTTTGCCTTCCCTCGGCTGGCGCTTGCTCTGTGGCTGGTGTGTGGTGTGGTTGGTCCCTCGCCACTCCTGGCGGAGGTTCCCGTGTGCTACTCCCCGCCACTCCTGGCTGGGTCTCGCTGCCGGTGGTGGTGGGCGGTCCCCGCCACTCCTGGCTGGGGTCCGCTGGCGGCGGTGGTGTGTGGTGTGTGGTGTGTGGCGGTGGTGTGTTGGTGGGGTTGTGGCTGGTGTGTGGTGTGGTTGGTCCCTCGCCACTCCTGGCGGAGGTTCCTGTGTGCTACTCCCCGCCAATCCTGGCTGGGTTTCGCTGCCGGTGGCCGTGGGCGGTCCCCGCCACTCCTGGCTGGGGTCCGCTGGCGGCAGTGGTGTGTGGTGTGTGTTGTGTGGTGTGTGGTGTGTTGGTGGGGTTGTGGCTGGTGTGTGGTGTGGTTGGTCCCTCGCCACTCCTGGCGGAGGTTCCCGTGTGCTACTCCCCGCCACTCCTGGCTGGGTTTCGCTGCCGCTGGTGGTGGGCGGTCCCCGCCACTCCTGGCTGGGGTCCGCTGGCGGCGGTGGTGTGTGGTGTGTGGTGTGTGGCGGTGGTGTGTTGTTGGGGTTGTGGTTGGTGTGTGGTCTGGTTGGTCCCTCGCCACTCCTAGCGGAGGTGCCTGTGTGCTACTCCCCGCCACTCCTGGCTGGGTTTCGCTGCCGGTGGTGGTGGGCGGTCCCCGCCACTCCTGGCTGGGGTCCGCTGGCGGCGGTGGTGTGTGGTGTGTGGTGTGTGGTGTGTGGCGCTGGTGTGTTGGTGGGGTTGTGGGTGGTGTGTGGTGTGGTTGGTCCCTCGCCACTCCTGGCGGAGGTCCCTGTGTGCTACTCCCCGCCACTGCTGGCTGGGTTTCGCTGCCGCTGGTGGTGGGCGGTCCCCACCACTCCTGGCTGGGGTCCGTTGGCGGCGGTGGTGTGTGGTGTGTGGTGTGTTGCTGGGGTCCCTCGCCACTCCTGGCGGAGGTTCCTTTGTGCTACTCCCCGCCAGTCCTGGCTGGGTTTCGCTGCCGCTGGTGGTGGGCGGTCCCCGCCACTCCTGGCTGGGGTCCGCTGGCGGCGGTGGTGTGTGGTGTGTGGTGTGTGGCGGTGGTGTGTTGGTGGGGTTGTGGCTGGGCGCGCACTCGTCCTTCCGGACGGCAGCTGGTGTGCGTGTGTGTTCGTGTGCGTGCTTTGCTTGGCCGGGTCGGGCGGGCCGGCCTCCCGGGCGCGTTCTGGTGCGCCTCACCTTTTCCTTTGGCCTCTTTGTCTTCCTGCTTTGCTTGGCCCCCTCCGGGCTGGGGTTGCCCCTCTCTCTTTCGCTGCTGTTGCCGTTCCACGTTGGTTGTTTTTCTCGCCCTCCCGCTACCTGGCTCTCCGTGCGCTCGCGCCTCGTTTGTGTCTCCCGCTTGGCCGTTGGTTGCTCTTTGGTGGTTGCTCCCCCGCCCCCCTCCCCTTTTGTGTCTCGCTGTTTTCGTCGCTCCTGCTTGGTGCCTTGGTGTTTTTTTTTCTCCTTCTTCTTCTACCTCTGTGTGCCCCCGTTGTCTCCGGCTTTCTCTGGTTTCCGGCCCCGGGTGCCCTGGGCCTCGGCGCTTGCGTTGTTTCCTTTGTCGGCCTTCCGCTTCTTGGCTCTCCGGGCGCTTGTCCCTCTTTCGTGCTTTCCGCCTGGTTGTTGGCTGCTCCCGCGTGGTTGCTGCCCCCCCCCCCCCCCTTCGTGTCTCGCGGTTTCCGTTCCTGCCGCTCAGTGCTGTGTGCCGTGTTGTGCTGTGCGTCCCTGGGTGCAGTGCTGCGCCGCGCTGCTGCGCGTTGTGTCGCCCGGTGTTGTGCTGTCGTGTGCTGTGTTGCGCTCGTTTGGTGCCGCTGCTTGTTGCGCCGTGCCCTCTGGCGCTGCCCGTTGCCCTGGGGCCCTGTGCTCTTCGGTGCTGTGTTTTGCGGTGTTCCCCCGCGCTGTGTGCTCTGTGCTGTGTGTGTTTTGTCGTGGCGCGGTGGTGCGTGCTGTTGTTCGCCGCTCTGCCTTGTGCTGTGTGTGTCCCGGGGTGCTGTGCTGTGCGTTTCCTGTGCTCTCCGTTCTGTGCGGTGCTGTGCTTCGCTGTGCTGGTGCGCTCGCGTTCTGCTGTTCGTGTGGTGCGTGCTGTTGCTGGCGCCTGGTGCTGTGGTGCGCTGCTGTGTGTTGTGCTGTTTCCTGTGGTGTCCCGTGGTGCGGTGCTGGGTCTGGTGGCCCGTAGTTGTCTGCTGGTGGCGTGTTTCGGTGTCGGTGTCCCTGTCTGGCCGCGTGGTCTGCTTCCCTGTGGTTGGTGTGGTTTGCTGTGGTGCCCTGCTTTCCTGTGTCGCGTTCTGTGGTGCTGTGCTGTCGCGTGGTGCTGTGGTGTTGTGCTCTGCTGTCGTGTTGCGGTGCTGTTGGGGCTTGCTTTGCCCTCCTGTGGGCTGTCGTGCTGTGCTGTGTTGTGCTGTTGGTCGGCTGTGCTGTTTTTGGCCCGGTGGTGGTGTCTGCGTGCTGTGGTGCTCTTTTCCTCGTGCTGTGCGTTCCCTGTCTTCTCCGCTCTGTGCGCCGCGGTGCCTTGTTGTGCTGGCTGTGGTGCCCTGCTCCCCTGTGTCGTGTGCTGTGGCGCTGTGCTGTCGTGTGGTGCTGTGCTGTCCTGCTCTGCTGTCGTTTTGCGGTGCTGTTTGTGTTTGCTTTGCCCTCCTGCGGCCTGTCGTGCGGCGCCAGTGTGGTCTGCGCTGTTGTTGGTGCCTCGTGCTGTGGCGTGTCCCTGTGCGTTGTGGTGTCTCCCTGGGCGTTCTGCGGTGTGGTGGTGCTGCTCTGGTGTGTCGTGGTGTCTTGCTGTGCTGTGCGTTGTCCTGTGGTGTCCTGCGCCCTGTGCCGTGTCCTGCGGTGCCGTGCTGCCCTGCGGTGCTGTGCTGGTTGGCTGTGCTGTGCGGTTGTCTGTGCTGCCCGTGTTTGTTTTTCCTTTTGTCCTCTTTTCCTTTGCTAAAAACCCCTGCCGCTTTTCTGTGCCTTTGAAAACTTTCTGAAAACCAAAAATTTAAAATGTTTCTCTTTAGAAAATCAAACTCTACGCAACTCACGCACGCAGGCAAGCAGCAATACCAAGGTGCATTTTCTGACTTACGTGTTGCCACGCGACCGCGAAGATGGTGGTCGTGCTTGCTAGGGGTTGACCGCTTTTCCCCCAGGGCCGGTCGCCTAAGCTGATGAAAAGGGGTGAGGGAGGGCAGGAGGGAGGGGAGGTAGGTGCATAAAGAAGAAAAGAAAAGGAAGGGAAGCAGGGCGAAGGGACGCGGCGGCTTATAAAAACTTTTCGAGTTTTACGTGCTGCTCGCGGCGCGTTTTTCTTTGCGCCTACAGCTAGTTAGGCGACGAGAGGGACGGCGTTAGGGTCCTACGAGCGTTACGGTTGTTACGGCGCTAACTATTCACCTATTTCACGTTGAAAACTTTCTCGTCGCGTTTTTACGCGTTTCGCAGCGCGCCTTTTGGCCTAGGGGTTTTTTATGTTAATTACCTTTTATTTCAGCTATTCAGAAAGTTTTTTCGTCGTGTTTTACTTATCTTTTAATTTCTTTCTGGCGCCAGGCGCCAGCGCGCACGACAAATCGATAATCCCACAGTAAGACAGGTACAGTGCTGGAGCTGTTAGTAACTGCAAGTATAGTATCAAGTATCAAGTCCCGGGTCCCGGGGGCGATGGTTCGGCATCCAAAGGACCCGTTAACCCATACCAGGCGCACCGGGTGCCGGCTGCGACGGTCACTACCACAGTGGCAGTGGCATACACGGCCAACATAGGCGTCACACGACGACCGAGGTGGTCCACAGGTCGGAAGCGACCACAAAGATCCATCAGGCCACCCCAGGCTTCCCAAGGCCGCAGTCTGGAGGAGAGTCTTCACGGGTCCTTCCTTGGGCGCACCATGTCCATATCCACGACGCGAGTCCAGAGTGGTAAAGTCGAACGAGCTCCTCCATAAGGGATCGGGCATCATGGCCGTCTTTTCCCTCGCCCCATTACCACGAAGGCCATGCATGAGGGAGTCCTCATGCAGTCTGGGCAGAGGCGTCAACTCCTCAAACCACCAGTTTCCCAGGCAGACTGACCGAGGTCAGGACACCGGAGGTCGCCACCCGACTGCAAGTGCGTCTGCGAGTCGGTAGGGTCACACTGGGACTGACAGTGGCGGACCGCTGGGAGTGTAGTCAGGCAACCGGGCTTCCCACCTGGCGCCATCAGGATCTCAGCACATCACAGCCACTAGGGCACACGGTATCAGGGGCACTCAAACAGAAGAATCTGTACTTAGGTACTGGTCCAGGCTGGACCTTATGTAAGAGCATGTAAAGGCGACTCAGGGCGCCTTCGTATTCCGATTCGTGTCCCTTCGGGGGGGAAAACAGTCCATATCTCCGTGATGGGCTGACAACACTGAACATACAGATGCACATATTCTGGGGGGCAGAAAGATAAGCAATAAACGGGGTAATAGGCGTCTAAACACACTCTGGATAGAGCGCCAAACCACGCCCCGGTTAGGATAAGGCATTTGCAGGAGGGTGGACAGGAAAACGCCTGAGTTCAGGCCATATATAGTCTGCAGACACACGTACACTGGTCTGGATCCCGCAAGTGCCATGGGACCAGACCACACACCAAAAAAGTCGCAATGCCGATGACAGCGACATCCGTTGCGCAACGTCGTATGGGCTTCAAGGCCCTAAGAGCTCAGGAAATGTCAAGGTCAGTCGCCCTGCCTGGTTTCCCAAGGATTCAGCAGGCGGGGAGTGACGAATAGGAGTTGAAGAGAGGGGCCATCCTCCCCTGGATTCAGCAGGGGGGGGTATATGGCCACTCTGATGGCAGGTCACCGGAAGATGGAAGAGAGCAAGCAAGTGAGGGACGATCCTTCGACCTAACAAGCGCTCAACCTGCATCAGGGGAGAGCTCAGGGCGGTGATCAGGCGCCCCTGGCTGCAATCGCCCGGGTGAGTGCTGCCAAGTCCGAGTAGTGGATCTTGGTCTTGTTCTTGCGGATGTAGTCCATGAAGGGGGTGTTAATCCGCGGCACGAACGAGGAGACGGGTTCCCAGGTGTCGTGGGACGGCCCATAGCCTCGCCATCGAACCTTCAACTCCAGGCCTCCGGGTGCCGAGGCGTTCGGACGCTGAGCCAGGATCTTCTCGACAGTATAGTCGTCCTGCTCAGCATAGTCGTCGTCCGAATCAGCCTCATGTGCGGCATAGTCCAGGGACACATGTTGGCCACGGAGGTCGGGTTCCCGCACACGGAGTTGACTCTCGTGGCGCTCCCGGAAATGTTCGTGACCCACCTTGATGCGGTAGATGTCCTCACCAATCCTGCGGACCACCTCTCCGGGTGTGAACCAGGTTTTGGTGCGGTGGGTGCCCATAGGGCGGGGTCTGATCACCAACACCGGGTCTCCCACCCTGAACTTTTGCGCTGTCGAGCTCGGGGCAGACTTCTGACGCTCAGCATGCTCCTTCTCGAGCTGCTGGCGGATGTCCCGCGCCGTTGCCTCTTGCCGCGCGAAGAATTCCACGGCGTCCATGGCCATACCATCACCAGACAAGGGAAGTCCCTGATCAAGGGGGTCCCTGCCGAACAGAATCTGGTGAGGGGGCAAACCACCCGGAGTGGGGGTGTCATGATGGACCTTCAGAGTGCGCCACATCTCCTGAAACCACTTCCGACGTGGATTGGTGATGTGAATCTTGCGCAGCTTCTCGAACAGCTGCCGTCCAGCCACTTCAGCCCGGCCATTGGACCGGCTGAGATAGGCGACGCTCTTGGCATGACGTATTCCCATGAGCGAACACATGGCCTTGAACCAGCCACCAGTAAACTGGGGCCCTCGGTCACTGCAAATGGTGCGGGGGATGTCAAAGACGGTCAGCCAATGACCAATCATCATGACTGCCACTTCCTTGGCAAGCAACCCCTTTTTGCGTGCCGGAACGGCTACCACGTAGCCGCTGTGGCGATCCACACAAAGGACCACACAGTCAAAGGTCTCCTTGCCTATGTGAACTTCGGGCATGGCCACGCTGTCCATGGGCTGGTCAGGCACCGGAGTCCATTGGGCTTCACCCTTGACGTTCCAGTTATCGGGATTGCAGGCCTGACAGACCGAGCAACCCTTCCTGACCTTCTTGATGGCGGTGTAGAGACCGATCTGGTCGATCTCAAACCGGCGCTGCATGTCGAGGGCTTGATTCTTGACCCCTGGGTACATCATGTGGTGGTGCCAAGCCTCACATAGCTCGAGCACTCGGGACCCTGGGACCAGCAGCTTACCATTCCGGTAGAGCTTGCCATCTTCCTCAGTCAGCCCCTTTGGCCACTTCTGCCCGTCATCAGGGTCGGTCACAGCCCTATATTCGGCCTCAAAGGCCTCAAACTTAGCGTAGTTGTCGGTCCAGTCGTCCTGGAGGCAAGACTCAGGGAAGAGGTGCTTGTCGGACTCAGCTCCATCAGGGGCGAGTACTCTGACCGCTCTGCCCATCCTCGTTCCGAGGGGGGCATCTGCAGCCATGACGACAAAGCATTTAACACCCTCCTCCTCCATCAGGTGCTCCATTTCTATGATCCTCTTGGCTTCAGCGGTCTCAGCCTCATCGCCATGGGCAGACACGTCTGTCATGCCCTTGCTGGCGGGATAGGCCCACCTACTGGGGCAGTCCGACATGGTGTTGTCCTTGCCAGGAACATACACAACCGTGCGGTTGAACTTGGCCAAGGTCTCATGCCATCTTGCTTGTCGGGAGGCGGGACCAGAGGGGGTATCCACGTGCTCTTTGTGCCACGACTGCAGACTCTGATGGTCGGTGCAGACGGTGACGGGATGGAGGGCTATGTACCCAGCCCATTTCCTGAGAGCCATGACGATGGCATACGCCTCCTTTTCTTGGGGCGTCCACGTCCGTCTCTGGCCTTCCGCCAGGACTCGGCTCCAGAAGGCCACTGGCACGTTCCTCCCATGAACAAGCACTTGTTCCAACACAGCGCCAACGGCGTAGTCGGAAGCGTCGGTGCACAGGACGAACCCTCGGTCAGGATCCACGAGGTGCAGACCCACTGCGGATAGCAGCGCCTGCTTCATCCCCTCAAAGGCACGGTCGGACTCAGAATTCCAGACCAGGGCCTTCTTGGACCCCTTCTTGGTCTCCTCTTGGTTGCCCTTGAGCATGGTCGTCATGGGGGCTGCATACTCGGCATACATCTTGATATACCCCGAGTAGTAGTTGCAGAACCCCAAGTACGCACGCAGCTCAGAGACCGTTTTGGGCTTCTCCCAGTGCTCGATCGCAGCCACCTTGCCAGGTATGGGCTTCCGCTGCCCTTTCCCAACTACATGGCCAGCGAAGACCACCTCGCTTACCGCAATGGTGGCCTTGTCACTGCTGCCCGTGAGTTTGTGCCAAACCAGAAGGTCCAGCACTCAGGTGACGTCCCTCTCATGTGCCTCCAGGAGCTCCTCATAGCTCATACTGGGGTCCCCGGACGCGATGATCACGTCGTCCACGAAGGGGTCCGCACAGTCACGCACTGGCTCAAGCAGGTTCTCCAGCATCCGCTGAAAAGCCGCATTGCCGTTGGTATCGCCCATGGCCATCACCTTCCACTGGAGAGGTCCAAGTGGGGTGCTCATGGCTGTGCAGGCACGGGACTCTTCGGCGAGAGGCATCTGATGATAACCATGTTTCAGGTCAATCACCGTGAAGATCCTCCGCCGGTGTTGTTTTTGCAGCATGTCCTCAATGAGGGGCAGCGTATAGCTGTCATGCTGCGTTTAGGCATTTAGGCCGCGGTAGTCGACCACGAGCCGCCACTCACCGGCCACCTTCTAGGGGACGACGAAGCACGGAGAGGCCCACTCGGAGTGGAACGGCTCAAGCCAGCCTCTCTGGATGAAGTCTTCTCCATGGCCTCCTTCCTCTTGCCCCTCAGGGCAAACTCCCGGTGTCCCCTACGTCCCCCCTACGTCCAACTCCACATCGTGAAACAAGAGTCCCACAGACACCAATACGGAAATGGTAAGGTCGACAGCCAGGCAGTACACCAGCGCACAACACACCTACCAGCCCTCCAGATCCCTGACCTCGGCCGCAACCACACACACCTCCAACACGTGCCCCCTGTACCCGAGCCCCATCAGACCCCGGACTGGGTACCAGAGGACGCCCCCTATTCCTCCCACGACAGAGCATACCACTACCCCAACCCCATCCAACATCTCGCCCGCGTGCTCGGCGACGCAGACAGCCGGGCGCACATCCAGGAGCTCCAGGACAGACTGCAAATCCCCCTCTACCACTCAGCGCTGCGCCCAGCAAACGTCCCAACCCACCTCCAAAAACGACGCATCCAACTCCTCAGGGAGCAACTACCATTCCTCACCAGGGTCGCCAGATGGCTCGCCCGCAAACCGATCCACGTCCCCGAAGAACACACCCGTTGCCCGTGCGACCACACCACCCCGGAGGACTGAGAACACTTCAAGAAATGCCCCCTCCATACAGGCAGGGACACGCTAGTGGGCTGGTCCCCGGCGGAAACCCTGCGACAACACGAAGGATGGCCAACCCACAGCCAGGCACACCAGGCCACGAACACCTGTAAGTGCGGCTAACCCCCATCTGCTCAGATTTTCACAGATCTGCCACAGATTGGCTACATTTTGGCCATCTTCTCTGCTTCGGCGGAATCGCCGCCCCGCAGCTCAGTCTCAGGATCAGACCTATATATTTCTGATGTGCCGGATCTGATTCCGCGGTCCATTCATCGTAAATCCGTCGCGTTCCGATCATTTACCTGGAATCGCCAATTGCCGCTGATGCGCGCCCGAAGCCAAATCAGCCAAATATTTTTTCACAATCGGATTTATATAAATCTTTTCAGATAGTTTTGGACACTCAGATGTACTTAGAATAATCCGCATCAATTTTCTTCATAGACTGGGATTTTCTGCTGGATAACAATCAGCATGGATCTTGCTTCCGTTGTTGCTGCTCTCGCCTCCGTTGGTGTCCGTGTATCCGGTTCTGCCCCCAACAGCAGCGTTCAGGTCGACTCCGCGCGTGCCTGCCCCACTGGTCTTGCCGGCCCCGAGCCCTCCGGCACCATCAACGACCCAGGGCAGCACTTACATGGTAGCAGAGGCTACCTGAATGTTGCTTCACAGCCCTTCAGTCCACAGCCCGCTCCCCAGTACGGCCCCGTAGACCCCGCCGCTTCTGGGGAAGTAACGATTACGCTGCCATGGTGCTGCGCGAACGAGGCCTTGAGAGGAATGCCTTGCGCAAGCCCAAGTTGCCCAAGAAGGGCGCAAATCAGCAGCTGTGGAGACCCAGATTACCATTATGATCCCAGTCGAAATTGGCCATCGAGCAGCTGGAATCCGCCGGCCTACGACGATGGCAACGCTCCGGTAGACCTTACGGAGCTGGCAGGTACCAACATTCCTTACCAATGTCCAACATTCGAGACCACGGACGCCGATCTTGACGACATTGAGATGGGCGGTCCAGGTGAGGTACCTAGCTATAATCGACCAGCCTCTTGGGCACAATGGGGCGACCATTTGTCCCCAGAAGTGACCCGTAACCTTGAGGCCCTTGAGGCCCTTTGTCTCTTAGCCACGTCTAAGCTGATCGGACAAGAAAGAATCGCCTCTGATTTTTTAATGGAATATTTTTTCCTCCTTCAGGACGAAATTAATACCAGGATGTGGTGGCGTTCTCAAGAAGATGACTCTTTTGCCATTTTTTTGCAGATCTGGAAGGCAAGCCCCTTCCCGAAGGAGAAGGGCACGGCACCTGTTCCCGGGCCCTCCGCCCCTCATCCCCCTGTTTCCATCCGCGACGATCTAGCCGCCGCGGTTGAGGAGGGAATTTTAGAGGCGGCCAGGCAGGCAAGCCTGGAAATCAGGGCTGAAGGAGCTCCCCAAGTGGACTCCTGGCTGCGGACCACCGAGATCAGCGGTCCGACAGCCTGCTCAGGCCCTTCAGGACACGGTATGTACTGTCCTGCCGACTGTTCCTGCAGATTCCAGCGAGATGCAGAGCTCCAATTGCTCAAAGATCAAATGCACCTCATCATTCAAACGCTGGGAATAAAAGATCTTTTCAAGACGCACATGCGGTCTGAGGGCGCCTCATCGGTGGAACAAGCAACAGAGCCGTCGGAGGAGGCGACGGAAATTTTTTCAATTGCTCCTTCGGTGGACTCCAGGACCACCGATGCAAGGATCAGCAGGACCAAGCTAAAGGAAAGGGTTAAAATCTCTCGTTCTGAGAGTAGGACGGCGAAGGCTAGGACTGAGGCTCAGAATGCCAAGCGAACTGCCTCCCGTACTGCCCCTCCTGTTGCTGATTCCAATACCTTAGCCCAGCTGTTGCTCGCCCAGACCCTCGCCGGAGCTGGTGTGGCGAATGATGCCGCCAAGGTGTCTGCCATTACGGCCGGTGTTGGGCTGGGCTGGATTCTCTTCTTAATCCTACTTCCTTGCGACTTCGTCAGGTTGCCAAGCAACCGAAGTATGATGGGAACCCCCGACGTTGGCCTCAGTTCCAACGGGAATTTAAACTGTGGGTTAAGACTCAAAAACTCCAAGATGATCAGTTCCTGATGGCCCTCTTGGATTGCCTTGAGGGAGCGCCGGCCAACACTTGGCTCAGGACTTGGAGTGATCGCGAGGATACAAGTTCCCCCCTTACCTTTGATGAGGTGTGGGAACAGTTGGAGGTACGTGGACCCCGGCTGCCAGAGGACCATTACCACCAAATGTTGAAGAATTTTCCTTCATTCTCGCGATTAATCTTGCACGAAGTGCAAGACAAAAAACAGCGCTTCTGGAATTTAGTAGAAGAATCTGAACATTCACGCGAAAAATTTTCTAGTGCCGAGCTGAAAAATCTGATTTTTGACAAGATCCCCTCAGAAACTGCCGCCACCCTTCGGAACAAACAGTCCGAAGAAAAGGTCAAGACCTGGTGGGCGGAGGTGGAAGGCTTCGATGCATCTGCCAACAGGTTTACCGTCAGGGAGGCACTTCAAAAGTGCTCCCCCACGTCCTTCTCCAAGGTGAAATTCACTGAGGAGACGTGGAAAATCAAGTTTAATGAACACGAGGATCGGGACTTGTTTGTCCAAGTCCTCAACAGGGGAGTAAGTTTCCATGGCCATCGCCTGAAGGCCAAGAACTGGGTGTTTTCGTTCACCCCGAAGGAACTCTGGGAAGAGGTTGAGCGGCTCGCCGACGCCGCCAATCAGAATTTCCATGAGGGTCTTGGGGGAAACAAGAATACCCAGCAAAACACCGCAAATTGGGGCCCAAAAGGGCAACAAAAAGGTGAATGACACCCGGAATGTTCAGGATCACTGTAGCATCTGCCTTCTTTTAGGTTCTACGAACCGAGCTAAGACGCATTCTACTGGTAATCACCGATGGTCTCCTTACGATCACAAGGTGATTGGTGAAAATATCAGTAATCCGCAGAATTCAGACAGGAATGACAGACAGGTGCACGGTGGGAAGGCTGGAAAAGGGAATCCGACCCCCTCCGGTGGAAACAAAAATCCTGGAGGCCCTGGCGGGTCCCAAGGCACAGGAAATCGGACTCCATCCGGCTCCGGTGGGCAGCCGAACGGCCCGAAAAATCCCAATAGCAACGCCGGAGGCGGAAATCGAAATCCAGGCCAAACCCCTCAATCCGGTACAAACAAGGGAAATGCTCCAGGATCCCAGGGTAAAGGTAAGGGAAATCCTTCTGGGACCCCTTTCTCTGGTAAGGGCAGAGGGCGTGGCGAAGGTGGAGGTCCATCATCCGGCGGCCGTGGCCGTGGAAGTGGAAAGGGCAACCATCGTGTGGATCAGGTCTCAGGTGCAGATCAGGTGTCCGATGCGGATCGAGATTACGTTGAAAATGCCTTGGATTCAGCAGATGATCCGTTCCAAGATGAGTTGGTCGACGAATCCGGGTGTGTCCACAATGTTAACGCAGCCACTGGAGGTCAGAACGCCTAGGGGAGCCACGAAAATCGCCCCTCCCCAGGCGATTTCAGGCATGATCGCCAGATTCCATCTCGACCACTACTTGATGTAGGGTCGCTTGTCTCCTCTCCCCTGGATCCGGCAGCGGATCCTTCTGTTGTAGTGGACGAGGTTCATGTACAGTCCAAGCACAGGGCCCGCCAGTTTGTCACAAAGATGTGGGTCTCTGATTGCAAGGGCAATTTCCACCTCGCCACTTGTTTGTGTGACAATGGATCGGAGGTAAATCTCCAATCCAATTCTTTCTTACCCGACGACTGCGTGATTGATTCGCTTTATCCTGTTACCCTCGAGGGAGTTTCCGGACATTCTCTCGCAGGTGGGCAACGCGGTTGTTATATATCCAGTCATTTGGTCGCTCAAGACCTTTGGGAAGAAGGCAATGTGGAGGAAGTTATCCTTAAGGATGACTACTTCTATCGTGCCGACATAAAGTATGACCTTTACTTGGGCCATCCTTGGCTTAGCAAGAACAGGGTGGCGCCCGTAGGTCATCGGCGTTGTTTTTTGCTGGAGTCAGGTCCCTTGGAGCGTCCTGAATTTCGTGTTTTCCACGCAGGGTTTAAAAGTGCAGAAGAATTTTTGAAGCGAAAGGTTACACCAAAATTTGGCGAAGATGTCACCATTGCAGAGGTGAATGGGAGTGCCGATTACTCCCGAGAGTTAGAATGTCTTCGTAGGGACTCCCAGCCACGACGCCCTTCGCGCTGGCACTCTTCATCCTACAGAGTTGTCGACAAATGGCGCGATACAATTTGTGAATATTTTTATGAACACCATTCCTTTTGGCCACAGTATGATGCCTTTGCTAACCGCGAGAACAAGCGCTTTGACAAGCACTTTCGCGACGCTTGGACCCATAAATGGGACAAGAAGTTATGGATTAATCCTCCGTTTCACTTAATCCAGCAGGTCATCCACAAAATCAAGCAAGATAAAACCCAGGCGACTTTAGTTGTGCCCTTGTGGGACGACAAGCCTTGGTTTCGGGAATTACAAGACATTTGTGTAGATTACATCGAACTTCCCAGGAAGATTAAGCTGTATGCCAGGGACGACACAGGTCCCCTGCCACAGCGGTCCTGGAGTTCGCTTGCATTCCTGGTGGATGGAAAGCTTTCTGACTCTGATTCTGCTGATTCTAGTACTGATTCCTGTGTTGGGTCTGAATCTGAGGTTGAGCGTGGTACTGATGATGAATCTATTTTTTCTGATTTTTGTCCGTCAGATGCCCAAGGTGATCCAACGTCAAATGGATCCGCCTCGTCTCCCTCTTCCCCAATACGATCTACATCCAAAAGAATCTTCAGTGCACGGGCGAAGAAAAATTTTCAATCGCGCCGCAAATTCAGAGTTTTTTATGAAAAACTCCGTGTGGAAGCTTTCATAGATCCTTTCGAGGAGCTGGATCACGAAGAGAATCTCTGGAATGTCGACACTCGACCCACCTATCTTCAAGAGGCAGTTGATACGGACCTTTTTAGGGACATCCGTAAGAAGATTCTTCCTGCCAAGGCCGAAGAAGTCGCCAAAGTGTTTTCGACAGTAATTCCTGGCGATCAGGTGGACACTGAGTTGTGTTCCAAGAAAAGAGACAAGATTTTCGAGGAACGGAAGGACACAACCCTTTCGGGGAAGTTGATCAAAGACCCCCCTGTCCGTGGGCAGTTCGGTGAAGCCTTCATAGAGCTTCGTGAAGGTTACAAGGCGAAGAAACAGCGTCCTTATGAGAACCATGGACACAAACATGAGATACTCAGAAAAATAATTGAGAGAAATCTCAGGGAATTTGGTTGGCTTGAGGGTTGTATGACCAGCGAATGGTGCTGTGCACCCTTCACAGTCCCGAAGCCGCCGCCTGCAGACCAGAACACTATTGATGGTTGGCGAATGGTTGTTGATTTTCGCAACCTCAACGCCGAAACCAAGGCGGATTCGCACCCCCTGCCCCTCATTGAGGAGGAAATCGCCAAGAGGGCAAGAGGTCGTTTGTTTTCTGTGCTGGATCTCCGTCACGGCTTTCGCCAAATGCTGTTGAGGAAGGACAGCCGACCTCTCACCTGTATGTGCACGCCATGTGGCCCAGTCCAGTGGACGGTCATGCCCATGGGCCTGAAGAACGCCCCTTCGTTTTTTCAAAGAATGATGGAGGATGTGCTTTTTACAGCTCATCCTGAGCTTCGTGCCTTCGTGAGTGTGTACATAGATGACATAATCATCGCGACAGAATGGGAGGGACTGACCGAAGCCGAGCTGGTGGCCCTACATGAAAAGCAGCTGAACCAAGTTTTGGACATTCTTGATGCCAATCAGCTGATTTGTGGGCCAAAGAAGGGAAAACTTTTTTTAAAATCAGTCGAATTTTGTGGTTCTCTCCTTGAGAATGGCACGCGACGACCCAGTCCAGGGAAGCTCGTCGCTATTCAGAAGTGGAAGCGCCCTGAGACGATCACGGAATTGAGAGGATTCCTGGGTTGTTGCAATTTTTACCACACTTTTGTGCCGAATTATGCCAAATTTGCTGCCCCCCTCACTGAATTATTGAAGGTAGGGAGAGATGCGGGCAAGGCAGGTTCAAAGGTTCGTGTCAAGTGGACTGACGAGTGCAAGAGGCCTTCCATCACTTGAAGGCGGCCCTCTGCGAAGTCGCCACGTTGCATGTGCCGAAATTCGACCGACCCTTCTACATAAGAACCGACGCTTCTAGGTACGCGATCGGAGCTGTCCTTGAACAGGTTGATGAAGCCACAGGTGATCATTACCCTCTTGCATTTTGGTCTGGGAAGCTAGCCCCACGCCAAATGCAATGGTCGCCGCGTGAGCAAGAAACCTACGCCATAATCTGTGCTTTGAAAAAGTACCAATCGTGGGTTGGCACCAATCGAGTCGAGGTCCTGACGGATCATCGATCTCTGGAGTATTGGGCCACCGAACACATTGATACTGTCGCGAGCCCAGCTGGTCGACGGGCCAGATGGCATGAATTTCTCAGTTTGTTTGACCTCCATGTGTCGTATTTGCCTGGAAAACACAACACGGTAGCGGATGCTCTGAGCCCATGGGCTTACCCCGCTTCAGAGGGGCTGCAAAGTACCAACATCCATGGTACGGAGCAGGACCGCCACGTCGTAATCGAGTGGGATCAGGAAGAAAAAGAGCTCATTTGACGTGAATGCATGCAATGCGCTGTTAAACAGCATGCATTACCGTGCCATGACATCACGGCCTTTTCAGATCCGGCGCATGCTCATGAAATCATAACCAAATCACTGAAAGTCGTGGAGAAAGTCACCGATCCCTCCTCAGGGAGTGTGAAACGGTTTGACTACACCCGACGTGTAAGTGGATTTCGGTTGATTCAGGGCATTAAGCGTCGAGATCCGGCCAAAACTCCACCCCTGCCAAAAGATTCCCTGATCATCCGTGACTGGACGTCCGATTATCTGCATGATTCCATGTTTAAAGAGGTCTTTGAGAATCTCAAATCCAAAGATGCTCACAAGGATGGAATCTATGCTGAGTACTCGCTGGATGGGGGGAAGCTGTGGATGGAGGGTAAATTGTGCGTACCAGACGCCCTGGCCCCCCGAGTGTTAAACTGGTGGCACAAATGGGAGTCCCTCCACGCACATGGCCGTAGATTATGGTTGATGATTAAACATAGGTTGTTCGGCTCAAGGCTATATACTCATTGTATGAAAGTAGCCGCCGGATGCGCCCAATGTGCTGTCGCGACGCCACCCAGCGCGAAGAAGCACGGCCATCTGAGGCCACATCCTATTCCGGAGCGCCTCTTTAACAGAGTCACCAGTGATTTTTTCTATCTTTGTGAACTCGACGACGAAGAGTGCCATTGGACCAACAAAAGGGTCAATGGAGTGCTCCTTATTCAGTGCCGTCATTCCGGCTATATTCAGGTGTTGCCTTGTAACATCGAGTCGATGACTGGCAAGGCTGCCGCCAAATGGTGCGCGCAGACCTGGATGGGAGGTTGGGACGTCCCATCCGAGGTGGTGACGGACTCAGGCAAAGAGTACACCTCCGAATGGTGGAGGGAATTATGTGCTCGCCTTGGAATCCACCACCTGAGATGTGAAATCCACTCGCATCGAGCGCTGCCTGGCGAAAGAGCCAGCCGCTCTATTATAAATATGCTTCGTAAGGAGCTCGCGAGTGAGAAAGATTTCCATTGGCTTGAAGTTCTGTTCGCATTGCTTCGCCGTTACCACAACACGCCTTTGTACCATGGCCTTTCTCCCAATGAAATTGTCTTTGGACGAAAGAAGTGTTGGTGGAACATGCCGTTGAATAATCCTCGCCCTTGTAAAGATGCTTCGTTGTTTTTGGACGACGTCCAACGAGCAGATAAAACTGTCTCGAAATTAATCGATAAGCATCAAGCTGACTGGCTTTGGGTCCAGAATCAAGGCCGAAAAAACACCCACAATTTTGAAGTCGATGATCGAGTTTGGCTTCGAAAATCCGAAACCACCCTGGACGGAGATGATAAGCTTCTTCCCTTGTGGGAGGGGCCATTCGCTGTTACAGCGCGTCTAGGTGAGAACAGGTGGAGGATTCGTGTGGATGTCAGCAGGGAAATTGACGTTTCGGGCGATCGCCTCAAGAGAGAGATCCCCTCCCCCAAGGATCTGGTTAAACCTCTTTTTTGGACTTCGAAATTTTTGTCCGATCGGGTCATCGAAGGGGGGAAGTACGAACTCAAGAGGATTTTAGAGGCAAGACGTGACGAAAAGGGCGAATGGGAATTTCTATGTGAGTGGAGGGGCTTTGATTCCAGTCACAACAACTGGGAACCAGCCCATTCTTTTGTCCATGGGTACACCAAGGGGTTCATCGACTTCCTCAAGAAGCACCCCGAAATTGGCGTACTCCTGACAGAATGTTTGTCGAAACCAGACAGACACGTGGAGAGCGACGGAAAAAGACCTGTGGTGAATCGAGATCCAGCCTTTTACGGCCCTCAGCAGCCACATTCCAGGGCTGATCCGTCGATCCCCCCTCCTGCGGTCAGGCCAGCCCAGGAGCCAAATGAGGACCAAGCTTCGAGTTCGGCCGCTGATCTACAGCGCCCAAGCCGTACGAGGGCCCCACCAGACAGGTTGGTGGTCACATGTATTCGTGCTTGGCTGAATTGACGGAGATCCGTCGTGACTTGAGTCGCCGACGCCATAATCTGGGTAACAGTCGTCTAGTCGAGGGCGTCATGGCACTCGTCGCTAGGGGTCAAGGGTGTAGGTTCGAAACCCTTGCATGTCCAACTCCTACAAAAGCTCCAGCCTCGCCCCGTCGACCACTTATTCCAATGTGAGTGTTCTGACGACTTGAAAAAACCACATTCTGCTCAATCCACTGTTCATTCATCCTGATTACATCATGATGTGGAGAACTGCGAATGTTTGATAATTTGACGTCAATCAACTTTTCTTTGGACTCTGTTCGGCAGACAAGGCGTAGATACGCTGCCGAAAGCCACGGAGTGTGCTGCCGTGTTCAGAAAAAACCAAACTCAGGCTTAATTCAGGCAGATTCGGGGTAATCTTGTCTCTGTTGGTCTGTGCATCTTTGGAATTTGGCTACTCGTGCAGATGGAAGCAAATGTACATATTAAAAACACCGGCCGGCGACATTCACCCCTACAGGCACCCCCTGTAGTACTGGCTGCACCAGATGCGACGCCAGGAACTCAGATCTTACCTTCATTTGCCGTGATGCTGAAGCTAAAGTCCAGATTCAGATCCAGATTCCTTGAATTTACCTTGAATTCCTCAGGTTTGTCCATCATTCTGCCACTGTTCAGCAAAACCTCGACGTCAATTGTTCAGACAACCTTCACATAGGAGCTCTAGGGACTTCTAACAGCAACCTCTGAAGTCCGTAAGCTTCGTTGTATTTTTGGCACACGCCAATGTGAGCTCAATCCGACCTGAAACTGTCGAAAATGGTGAATCTAAGTGTCTTGTGGGACTCAATCCAAAGATGGGCCTTGTCCAAGTTGATTGACACCACCGCCACTGTAAATAAAGGACTATTCGGTGTCTCTCCGTTATATACTGTCAGTAAAGCGCCTTCAGCGAACCTTCGGCGCGTTACATGCCAAGGATCCAGGGCCATCATGTCCCATCATGATGCATCATCACATGATCCACATTTTGATGGAATCTGTTGGATGCTCGCGAACCAACGTGCCGGAAAGCACAATTGAGCTGAATAAACAACAATATATATTAACTCTAGTCTAAACGAAAGTGTTAGTAGTTTCAGTTCTAGACATTCCGCTTCATTTCACCTTTATCTCAGGGAATTTCCTCATTTTAGACCAATTTAGGTTGATTTCCTTGTCATCTCCTCTCATTCCTCGAAGATCTTTGCCTAACTAAGTGAACAGAAAAACATCCCTATCTCCTGTGGTTCACTTAGGGCCTGCAGACTACATTTGTATTTGTTTTCCCTCTCTGTGATTGTTTCATCTCCTTCATCTCTGCTCAAATTGAATCTCAATCTTGCTGAATCTTGTGATCATCCACCAGATGCGCCAAATCTGAAGCACATGCTGCACTTTTCAGAACGAGAAAAGCGGGAGTAACACGATGTAGAGTACGTGGAGGACACCGTAGCGTGCCCGCGACAGCTAAACTGTGCCAGAGCGCCGAGATGTCACTCCATTTCTGGATTCCCCCACTCAATCCATCAATAATCTACCTCATTCTCAACCTGGGCATGGTTTGGTATCGATTCTCGATACGTTTACATGCTTTTTAGCCCTTAACCTAATGTTTTACTGCCCGGAGGACTGTTCGTCACTCTTCATTCTGTCTCATTTCAGGTTCATCCATCCTGATTCAGTGCCAATTCAGCCCAATTCAGGTCAGATCAAGCAGATTTCGCCCCATCGAGGCTACATCTCTATTTTTTTCTGGGACTTACCCGCACTACGTTCTTCGTTGACGTAGCGACACACCCCAGTGTGTTTTTGGAGGGGGAGTGTAAGTGCGGCTAACCCCCATCTGCTCAGATTTTCACAGATCTGCCACAGATTGGCTACATTTTGGCCATCTTCTCTGCTTCGGCGGAATCGCCGCCCCGCAGCTCAGTCTCAGGATCAGACCTATATATTTCTGATGTGCCGGATCTGATTCCGCGGTCCATTCATCGTAAATCCGTCCCGTTCCGATCATTTACCTGGAATCGCCAATTGCCGCTGATGCGCGCCCGAAGCCAAATCAGCCAAATATTTTTTCACAATCGGATTTATATAAATCTTTTCAGATAGTTTTGGACACTCAGATGTACTTAGAATAATCCGCATCAATTTTCTTCATAGACTGGGATTTTCTGCCGGATAACAATCAGCATGGATCTTGCTTCCGTTGTTGCTGCTCTCGCCTCCGTTGGTGTCCGTGTATCCGGTTCTGCCCCCAACAGCAGCGTTCAGGTCGACTCCTCGCGTGCCTGCCCCACTGGTCTTGCCGGCCCCGAGCCCTCCGGCACCATCAACGACCCAGGGCAGCACTTTCAACACCTTTTCCAGGACCCCCTGATCAAAGAAGCCACCATGAGAGGGGCGGTGACACAGGCCCTGCACCGACACCTCACCAAGCACACGGAAAGCCCCATGGAGGCAGCAGCACACCTCCAGCTAGAGGCAGTCCGCAGAGCAGCGGCCCAAATGGTACACCGCAAACACCTCCTGTTAACACACGCGGAGCAACTCACCGACCCCACCGCCAGGGAACACATGCAGCGTCTCATCCATTACCATGCCGTGCATGACCCAGACGTCCACTAACCCACTCCGCGCCCCGCACGCGCCCCCCGTCTCGATCCACAGGTCTCCAAGACACCACCACGGCGCCCCGAGGCCCATCTCTCACCCGAGAAGCCACCCGGCACCGCCAAGTCCGGCCGAGCCCAACCAGGGCCAACCATGCATCGAAGTAGACGCGCAAGACCCCGGCAGCCCATCCAGCCCACCCCCCCCGGACCCGGGGCACCCCCCCCTCACACCGGCCACCATCCGCGACCCCGACCCAGGGTTGGTACCATACAGTACGTGTACCGTTCGGTATCGATACCATACAGTACTCCGGTGTCCTGTATGGTATCGCCTAGCCCCAATGAAGACCCAGTAGGCACCACTAAATGTCCGCTGAATCCTTGGGTTTACGATATATTTGAGCTGATTCCAACAACCAAACTTTTGTCCCAAAAACACCAGAAAATTTCAACAAATATTTGTTACCACAGACCTGCTTTTAAATGTTTCTCAAAACACCCTGCAAATGATTCACACCTTAAATTGTTTGCTTCCCTTTTATGCACTACCCTGCCTGCAGTTCAGCCAAAAAGACAATGTTTCTCAAAACCCCGTGCAAATGACTTTTCAGCTCTACCCTGTCTTGCCCTGCAACTCAGACACAAAGAATACTTTAACGTCGACTTTACTGCACACTGTCTTCTTCCTGGTCCAGCGCTAAGCGTGGGCCTTGAAAGAGGGGTCCCAGGATTCAACAGAGCTAAACAAAGGCAAGGCTACACATCAGGATATCAATACACACATGCATGCCACGCCTCAGGGTTGATGGAGGCACAGAGGCCAAAGTCAAATTTACAGATCCACTCATTGCAAGTGAATGACAGGCACACGCACGTGACACACACTGAAAACAAGACTTCTGGCGAATACAACTGGAGGCAGGCGACGCTTATTTACCTTGGCGATTGGGCGCAGCGCGGAGGTCGCCCCAGGCAGTGCTGCGTCGCCCTGACTTCACGCGTCGCCCTGACTTCACGCGCCGTGCGCGCAGTGCTGCTTCGCTCTGATTCTACGCTCAGTGCTGCTTCGCCTTGACTTCACGCGCAGTGCTGCTTCGCCTTGACTTTACGCGCAGTGCTGCTTCGCCTTGAAGTCCCGCGCAGTGCGCGCAGGGCTGCTTCGCCCTGACTCTATGCCCATTGCTGAGGCTTGCACGTTGGTGGACGCATCACTGGAGCATGAGGCTTGCGCTTGCACAGGGAGAGGGGCTGAGGCCCGAACATACACGCCGCTCGTCAGTAGGGTGGTCATCACGCTGATCGCTGCAAGCTTCGGCGACGGGTTGCTTCATTTGGGCTTGGCGTCGGTGGACGGTGCGATAGTCGTTGTGCACGGCTTTGAACGCGTCCTGCACGAGCACGTCCTCACATGGCCCATCTAAAAGGAGGGATTTAAAACCTTGCGAGCAGTGTTTTTCAGCGTACACGGCACCGCTGCTGGAAACTCATGCACCACTGAATGCGCATTTGCAACGCGGTCACAACAATACTAGTATTAGCAGAATTCGTTCTTATGTTCCCAAAACTGCGACATTACGATTCAAGACTAAATGTGGTGCTGTAATGCATAATAATGCTAATTACCAACGTCGGTAGTAAACTTTCGATCCAGCAGCGTGTTTTTCGCAATATTTCAATTCATCTGGCAATTTTCCGTCTAGCGTGCGCGCGTGCTGCAATGCGGTGCCTGTCTGCGGCACCATCTCAATACCGCACACGTGCTGTGCGGTATTAATACCAGACGGTACGCGTTCGCGGACGGTACGCGTTCATGAACGCCGTACGGTACCAACCCTGCCCCGACCTCCTCCGATCAACCCTCCAAGACAGGGCCCCGACCACCCCCCTGGGCTGGTACCGCCTACAAGAGGACTGGACCAAGCTCACCGTCAAAGCCCTCCAGGACCTGACCACCCCAGGCAGCGGCCTCCACGAGGCCATCGTAGACCTCGTACTCTGGCGAGCCCGCAAACAGGTTAGCCAGGGCCAGCACGTCTGGATCCCCCCCATCGAGTGGGGCCAGGCCCTGATGCACGACACCGGCATCAACGTCACGCGTCAAGGGACCGTACGCCTACGACGGGCCCCAGCCGAGACGGACCACCCAGCGGACCCGAACAGCCCGGAGCAGTGGGAACAGGCCACCGCACCAACCCGCGACACCGCCCTCCGCGCCGCCGGCCTCCGCACCCCAGACAACGACCTCCCCCCCCCACCTACAGACAGTGACCACCCCCCGCCAGAGGTCTGGGTTACAGTCCTCGAGCGCGGCCACTACTACGTGATAGCCGCTACGGCTACGTCCCCCGGCCCGCAATGGCTCATCGAAGGGACAGACACCATGTTCGCCCCAGAGACCGCCCCACCAGGGGCAGTAGGGGACCCCACCATCAACCACAGGGTCCTCAGGGGCGTCCTCCAGCCAGGGGACAAGCCCCCAGCCCGCGCCCTGGCCCAAATCACCTCAGGGAAGGCGGGCTACCACCTGGGATTGGCCATGCTCTGCCTAACCCACTGGATCCAGCGCCGCTGGCCACCCACGGGGACCGTGCCCTGGGTTTGGGCCATCCCCACCGCCCACACACAAGTCGAGGCGGGCCCGGACACACGACCAAACCCCCCCCCCAGACCGCAGCCGTCCCTCACCTGCGGGTACCACGCCATCCACAGGCTCCTCAACCGCGCGGGTCTTAGCCCAAAGCTAGCATACCCCCTTCCCACCACAGACCAAGAGGTCCACCAGATACGCAAGCTCGTCTGCGAAATCCTTGCCACGGCAGCGAAAGACAGCAAGCTTCTCCTCCAAACCGCCCGACCTACAACTGGCCACGCAAGCGCGCTGCGGCGAGCGGACACATACACCGACACAGCACGTCCCACCGCACAATCCCCGCCCATGCCCCCCCCCTCTCGCTGCTCAACCGGAGACCCACACACGCCCACCATCGCGCGCACCCCCGGGCCCCGCGACACGGGCCTCCCCCACCCGCCCGAACACCAGCACACGCCCGCCACACACCCACTCGCCGGACACCCCTCACCACCCCCCACACTCGACAACCCACACACACCCGCCGAGAGGAGCCCCGCGCCCCGCGGCACGCCCACCCCACCCAGTGGCCCGCCCACGCCCCCCGCACACACCCCAGAGGACCCAGGCCCAACCCCCCCGGCCCCTGCTTGCAGCCCACGCGAACTGTTCCCCCCCGCGGACGCCAACCCACACAACCTCGCACATTGCAGGACCCGGGCCCAGCCAAGCCCAGAAGGAGAAGGCCACAGCCCCGCGCCTCCCTCCCCCGCCGCTGCCGACCAGATCGGCCCGCCGGGCCGCCAGGTCACGACCGGGCCCCCCCAGCCGCCCGCCCCCAACCTACAGCCCCAGGACATGCCCTCCATCCTCTCCGCCGTGGCCGCAGCAGAAGCCGCCGCCCGCAAGCCCGCCCGCATCACAGCCCAACCCGCGTCCACCACCTCCTTCTCATCCTCAGCCTCGTCCACTGCCTCCACCTCATCCTCCGACCCCCCCCTCCCCGCCGCCCTCATCCTCAAGGCCACGGCAAAAGCCAAAGCCGGGGCCGCACACACCAACCCCCCAACCCCCACACAGGCGACTCGGGCATCCCGGCAACGCACCGGGACGACCCCCGACCCGACATCAACGCCCTCACACCTCCGGACAGAGGTATTCCTCAACCTGGAACCGGACCCCAACCCCAAACCCGACCCCAAACCCAAGCCGGCGCCCACGCGAGCACACACAACACCACAAACGCAACGACACAAACCCAACCGACACCACCCCCACCCAGACCCTCACCCAAGCCAGGACCCCCTACCCACCGCAACCCACGCCCCCCTCCCATGGGCACCCACCACCACCGCAGAGGCGGCCACCCAGCACGACCCCGTCAAAGCCCTCGTCCGCATCCCCGTCATCAAGCGCCCCGTCATCCATCCCCCACAAACCACCACCACCGCCGGCCAAACCGACCCAGGGACGTGGGACCCCTCGACCACCGTCACCGTCAAGCCCGGCCCCCGACCCGCCCCCCCTGCCCACCACATAGTGCAGCCCCGGGGACTGCCCACGATGCCCAACCCCCCACCCCCACATGGGGGACCGGAAAACCCACAAGGGATCCACGGGCCATACCCGCAACACCAACCCCACCACTACCCACACCACCACCACCAGCGGCCCCACCACCACCACTACCAACACCACCCCCACCACTACCACTGCCCACCGCCCTACCCCACCGGGCCACAACCCCCCGTGCACGAACAGCACCAGCGAATGGGATGGCAGCCACCGAGCGCTCCACCCGCATACCCCACCTACCGCCAGGGGCCACCCCCCCCGTACCAGCCACCCCCCCCGTACCAGGAACCGTATCCGTATCCCCCCGGCCACCACGTCCACGCCGAAGGGGCCCCCCGGGCCCAACCCCGCCAAGGACAGTCACTCGACCCATACCACCAGCCGCTGCCGCCACCACACCCCTACGTGGCGGATCCATGGACGACGGGGGACCTCCCCCCCCCCCCCAGTACCAGGCGGCACCACGCGAAGCCCCCCAGGGGCCGCCGACGCCTCCTGACTGGCCCGACTCGAGCGATGAGGCCCGGTCCCGCAAACGGCGGCGCTCCCGCTCCCCCCCCCGCACGGCACACTCGCCCACGGCGCCCACACTCCCACCGCGCCTCAACCACCCAGTCGCGCCGCCCCCGCTCCCCCAGGTGCCACCACGACCCCCCCAGATCCCGCTCCCGTCGCTTCCGCTCCCCCGGGCACCACCACGAGCGCCACCGCCGCCCCATGTCCACCTCCCCCTCCAAACACCGGCCATACAAGACCCCCACCCCCAGCCCCCGCCACCACCGCTCCCGCTCCCCCCGACGCCGCCAGGCACGCCACCGCCGCCCCACGTCCACCTCCCCCTCCCCCCACACGCCCCGCCGGGCTCCCCGTTCCCCCTGCCGCCCATACCCATCCACCACCCCCAGCCCCCGCCACCACCACTCCCGCTCCCCCGGACGCCACAAAGCGCGCCACCGCCGCCCCATGTCCACCTCCCCCTCCCGTTCCCCCCTCCGCCCGTACCCGTCCTCCACCCCCAGCCCCCGCCACCGCCGATCCCGCTCCCCCAGGCACCGCCACCCCCGCCACCACCACAGGTCCACGTCCTCCCCCCGCCGCTCCAGGACCCCGGGCACGGACCCCTCCCCCCCAAGGGCCCCCGCCCACCTCGCCTGGTGGTCTCCCCCCGCTCTGCAGGAGCTCCACCGCTGGGTGAAGTGGGCCGGGGGAGCGGGAAGGCACGAAGGGGTGCACATGGTGCTTACCCTCGAGGAGTTGCACCCGCAGCCCCGCAAACCCCAAAGAGGCCGCCCCGGAGGCCATCACGCCGCAAGCGGCATGGGAGGCCCTCCTCCGCGATGCGGTCCAGGGCCTCCGCCCCCCCTACACCCCCCAAGCCCTCCGCCAGTGGCTCCAGGCCACCCACCCCCAGGCCTGGCCCGCCGGCGCCCCCTCCCCACCCCGCCCCTCCCGCCACCACCACACCAGGAAGGGGCAGGACAAGGGCAGGGGAAGGGCAAGGGACACCAAGGAGCACTCAGGCAAGTGGGCACGGGGGGGCCCCAAGTGAGGGCAGGCACTCACAGGGACAGGACGCCGGAAGAGACACCACATGGGGGCAGGAAACCACCCAAGAACCAGGAAGGGGCGGGAGCGGGGACCAAGGCACGGAGGAAAAGGGCACCACGGCAGGCGCCACGACCCACACCCAGGAAGGGCATACAACGACGGGGGGACCAGCGCCGCCCCACCCCCACCAAAAACCCCATGACACCCGGGGACGCACCCCCCAACACACGTTACCGAAGCAAGCATCGGACGCCGTGCGGATCACACCAGCGCACACTCACCAGCCACCGGAAACCACACGGAGAATGGAGGGCACACCTACACGGGGAGAACGGGCCACACCCACAGAGGAAGCCGCAGGGAACGCCGCCGCACGGCGCACCACCACGCCCTCACCGCAGGGCGACGACCCCGGCCACCACAAGGGCAACCTCACAGGCACCGGAAGAGGACGAAGGCACGGCCACCGCGGCCAGGACTAGGGACCGAAACCCCCAGAGGACACGGGACCAAGGCACAGGCCCCCAGGGAGGGCAACCCCACGGACCGTCACGCGATCAACCTACCCGACCCACCAGCCCGAGCGGCACGCCCAAGCCCCCACAGCACGGACCCAGCGAGACACCCACACCTAACCGCACCCCCCAGCCACCAGCCAGCCACACTCCGGCCCGCACTCCGCACCACAACACAGGCCAGGCTGACCTCCACTGACCCACCGCGGCACCACGCGAGACCACGGCACACCGCACCACAGCGCGCCACAGTGCAACGCGCCACAGCACGACGCGACGCGACGCGGCACAGAGCGGCACAACACGACACAACTGACCCTAACCTGAAGGACTAACCGAAGCCAGCCACCGCACACCCTGGAAGGCGCCGCACCAGCACGCCACACACCAGCACCGCAGGCCACACACGGGGCCACAGCGCGCCTGGCAACAACGGTGGCGGACCACCCAGAAGATTAAAACTGGCACCGCAGAGGGGAAAGGACACGAACAACCCCAGCCCCCTAACCCAGAACCACAAGCAGCCGCCTGGCGCAGCCGCCCAGGCGGCAGAGCCAGGACCTAACCCGGCAAGAAGGGGCGCCGAGCCCACCGTGTACATAGCCCTGCCGACCCATGGGACCGGAACGCGGCCAAACAGAACGCAACTGAAAACAGCAGCCCGGAAGACAACACTGAATGCAGGCCAGTGCGTGCACCAGCCCAGGGAAGGCAGAGGGAGGAACAGGCAAGCCCCCCCCCCAAAAAAAAAAAAACGGAGGGGCCACAGCCGCCAAACCGCCCGCCAACACCACCAAAGGCGGCCAAACCCCCCCCCAGAAGGCACCGAAGACAGGACCCCCAAAGAGGCACAGGGGGACCACCCACCCAAAACCGGCAACACCAAGCCAGGAACAGCGGCCCACCGGGAAAAGGGACACCGAAACAAGCAGAAAAAAAGGAAAAAAAAAGAGAGCCACCAGCCCAGCCCGAAAGAAAGGGGATCGGGGGACAGGGACCACAAGGCCCGGGACAGGAACACCCAGAAAAAAAAAAGAAAAAAAAACAAAAGCGCAAAAAACACACCCCGAGAACCCAGCCAAGAAGGGCTGGGCACACCCGAGACCCGGGCCCAGCACACACGCCCACACCGCACGCCAGAACCAGAAACGGCGGGGGGCAAGCGGGGCGCCCACGAAAACACACACGTCCCATAAGCAGGCCGAAACCGAACCCCAACCACGAACACCACAAACAGCCGACACTAGAGGGACAACACCACAAACCGTGCCCAAACACACCCACCCAAGACCGCAGCCAGGACTGGCGGGGTTAACAAAACCCACTGCCAACCGCCAACCGGACCCACACACAAACGCCGTACAACAGTAGTAAACCCAGTGCCCACAGCCTGGGCACTGAGGCAGCCCGTGCCATGCAGGTGACCCGGCCAAACGAGATCCGGAGACCGTGGGTAAGGCTGCATCCTAAGGCCTGCGCTGCTTTGGGACTCGAGGCGGAGCGTGCGACACCCAAGCGCCTCGGAACCCTAGTACCAAGAACGTGCATGCATGCCTTGGGAACGGGATACGCCAGGAAGTCCGGTGAACCTCTAGGGTTCCGCCCAAAGGAGGGGACGTGCGCAAGCACGGGGGCACACCCTCCCGGCGAGACAAGCACGTCACGCTGGCGGCAATCAGCCCTCCCGGTGTTGCCCGGGGCCGCTTTGTTGGGGGCCAACAGTCAGGTCTAGCGGGATGTAAGCCGCCTCCCCTCTTCACGCGCGGAGCCTCTTCCTGTTCGTCACAGGGGTGACGCCAGGGGGAACCATGGGGCGCCTCTCCACGACCGAGTGCACCTACCTACCTACCTCCACGAAGGGGTCCGCACAGTCACGCACCGGCTCAAGCAGGTTCTCCAGCATCCGCTGAAAAGCCGCATTGCCGTTGGTAACGCCCATGGGCATCACCTTCCACTGGAGAGGTCCAAGTGGGGTGCTCATGGCTGTGCAGGCACGGGACTCTTCGGCGAGAGGCATCTGATGATAACCATGTTTCAGGTCAATCACCGTGAAGATCGTCCGCCGGTGTTGTTTTTGCAGCATGTCCTCAATCAGGGGCAGCGTATAGCTGTCATGCTGCGTTTGGGTGTTTAGGCAGCGGTAGTCGACCACGAGCCGCCACACACTGGCCACCTTCTAGGGGACGACGAAGCACGGAGAGGCCCACTCGGAGTGGCACGGCTCAAGCCAGCCTCTCTCGATGAAGTCACGGAGGATCTTCTCCATGGCCTCCTTCCTCTCGCCCCTCAGGGCAAACTCCCGGTGTCGATACACACGGGGGTCTGGCTTCAGTCGTATCTTGGCCTCGCCATACGGTCCACGCACCGGTGGGGGAAACACAGGTTTTCCGCTGAAGAAGGTGTCCCCATACTTCTGTTCCAGCCTGGCCCTCAATGCCTGGATCTTGGGGCACTCATCGGACTCTGCCTTGGCTTTTCCGGGCACCTGGACCACTGACCTTACTTGAGGGGTAGCAACCCCACTCGGTTTCGGCTCAGGTGGTCTTCCCAGGTGGCCCAAAGGGCCATCTCTGGTCTTGCCTCGGAACAGGTCGCCGTGGGTGGGTGGGTTGCCCCCGATTGGCTCGTCCTGGCTGGACATGTGGTCCAGCACCCTCTTTACGAAAGTATCCCCATCATAGGAACCAGAGACGATCGAGTCCACTTCCCACCAGGCTTTGTCCTGGCCCTTGCCCTCACGCTGGCTTCCCCAGTCGTGAAAGGGCTGATCCATATACCCCTGAACCAGATCCAACTCCTCTTCAGTGAGGGGGTCCTCCGATTCTCCGATGTCAACAGGGGAAACCGCAAAGTATTGCCTCCATGGCTCCGCTATGATGCGGTTGACACACACGAAGTCCGTGGTGTCGGCCTGTTCAAGGCCCCCATCCACATAGTGGAATTCCGTTGGCCATCTCTGGGGTGGCATGGGCTGTCCCTTAGCGTCCTGATAGACACTCTCTCCAGCCGGTAGGACGACCTTGTTTAAGGTCATGTTGGTCAATGAGACCACCCAATCTCGGGTGCTTTCCTCTCCGGTGCATCCCATAGAAACAACCAGCACTGCCTTGGAGCGGTCCTTGCGAATCTTCGCTACCGCCCTTGGAATGTCCCATCGGGGGCAGTGGATCCACATCAAGCCCTGATGCGGACCCCAGTGCTTATTCCACGCGGAGTCCTGGGCGCTCCAGTACTTCTCACAAACCCGAAGATGGGCGGAGGTTCCTGAAGAGAACGCATCTAGGGCCAGATCCGAAGCTCCCAGTTCCGCAACCACTCGGCTCGCCACTTCCGGCATTACGCCGTACTCCTTGTTTGCTGGCCCAGTTGGCTCAGTGCCCAGCGCGGCTACTTTGAGCTGATTGCGTTCCGGGTGGATCCACTGGCATTCCACATGGTGCTCAGGTGATGAAAGCCACGAGAGCTGGTCGTCCTGGTACAGGGTCATGGAGGCCTGGGCCGGGAGGACGCAGGAGTCCGTCTCCATCATGAAGTCGTACCCAACGATCATGTCTCAGTCCATCTCGGCCTCGTAGAAGCGACCTTGCAGGAGGATTTCCTTGCCGAGCTCCGGGCGGCTCAGCTC
Organism: Eutreptiella sp. 'Long Island Sound 2002'; assembly: GCA_964036045.1. Taxonomy (NCBI): domain Eukaryota; phylum Euglenozoa; class Euglenophyceae; order Eutreptiales; family Eutreptiaceae; genus Eutreptiella; species Eutreptiella sp. 'Long Island Sound 2002'. Next base: position 51,891,173 of record OZ038389.1, on the reverse strand, counting down.
ACGGTGGTTCACGAACTGCAGCCCAATGGCCGCTTCCTTCGTGCCTCCCACCATGTACTGGCCATTCGCCACCTTCAGCCTGACAGGCTTCCGACTGTCGGTCAAGCACTCTGGCGGAAGTAGGCCAGCCTTGACCAAGCTGACCTGAGCTCCCGTGTCGACCAACACGTCGAAGACCTTCTCCACTTCCCCACATAAGGCACGGACCTTAAGGTGCAACTGCCGCTCATGCCCGACACGGCGCACGGCGTGCAAGCTCAGGATCTCCGGCCGTTCCAGAAGCTCAACAAGCGACTGGTGCAGGTCGTGGACAATGGGCTCAGGCTGCCCATCTGCAGCATCCAGCTGCGGTCCGGCTGATCCTCCGATACTCTCGGATAGATCTTGAAGCACATCAAATACATTCTTGGTCGCGAAGGATGGACGGGTGCAAGGGTTCATGCCTTCACTTGCCCTCACCCCGCCACCGCGACTGTCTTTCGCTTTGGGCTCCGGACCGGGCCTTCCGCCCGCGGCAGTCCCTTTGTGCTTATCGTCTCCCGACTTGGATGGTGTGGCGCTTCCCACGACACCATCCTGCGACCGCCCTAGCTGGGGCCCTTGGCTGCAGGGGCTCCGCTAAGGGGCGTCGGTTGTGGTAGTAGGGGTACTCTCCTCCGCATCAACCTCATTGACACCGTTCTTCTTTCCCCCTTTCTTACCCTTCTTGTCCTTGTCCTTGTTCTTGTCGTTCTCTTTGTTCTCATTGTTCTTGTCGTCCGACTTGGGAAGCCAGGACCTCTTGATCTCCTGGATCTCCTTGGCCAACTCGGTCCCTACCGACATCAGCTTGAAGAGCTCGTCCTTGGAGACCTCCACCTTGGTCTCCCGGATACCCGCGGCTGCACGCTTCTTCGACCTGTGCACCTTCTTGTAGGCCTCTGTGTCGGCCTGGTGGATGGGGCATGTCCGGTGGTCATGGTTGAACCCTTTGTTCCTCCCATAACACACGAAACAGCCCTGAGGGTGAGCTCGTATGAACTCCCCAAAGGACAGCGGAGGGTGGCCAATGCGGCGGGGGTCCTTCTTCTCCTTCTTCTTCCAACCCTGCTGCAGGGGCTTCCAGCTTCCCCGGTTGCTCCCCGCTTTCAGGTTGTTGGCCACAAAGGCACAAACGGCCATCTCGGCGGGCTCATCGTCGTCGTCATCGTCGTCGAGAGCCTTATCGCCATCGGCTCCTGCTTGGTCCATGGCAGCCTCCCCGCCAGGCCCCTCGCCAACGTAGTTGACGTCACGGTCGCCGGGCCTCAACCCGCAGGTGTGGTGGAGGTTCCGGTACTCGTTGAGTACCTCCTCTCCAACCCACTCCAGGATCTCGTCGCAACTCATCCGCGCCGGGATGGCCTGCAGACGGATGGTCTGGCCGCTCACGTCACACTCATCAAGGCGCCACATCGCGGTCTTCTCGCGATCGCCCGTGACGTTGATGAGGAGGGCGTTCCGCAGGGAGTGCCGTTTGACATCCCGGGCCACGTTCTTCCTTGTCCAAGCCACCACGTTTGTATGATACTCCTTGGGGAGCATCATCTTGACCGTGTGGTTGGACTTGGCCCTCTTGGCTTCCTCCTTGGTGACTCTTTTGATCCATGCTTCCGGCAGCATGGAGAGCAGGCGGGCCTGCTCGTCACCCTCATTCCAGTCCTCCACGTTGCGGCGGAAGAGGGTGTATTGCCCCCGGAAGTCCCGCCAATCTCGTAGGCGGATCTCCCGACCATCATGCTGAAGCTTGATGGACTTCCACGGCTTGGCAGCCACCTACGGAGCGTCCACCCGCTCCTGCTCGTTGAGCCACTTCTTGGCTTCCTTGAGGGTCTTGATTTTCCCCTCCTTGGTCGCCATGACACCTCCGGCAGGCGGTACCTGAACCGTTTTAAGGAAAAATCTCTCCGCATCTGCGGGATCCATGTCTTCAGTGACGGTCATCCCCCAATCGTCCAGCTTCTCCAAGAAGCGGTCGAGGTTGAGGGGGTTGCCATCGTACATGGGGGGCTTGATGTCCTTCAGGTCTTCCCACACGGCGGCATCCGCGGCCTTAGAAACCCATCGGCGTCCCAGACGGACTCCCACGGCCGCCACTTCCATCTCCTCCACGGTATCCGTGTGGCTACGCCGTGGTTCGTCCATGTACGCTGAACCTAGATGTTCACGCCGTACTCCTTCCATGTATGCCTCCTCATCACGGCGCCGGCGGCTGCGTTCAGCGGCCTCCCGTCGTACACCACGCGGCGGGGTAATGCCGAACTCCTCCAGGTCTTCCTCGCCTCCGCCGACGTCCCACTCCACGTCCCCTCCAGGGACCTCATCCCTGAGTCCACCATAACGTCTGCCAACGATTGGGATTGGCTCCGGGGCTGGTGCGGGGCGTCGGGGGCGTACGGGTGTCCGCGGTGGAGCACAGCAGTTGTGGTACTCCGCCCTGAGCCACTCATCACGCCACTCCTCACTGCCACTGCTGGGCGGCACGCGCTCGTTGCGGCGGCCCGCGCTGTGGTGAGAGGGGGCGCTGAGAGAGGGGGCACTGGCGCTGGGGCGACTCCTGGGGGCTCCGCCGGGGGCGTGGGCTCTGCCTGGACCTGGTCCAGGTCCCCAGCCGTCGTCCGACGAGCCAGACTCCAGGGGTGGGTGGTCGCTTCCGACGCTCCCACGGCCTTCCTGCTGGTCCAACCTCTGCTGCAGGCCGTTGATGACCTTGTTCAGCAGCCTGGGCTCGCCCCTGGCGATGTCCAGCTCCCTCTGGGCGGCGGTGGCGACCTTGGCGATCTTGACCATCTCCGTCTTGGCGATGTCCAGCTCCCTCTGCGCGCCAGCGGCGACCCTGGCGATGCAGATCATCTCGCCCTTGCCCGTGTCTACCTCGCGCTTGAGGGACTGGACCCTCCTGCGGAGGTGGACAATCCACCACCAGGTGGCATCCGGGTCACCGTTCCCTGGTGGGTCGTCGGGGTCCACAGGGGGTCCTCCAGGAGGGCCTCCGCCAGGTCCGCCCGGTCCAGGGGGTCCTCCCCCGCCCGGAGGTCCGCCTCCAGGGGGTCCACCTGGTGGGCGTCCTTCAGGGGGTCCTGATGGTGCTCCGCCAGGGGGTCCTGGTGGGCCTCCGCCGGGTCGCCTCGGTGGGTCCGAGGATGGGGGCTTCTCCGTGTAGCCGAGGTCCATGTCTTCCTCCTCGTCCAGCTCGCCCCACCTAGGCGTCTCGGTCTCGCACTCGGTGGATCCAGAGCTCCGAAAGGGAGGAGGGAGATCCTCACTCTCACCCTCCGGCTCCATGGGGACGTCTCCGCCGCCTCCGCCAGCCACTCCTCGGCGATGTTGGCGGCCTCGTCCATCCCCGTCGCTGGCGGTGAAGAAGGGGTCGGAGTTGTGGGGGTGTCCGCCCGCTGGCCTCCGTGACCTCTCGGGGGTCTTCCCCTTACCCTTCCTCCGTCGGTAGGCGGTGGGGCCACTGCTCCCACTGCTGCCCCTGTGGGCCTCCTCCAGATCCAGCGTCATCCTGGAGGAGGCGTCCCCTTCGAAGAGCTTTCGAAGGGTCTCCACTCGGAATCCTCCCGGGGGAGTCTCGCGGCGGAGCTTGGCCTCCGCCTCCTCCATTGCGGCGGCCCTGGCTGCGGCAGCTCGCCTTTCGGCCTCCTCCTGGGCACGGGCAGCCTCGGCTTCCCGAGCCCGCTGCAGCCGAGCCTTCTCCGCTTCCAACGCCGCCAGCTCCGCCTCCGTCCTGGCCCTCTCCTCAGCGACCTTCCGTCGCGCGGCCTGGATGGCGTCCTTCTTGGCGGCGTCCGCTTGGGCCTTGGCCGTTGCCTCGGCGTGGGCCCTTTCCTCCGCCTCCTTCTTTGCCCTCTCTTGGGAAAGCGCCTCTTCCAGCGCCTTCACCTCGGCCTCCTTGCAGGCAATGGCCTCCTGGGTCAGGCGGGCTTCCTCGGCGGCTGCCGCCACCTCACCCCTGACCCGGGCAGTCGCTGCCTCCTGGGCGGCTGCGGCCGTGAGCCCGGCCGCAATGGCCGCCACGGTCGAGGCATGGAAGGCCATGCCTCTGCCCCAATCTGTGGGCTTCTCATGGGGGATGCCGACGGCGCCCTCCACGGCAGCGTTCTGCTGCGTGGCCCGTTGCCGGGCAACCCAAAGGTTGCAGGGCACCCCACAGGCGCGTTCGCAGGCGCGCGCCACGTCCCTTTGGTCGGGAGCGACGCTGCTGCCGGAGCTGGCCTGGTCGGACGGCCTCCTCCCACGGTGGGCCGACTCCACGTCGCTGCTGGGGCCTGACTTCCTCAGGTGCAGCTGACGGGGCTTGGCCTTGGCCTGCTTGGCGACTTCAAGGAAGTCGCCAAGGGTGGTGTGGCCGGAGTGGTGAACGCCACTGGCTCGTTTGGGGCTGGGGGCTGGGGTTCCGCCCTTGGCGCCTTGGGCGGCTTCGGCGGCCAGGGACTCCTGGTACTCCCGCCACTTCCTGTCCCGCCTCCTGTCCCCGGCGGACCGCTTCTCCTTACCAGGAGACGCACTGCTGCTGCTGCCCTGCAGCGTGCGCTCGTTCCCCGACTCCGGGAACTTCTTCTCGATCATGTCCCACATGGAGACGTTGATCGTGGCGCCCGACGGGTACCCGTTGGGATTCTCGTCCTCCTCAATCCCGTCGGGGCGCAGCCCTTCGCCGGGCCTGTCTGGCCGGGTCCAGATCCTCCAGCGCTTCTGGCGGAAGCAGAAGGCGTATCCTTCCACCCGCAGCCAGTCTTCCACTGCCTGCGGGCGGTCGGGGCCCATGTCCTCGCGGAGCTCGAAGCTCCCGGGCATGCCTCCTTCGCACTGGGGATGGCTGTGGCGATAATGCTGGTCCCACACCAACCCACGCAGTAGGCGCACCGCATGGGGGTGGGGCCGCGGCCACGTTTGCCCGCCTCCTGCCAATTCACCATCGTTCTCCTCGATGGACTGGTCCTGGGGGGGTGGTTGTGGAGGTGGTTGATGTAGCTGGGAGTGCGGCCTTGCTGGTCGGCCGAAGGAACTCGCTGATGTCGAAGTTCCGGTCACTACACCTCCTTCACGGACTCGGCGCTGTTGCCGGGCGGCGCTGCGAAGCCCGTGGTACTCGGGGTTCAGGTACCCCCGAGTGGCACGCGTGGGATGGGTAACTCCGCGGCGGTGAAACCCTTTTGACGCGACGGGACGCTGCGGTAGACACGCACAAGCAAGCAGGCAGGCAAAGCACTGCGCTAACAGGGGCATCATTACGCTCGTGTCATGTGACATGTCATGTGACAAAGCGTTTCAGGATCCTTGCCACTCTGAAACAAGGGAACAAAAGTATGTACAGCAACACATCAGGATATGTACACGTGCAGTTAAGACTGGACTGGGGTAAGGGCATCACAGAACAATACACACTCAGTCCCAACTCATATCCCAATCCCAGGTCCGACCCTCTCAGTGGCTGGCAGGGGCGGGGGCTCAAACACAACCCATGCCCTGCTCAGTCCGAACCCTGAAACCCTGCCAATGGGGAGGGTGTCCCGCCCAGCCACAGGCGAGTTCCTGGGAACCTGGGAGCTCCAAGGCCAATCGATAGTGGCTCCCTATGCTCCCTTAACAGCAGGTCTGAACTGCACTCTGAGCCAGAGAAAAGGCCCCGCCATTATCCCCTAGGAATTGGTAGCTGAAAATGGGCAGTTTCAGCCCAAACTGATATTAGCTCGAAAAACTCCAAAATTGACCCCTAGACCGGACGCGCCAGAGGTAGGGACGAGGCAACTGACCCTATGCCCTTCGAGTACCAACTCTCGGGAGCCCTCACCCAACCTGGTTTCCCCTGAGGTCCTGGCATCAGGGCACCACGGGTTCATCCAGTGGGGTCATGATGCGAAAATCACCAAAATTGGTGTCTTTTCCACGCGTGGCTCGCCCGTCCAGGGCAAGGCCAATGACTCACAGGGTGGGAGGCAGGACCTAGGACCTCTATCTGAGTGCATAACTTCAAATTAGGTCCGGGCTCCTTGTGGGCATAGAGTTATGGGGCCGCCAATTGACCACACGGGGGGCTGAAATTGGGGTCCCAAAAGGGGGTCATTTTGGCTGCTCAAAATGAGCCAAAATCGGGGGTGCTCCCAATGGTATATCTCCACGCCGGCTTGGAGATCGGATCCGCCATTCCATATGCCATCCACTGGGAGTCCAACAAAGACTTCCATGCACTTGGCTCCCGAAGATCTCCATGCCACTTGGCGTGGTGTGAATCCGAATTGGGTCCACAATTGTCAAAATGGCAAAATCGTCCACACTCACTTTGGGCTAGCACCTTGAGGAAGGTTGCTCCGCTTCGCCCACGTGGTGTGCGAACCATGGGGACCAATATCCATATTACCCATGTCATATATGGTCCATTGGTCCATGCGTCCGGCATGCACCAGGGGGCTGAACATGGTGCACGGCGGGCAGAAAATGTGGAAAATTGCTCAAAATGGCCGAAAATGCGCACACTCATGGTTGGGGCAAATGAGGCACATGCCCGACTTGGACCGGAGTGTGCCATAGGATTGGTATCAAGTCATATGCGTCCAACATATCTTTTGGGCGTCGCCCAAACCCCTCCGGTTTTGGCAATGGCAGGGTCGCCAAGTGAGCCCATGATTTGGGATCGTCCCAAATCGCCAACATGGCGGCCACGGTATGCCAAGCCCAAGAGGATTTATTCGCCGGGTCCAAGATATGTTGGGCACCGAAGTATGTACCCTCATAACCTACTTGGGTCATGATGTCAATTGAGCGCAACATTGAGATACACGGTTGCCACTTGACATCATGACGGGCAAAAAACAGCAATATTGGCGAAAAAGCACGCAAAGGTGCCCTAAAAACTACACAAATATATTATAATATCTTCGGCTCGGATTGAGTAATCAACCAATCCTTCTAAACACAATGACTCGACACCAATGACCTCTGATTCCACGTATGTGCTCCACTTGGGGCGCTTTGGAAGGCCGCGCGCGCTGCCTCCCAAGTGGGCACATGCAAATATGGAATATTGCAAAAAACACACCTTGCTCGCAACGCATCGCTTCGGGAGCGCTCCACAAGCGTCCCTTCACAAAGGTTAGGCTTGCGAGTGTCGGTTGGGAGTACAATGAAGGGCTTCGTGCGATATGGGGTCCATTGGCGCGTTAGTCTTGGAATGGTGCACCCGCCAAATGGGCACGCGATATGACACCAAATATGGCATACAACCCTACCCCCGCCTTCTACACCCAACCTAGTGGCCTGGAATCAAAGTATGCCTATATTCTAGAGCAACTTTGGTCCCTTAACACACATGCAAGTGCTTTGGTCGAAAATCGACCTCCTTTCGGAAAGCCGAATTTTAGCATGCACGCAAAATATATTGCCAATATATATATGGAGATCATATATGTACTATCCGGGGAAGACAAGTGATATGCCCCGGATGTAGAGGCAAGCAAAGAGGGAGAAAACGCCAACTCAACATACTTCTACAGGTACTTGGACGCCAAGTACATGAAAAAGCGCACTTCTTGGAGGACACTCAAAATAAATAACCCTTTGGGCCTATGGAGTTGGGATCCTTTGGCCTCATCCTATGACTATGGGGGGCAAAACCTCATACACAGAGCCTATGAGGCACGTTAATTCGTCCTTGGGCGCTTGAACGCTCGTAACCCTTGTTATTTCACTTGGGGGTTCAAAGCGCCTTCGGCCACCGAGATTTTCTGGGAAAAATCTGGGACGCGATGCGTTTTATCAAGGAAAAAATTGCGGATCACTCGAAGACTGTTTCAGTCTTAACTTCAAGAAAGATCGTTTTACAGAATCATCTAATGCAGTGCACCGAACGGGTGACGTCTGGCGGCGATTTCACGACAATTAGAAATCGCGGTAGAAATCGGGTATTTCACCGATTTCTCACCAGAAATCGACCGAGACAGTGAAATTATGGTAATTCCACATCGACTTAATGTTTAGAAATTGAATTCCGGATTTGGAGGGTTAGAGAACAAGGATATCCCGCTGACAGCCGGTGTCGACGGCTTCCGCACGGGTGTGACGGCTCACAGGCCTCCGGGCCGTGGGCCATAACGGGTGTGACGGCTCACAGGCTTCCGGGCCATGGGCCATAGGTTCTGGGTACCGCTTCAGCATGGAGAGCAGGCGGGCCTGCTCGTCACCCTCATTCTAGTCCTCCATGTTGCGGCGGAAGAGGGTGTATTGCCGCCGGAAGTCTCGCCAATCCCGTAGGCAGATCTCCCGACCATCATGCTGAAGCTTGATGGCCTTCCAGCGCTTGGCAGCCACCTGCGGAGCGTCCACCCGCTCCTGCTCGTTGAGCCACTTCTTGGCTTCCTTGAGGGTCTTGATCTTCCCCGCTTTGGTCACCATGAGTTATAGCTCTTGGAGCACCTCCGGCAGGCGGTACCTGAACCGTTTGAAGACATATCTCTCCGCATCTGCAGGATCCATGTCTTCAGTGACGGTCATCCCCCAATCGTCCAGCTTCTCCAAGAAGCGGTCGAGGTGGAGGGGGATGCCATCGTACGTGGGGGGCTTGATGTCCTTCAGGTCTTCCCACACGGCGGCGTCTGCGGCCTTAGAGACCATGAACGCCGGCCACGAGATCGACCGAAGTTCCCATCGGCGTCCCCCACGGACTCCCACGGCCGCCACTTCCATCTCCTCCATGATATCCGTGTGGCTACGCCGTGGTTCCTCCATGTACGCTGAACCTAGATGTTCACGCCGTACTCCTTCCATGTATGCCTCGTCATCACGGCGCCGGCAGCTGCGTTCAGCGGCCTCCCGTCGTACACCCCGCGGCGGGGTAATTCTGAACTCCTCCAGGTCTTCCTCACCTCCGCCGACGTCCCACTCCACGTCCCCTCCAGGGACCTCATCTCTGAGTCCACCATAACGTCTGCCAGCCATTGGGATTGGCTCCTGGGCTGGTGCGGGGCGTTGGGGGCGTACCGGTGTCCGCGTTGGAGCACGGCGGTTGTGGTACTCCGCCCTGAGCCACTCATCACGCCACTCCTCACTGCCACTGCCGGGCGGCACGCGCTCATTACGGCGGCCCGCGCTGTGGTGAGAGGGGGCGCTGAGAGAGGGGGCACTGGCGCTGGGGTGACTCCTGGGGGCTCCGCCGGGGGCGTGGGCTCTGCCTGGACCTGGTCCAGGTCCCCAGCCGTCGTCCGACGAGCCAGACTCCAGGGGTTGGTGGTCGCTGCCGACGCTCCCACGGCCTTCCAGCTCGTCCAACCTCTGCTGCAGGCCGTTGATGACCTTGTTCAGCAGCCTGGTCTCGCCCCTGGCGATGTCCAGCTCCCTCTGCGCGGTGGTGGCGACCTTGGCGATCTTGACCATCTCTGTCTTGGCGATGTCCAGCTCCTTCTGTGCGCCCGCGGCGACCCTGGCGATGCGGATCATCTCGCCCTTGCCCGTGTCTACCTTGCGCTTGAGGGACTGGACCCTCCTGCGGAGGTGGACAATCCACCGCCAGGTGGCATCCGGGTCACCGTTCCCTGGTGGGTCGTCGGGGTCCCCAGGGGGTCCTCCAGGAGGGCCTCCGCCGGGTCCCCCCGGTCCAGGGGGTCCTCCCCCGCCCGGAGGTCCGCCTCCGGGGGGTCCACCTGGTGGGCGTCCTCCAGGGGGTCCTGGTGGTCCTCCGCCAGGGGGTCCCGCTGGGTCCCCGCGTGGTCGCCTCGGTGGGTCCGAGGATGGGGGCTTCTCCGTGTAACCAAAGTCCATGTGTCTCTCCTCGTCCAGGTCGCCCCACCTAGGCGTCTCGGTCTCGCACTCGGTGGATCCAGAGCTCCGGTAGGGAGGAGGGAGATCCTCACTCTCACCCTCCGGCTCCATGGGGACGTCTCCGCCTCCTCCGCCAGCCACTCCTCGGCGATGTCGGCGGCCTCGTCCATCCCCGTCGCTGGCGGTGAAGAAGGGGTCGGAGTCGTGGGGGTGTCTGCCCGCTGGCCTCCGTGACCTCTCGGGGGTCTTCCCCTTACCCTTCCTCCGTCGGTAGGCGGTGGGGCCACTGTCCCCACTGCTGCCCGTGTCGACCTCCTCCAGATCCAGCGTCATCTTGGAGGAGGCGTCCCCTTCGAAGAGCTTTCGAAGGGTCTCCACTCGGGATCCTCCTGGGGGAGTCTCGCGCTGGAGCTTGGCCTCCGCCTCCTCCATTGCGGCGGCCGTGGCTGCGGCAGCTCGCCTTTCGGCCTCCTCCCAGGCACGGGCAGCCTCGGCTTCCCGAGCCCGCTGCAGCCGAGCCTTCTCCGCCTCCAAGGCTGCCAGCTCCGCCTCCGTCCTGGCCCTCTCCTCAGTGACCTTCCGTCGCGCGGCCTCGATGGCGTCCTTCTTGGCGGCGTCCGCCTGGGCCTTGGCTGTTGCTTCGGTGTGGGCCTCTTCCTCCGCCTCCTTCTTTGCCCTCTCTTGGGCAAGCGCCTCTTCCAGCGCCTTCACCTCGGCCTCCTTGCAGGCAATGGCCTCCTGGGTCAGGCGGGCTTCCTCGGCGGCTGCCGCCGCCTCACCCCTGACCCGGGCAGTCGCTGCCTCCTGGGCGGCTGCGGCCGTGAGCCCCGCCGCAATGGCCGCCACGGTCGAGGCGTGGAAGGCCATGCCCCTGCCCCAATCTGTGGCCTCCTCCTGGGCGATGCGGCTGGCGCCCTCCACGGCAGCGTTCTGCTGCGTGGCCCGTTGCCGGACAACCCGAAGGTTGCAGGGCACCCCACAGGCGCGCTCGCAGGCGCGCGCCACGTCCCTTTGGTCGGGAGCGACGCTGCTGCTGGAGCTGGCCTGGTCGGCCGGCCTCCTCCCACGGTGGGCCGACTCCACGTCGCTGCTGGGGCCTGACTTCCTCAGGTGCAGCTGACGGGGCTTGGCCTTGGCCTGCTTGGCGACTTCGAGGAAGTCGCCAAGGGTGGTGTGGCCGGAGTGGTGACCGCCACTGGCCCGTTGGGGGCTGGGGGCTGGGGTTCCGCTCTTGGCGGCTTGGGCGGCTTCGGCGGCCAGGGATTCCTGGTACTCCCGCCACTTCTTGTCCCGCTTCCTGTCCCCGGCGGACCGCTTCTCCTTCCCAGGAGATGCGCTGCTGCTGCTGCCCTGCAGCGTGCGCTCGTTCCCCGGCTCCGGGAACTTCTTTTGGATCATGTCCCATATGGAGACGTTGATCGTGGCGCCAGACGGGTACTCGTTGTGGTTCTCGTCCTCCTCAATCCCGTCGGGGCGCAGCTCTTCGTCGGGTCTGTCCGGGCGGCTCCAGACCCTCCAGCGCTTCTGGCGGAAGCGGTAGGCATACCCTTCCACCCGCAGCCAGTCTTCCACTGCCTGCAGGTGGTCGGGGCCCATGTCCTCGCGGAGCCCGAAGCTCCCGGGCATGCCGCCTTCGCACTGGGGATTGCTGTGGCGGCAGTGCTGCCCCCACACCAACCCACGCAGTAGGCGCACCGCATGGGGGTGGGGCTGCGGCCACGTCTTGCCCGCCTCCTGCCAATTCACCATCGTTCCCCTCGATGGACCGGTCTTGGGGGGTGGCTGTTGAGGCGGTTGATGTAGCTGGGAGTGCGGCCGGTGCTGGTCGGCCGAAGGAACTCGCTGATGTCGGAGTTCCGGTCCCTACACCTCCTTCACGGACTCGGCGTTGTTGCCGGGCGGCGCTGCGAAGCCCGTGGTACTCGGGGTTCAGGTGGTGACGCGTTCCCGTGGGGGGCCGGCCACGGGACGCTGCGGTGACACGCACAGGTGAGCAGGCAGGCAAGGCACTACGCTCACAAGGGCATCAATACGCTCGTGTCATGTGACAAAGCGTTTCAGAATCCTTGCCACTCTGCAAAGAGGGAACGAAAGTATGTACAGCAACACATCAGGATATGTACACATGGGGTTGAGACTGGACTGGGGTAAGGGCATCACAGGACCATAGACACTCAGTCCCAACTCATATCCCAATCCCAGGTCCGACCCTCTCAGTGGCTGATGGGGGCGGGGGCTCAAACACAACCCATGCCCTGCTCAGTCTGGACCCTGAAACCCTGCCAATGGGAGAGGTGTCCCACCAAACCACAGGCGAGTTTCTGGGAACCAAGAAACCCCATGGTCAACCGACAGTCGCCCCCTATGCTCCGCCAACGGCAGGTCCCAACTCCCCTCTGAGTCAGAGATATGGCCCCGCCATTATCCCTCAGGAGTTGGTAGCTGAAAATGGGCTGTTTCAGCCCAAACTGCAATTAGCTTGAAAAACTCCAAAATTGACCCCTCGTCCGGACCCGCCAGAGGTAGGGACGAGGCAACTGACCCTATGCCCTTCGAGGACGAACTCCCTGGAGCCCTCACCCAACCTGGTTCCCTCTGAAGTCCCGGCATCAGGGCAACACGGATGAGTCAAGTGGGGTCATGATGCCAAAATCACCAGAATTGGCGTCATTCCCACGCGTGACTCGCCCGGCCAAGGTAAGGCCAATGGCTCACAGGGTAGGAGGCAGGACCTAGGACTTATATCTGAGTGCACAACTTAGATCTAGGTTTGGGCTCCCTATGGGCTTAGAGATATGGGGCCGCCAATTGACCACACGGAAGGGGGAAATTGGGGTCCCAAAATTGGGTCATTTTGGCTGCCTGAAATGAGCCAAAATTCGGTGTGCTCCCAATAGTATATCTCCACGCCGGCTTGGAGATCGGATCCGCCATTCCATACGCGATCCACCGGGAGTCCAACGGGGACTCCCATGCATTTGGCTCCCAAAAATCTCCATGCCACTTGGCGTGGTGACGATCCCAATTGGGTCCACAAATGCCAAAATGGCAAAATTGCCCACACTCACTTTGGGCTAGCGCCTTAACGAAGGTGGCTCCGCTTCGCCCACGTGGTGTGTGGACCATGGGGACCATTACCCATAACACCCATGTCATATATGGTCCATTGGTCCATGCGTCCGGCGTGCACGAGGGTTAGAACATAGTGCACGGCGGGCAGCAAAAGTGGAAAATTGCTCAAAATGGCCAAAAATGCGCACACTCATGGTTGGGGCAAATGAGGCACATGCCCGACTCGGACCGGAGTGTGCCATAGGATAGGTATCAAGTCATGTTGGTCCAACATATCTTTTGGGCGTCGCCCAACTCCTCCGATATTGGGAATGGCAGGGTCGCCAAGTGAGCCCATGATTTGGGATGGTCCCAAATCGCCAACATGGCGGCCACGGCATGCCAAGCCTAAGAGGAGTTATTCGCCGGGTCCAAGATATGTTGGGCACCGAAGTATGTACCCTCATATCATACCTGGGTCATGATGTCAATTGAGCGCAACGTTGAGATACATGGTCGCCACTTGACATCATGACGGGCCAAAAACGGCAAAATTGGTACAAAGACACACAAAAGTGCCTTGAAAGGTGCATAATTATATTATAATATCTCCGGCTTGGATCGTGCAATCACTTAATCCTTCTAAACACAATGACTTGACACCATTGACCTTCGATCCCACATATGTGCTCCACTTGGGGCGCCTTGAAGGGTTACGAGCGCTACTTCCCAAGTGGGCACATGAAAATATGGAAAATTGTAAAACACACACCTTGCTCCCAACGCATCGCTTCGGGATCACCACACAAGCTTCCCTTCACGAGGGTTAGGCTTGCAATTGATCGTAGGGAGTATGGAGAAGGGGCTTGCACAATATGAGGTCCATTGGCGGGTTCGACTTGGAGCAATGGACCCGCCAAATGGGCACGCAACACAACACATGGCACATACCACATATTGCCCAAAAAGGTAGCTCCCACCACGATATGTCATGCCCCTCCAAGGGCATAACCTTGTGTCAATCCCTCATAGGAACTCAAGGAGAGTTCCTATGCAACACCAACACTTGCGCGCTACACTCGAAAGTTATCTTAACGCACGCAATATCATGGCCAAAGAGTTATAACGCAAACTCTACCCTCTTGACCATGATCCATTACACTAGCGCGCACGTGTGGAGACGCAAGGCGTATAATGCTTCCTAAATTACGTCGGGAGTATTGTGAATACGTCCCACGTTTCCTTATCGTCAATACTCGCAAGCGGCACGAGATATGACCCTCACAAGTGGCCTCACGAATCAACTTTGTTTTGCCCATATCTCTGAGTCAAATGGAGGGCAAGATAAAAGGGAAGTTGATTCGTGCATAGGGAAGCACGTAGGTCCACTCGAAAGAGGTCAAATCAAGTGCGGGGATGTCGAAGTCGAAAATCCGATTTCGACATCCTGAAAAATTCGGATTAAGGTTGCGAGTATTAATTATGAAAATTGCGGATGCATCAATGCAGTTCCTGACGACTTTAGAGTCTTCGTCTCGGATAGCGTTAAAATTTCCATTATAAACAGTTAAACTGGCGGTTACGGTAAAGTCGCGATCCAACCGCCAGCAGTCAAAACAGTGAATATCAGAACGGAAGCGTAAAACTTGACGGAAACAATATGAAAATAAAACCCTGCTGATTCCTGATATGCTGATACACGAATCTCCGCTGGCGGTGCCTCGGTTGCCGATGCGGGGCTTTACGGCACGGAGCGGAGCGTCAACGGGCGTCTTCCCTTCCGTGCATGGGGTTAGTGGACCGGAGACCGTAACCTAGCCATGGGGTTCTGGGTACTGCTTCACCCCCCTCCTTAGAGCAAACCCTGGGGGGGCTCGATAACACCCAAGCATGGCAGCGGGTACCCAGGACCAAACCTGAAGGGGGGGGGTGTCACATCCTCACTGTAGTGAGTCACAGTAAGATAGGTATGATGCTGTATAAGCTCGTAGCACATGTATAGTATCAAGTATCAAGTCCCGGGTCCTGGCGGCGATTGTTCGGCATCCAAAGGACCCGTTAACCCATACCAGGCGCACCGGGTGCCGGCTGCTACGGTCACCACCACAGTGGCAGTGGCATACACGGCCAACATAGGCGACACACGACGACCGAGGTGGTCCCACAAGTCGAGAGCGACCACAAAGATCCATCAGGCTACCCCAAGCTTCCCAAGGCCCGCCGACTGGGGAGAGTCCCCACGGGTCCTTCCTCGGGCGCACCATGTCCATATCCATACGACGCGAGTCCAGAGTGCCATAGTCGAACTCCTTAAGAACCCCAGATCTTAAGGGAACTCCTCCTTAAGGGATCGGGCATCAAGGCCGTCTTTTCCCTCGCCCTACTGCCACGAAGGCCATACATGAGGGAGTCCTCATGCAGTGTGGGCGGAGGCGTCGACTCCTCAAACCACCAGTTTCCCAGGCAGACTGACCATCCGAATGCAAGTGCGTCTGCGAATCGGTAGGCTCACACTGGGACTGACAGTGGCGGACCGCTGGGAGTGTAGTCAGGCAACTGGGCTTCCCGCCTGGCGCCATCAGGATCTCCACACATCACAGCGAATAGGGCAACACGGTATCACGGGCACTCAAACAGTAGTATCTGTATTCGGGTACTGGTCCAGGCTGGACCAGGTTGTATGAACATGTACACGGCGACTCAAGGCGCCTCTGTATCCCGATTCGTGGTGAAAAACAGTCCATCCCTCAGCGATGGGCTGATGACACTTAACATACAGATGCACATATCCTGGAGGGCAGAAAAACAAGCAATAATCTGGGTAAATAGGCGTGTAAACACACTCTGGACAGAGTGCCAAACCACGCCACGGTCAGGATAAGGCGAATGCAGGAGGGCGGACAGGATAACGCCTGAGTTCAGGCATATATAGTCTCGAGACACACGTCGACTGGTCTGGATTCCGCAAATGCCATGGAACCAGACCACACACTCAAAAATCGCAATGCCGATGACAGCGGCATCCGTTGCGCAACGTCGTATGGGCTTCAAGGCCCCAAGAGCTCAGAAAAATGAAGGTCAGTCGCCCTACCTGGTTTCCCATGGATTCAGCAGGGGGGGAGTGACGAGTATGAAAAGAGAGGGGCCATCCTCCTCTGGATTCAGCAGGGGGGGGTATATGGCCACTCTGTCACCGAAAGATGGAAGAGAGCAAGCAAGTAACGGACGATTCGTCGGCCTCACAAGCGCTCACAACACATCAGGGGAGAGCCCAGGGCGCTGATCAGGCACCCCTGGCTGCAATCGCCCGGGTGAGTGCTGCCAAGTCCGAAACGTGGATCTTGGTCTTGTGCTTGCGGATGTACTCCATGAAGGGAGTATTGACCCGCGGCACAAACGAGGAGACGGGTTCCCAGGTGTCGTGGGACGGCCCATAGCCTCGCCAACGAACCTTGAACTCCAGACCTCCTGGTGCCGAGGCTTTCGGACGCTGAGCAAGGATCTTCTCGACTGTATAGTCATCCTGCTCAGCATAGTCGTCGTCCGAATCGGCCTCATGTGCGGCGTAGCTCAGGGACACGTGCTGGCCACGGAGGTCGGGTTCCCGCACACGGAGTTGACTCTCGTGGCGCTCCCGGAACTGTCTGTGACCCACCTTGATGCGGTAGGTGTCCTCACCAATCCTGCGGACCACCTCGCCGGGCGTGAACCAGGTCTTGGTGCGGTGGGTGCCCATGGGGCGGGGTCTGATCACCCACACCGGGTCTCCCACCCTGAACTTCTGCGCTGTTGAGCTCGGGGCGGACTTCTGACGCTCAGCATGCTCCTTCTCGAGCTGCTGGCGGATGTCCCGCGCCGTTTGCTCTTGCCGCGCGAAGAATTCCTTGGCATCCATAGCCATGCCATCACCAGACAAGGGAAGTCCCCTACCCAGGGGGTCCCTGCCGAACAGAATCTGGTGCGGGGACAAACCGCCCGGAGTGGGGGTGTCATGATGGGCCTTCAGAGCAGGCCACATCTCCTCAAACCAGTTCCGACGTGGATTGGTGATGTGGATCTTGCACAGCTTCTCGAACAGCTGCCGTCCAGCCACTTCAGCACGGCCGTTAGACCGGCTGAGATAGGCGACGCTCTTGGCATGACGTATCCCCATGAGGGAACACATAGCCTTGAACCAGCCACCAGTAAACTGGGGCCCTCGGTCACTGCAAATGGTGCGGGGGATGTCAAAGACGGTCAGCCAATGACGAATCATCATGACTGCCACCTCTCTGGCAAGCAACCCCTTTTTGCGTGCCGGAACGGCTACAACGTAGCCGCTGTGGCGGTCCACACAGAGAACCACACAGTCAAAGGTCTCCTTGCCAATGTGCACTTCGGGCATGGAGAAGACGTCCATGGCCACGCTCTCCATGGGCTGGTCAGGAACCGGGGTCCATTGGGGTTCCCCCTTGACGTTCCGGTTGTCGGGATTGCAGGCCTGACAGACCGAGCAACCCTTCCTGACCTTCTTGATGGCGGTGTAGAGAACGATGTGGTCGATCTCGAACCGACGCTGCATGTCAAGAGCTTGCTTCTTGACCCCTGGGTGCAGCATGTGGTGGTGCCAAGCTTCACACAGCTCGAGCACCCGGGACTCTGGTACTAGCAGCTTACCATTCCGGTAGAGCTTGCCATCTTCCTCAGTCAGCCACTTTGGCCACTTCTGCCCGTCGTCAGGGTCGGTCACAGCCCTATACTCGGCCGCAAAGGCCTCAGACTTGGCGTAATCGTCGGTCCAGTCGTCCTGGAGGCAAGACTTCGGGAAGAGGTGCTTGTCGGACTCGGCTCCCTCAGGGGCGAGTACTCTGACCCCTCTGCTCACCCTCGACGCGAGGGGGGCATCCGCAGCCATGACGACGAAGCATTTAGCACCCTCCTCCTCCATCAGGCGCTCCATTTCAATGATCCTCTTGGCTTCAGCGGTCTCAGCCTCATCGCCATGGGCAGAGATGTCCTGCATGCCCTTGCTGGCGGGATAGGCCCACCTACTGAGACAGTCCGCCACAGATTATCCTTTCCAGGAATGTAAACAACCGTAAGGTCGAACTTGGCCAAGGTCTCATGCCATCTTGCCCGTCGGGAGGCGGGACCTGAGGGGGTGTCCACGTGCTCCTTGTGCCACGACTGCAGACTCTGATGGTCGGTGCAGACGGTGACGGGATGGAGGGCTATGTACCCGGCCCATTTCCTGAGAGCCATGACGATGGCATACGCCTCCTTTTCACGGGGCGTCCACGTCCGTCTCTGGCCTTCCGCCAGGACTCGGCTCCAGAAGGCCACGGGCACGTGCCTCCCGTCGTCAAGCACTTGCTCCAACACAGCGCCAATGGCGTAGTCGGAAGCGTCGCTGCGCAGGACGAACCCTCGGTCGGGATCTACGAGGTGCAGACCCACTGCGGATAGCAGCGCCTGCTTCATCCCCTCAAAGGCACGGTCGGACTCTTCAGTCCAGACCAGAGCCTTCTTGGACCCCTTCTTGGTCTCCTCTCGGTTGCCCTTGAGCATGGTCGTCATGGGGGCTGCATACTCGGCATACATTTTGATATACCCCGAGTAGTAGTTGCAGAACCCCAGATACGCCCGTAGCTCAGAGACCGTTTTGGGCTTTTCCCAGTGCTCAATCGCAGCCACCTTGCCAGGTATGGGCTTTCGCTGCCCGTTCCCAACTACGTGGCCAGCGAAGACCACCTCGCTTACCGCAATGGTGGCCTTGTCACTGCTGCCCGTGAGTTTGTGCCGAACCAGAAGGTCCAGCACTAGAGTGACGTCCCTCTCGTGTGCCTCCAGGAGCTCCTCGTAGCTCATGCTGGGGTCCCCGGACGCGATGATCACGTCGTCCACGAAGGGCTCCGCACAGTCGCGCACCGGCTCAAGCAGGTTCTCCAGCATCCGCTGAAAAGCCGCATTGCCGTTGGTAACGCCCATGGGCATCACCTTCCACTGGAGAGGTCCAAGTGGGGTGCTCATGGCTGTGCAGGCACGGGACTCTTCGGCGGGAGGCATCTGATGATAACCATGTTTCAGGTCGATCACCGTGAAGATCCTCCGCCGGTGTTGCTTTTGCAGCATGTCCTCAATGAGGGGCAGCGTATAGCTGTCGTGCTGCGTTTGGGCGTTCAGGCCGCGGTAGTCGACCACGAGCCGCCACTCACCGGCAACCTTCTTGGGGAGGACGAAGCAGGGAGAGGCCCATTCGGAGTGGCACGGCTCAAGCCAGCCTCTCTGGATGAAGTCACTGAGGATCTTCTCCATGGCCTCTTTCCTCTCGCCCCTCAGGGCAAACTCCCGGTGTCGATACACACGGGGGTCCTGCTTCAGTCGTATCTTGGCCTCGCCATACGGTCCACGCACCGGTGGGGGGAACACAGGTTTTCCGCTGAAGAAGGTGTCACCATACTTCTGCTTCAGCCTGGCCCTCAATGCCTGGATCTTGGGGCAGTCATCGGACTCGGCCTTGGCTTTTCCGGGCACTTGAACCACGGAGCTTACTTGAGGGGTAGCGAACCCGCTCGCTTTCGGCTCAGGTGGTCTTCCCAGGTGGCCCAAAGGGCCATCTCTGGTCTTGCCTCGGAATAGATCGCCGTAGGTGGGTGGGTTACCGCCAGGCGGCTCGTCTTGGGTGGACATGTGATCCAGCACCCTCTGTACGAAGGTATTCCCGTCATAGGAACCGGAGACGATTGAGTCCACTTCCCACCAGGCTTTGTCCTGGCCCTTGCCCTCACGCTGGTTTCCCCAGTCGTGAAAGGGCTGATCCATATACCCCTGAACCAGATCCCACTCCTCTTCAGTGAGGGGGTCTTCCGAATCCGATTCTTCGATGTCAACAGGGGGAACCGCAAAGCATTGCCGCCATGGCTCTGCTATGATGCGGTTGACACACACGAAGTCCGTGGTGTCGGCCTGATCAAGGCCCCCATCCACATAGTGGAATTCCGTTGGCCATCTCTGGGGTGGCATGGGCTGTCCCTTAGCGTCCTGATAGACACTCTCTCCAGCCGGTAGGACGACCTTGTTTAAGGTCATGTTGGTCAATGAGGCTACCCAATGTCGGGTACTTTCCTCCTCGGTGCATCCCATAGGAACAACCAGCACTGCCTTGGAGCGGTCCTTGCGAATCTTCGCTATCGCTCTTGGAATGTCCCAACGGGGGCAATGGATCCACATCAGTCCCTGATGCGGACCCCAGTGCTTCTTCCACGCTGAGTCCTGGGCGCTCCAGTACTTCTCACACACCCGCAGATGGGCGGAGGTTCCTGAAGAGAACGCATCCAGGGTCAGATCCGAAGCTCCCAGGTCCGCGACCACTCGGTTCGCCACTTCCGGCCTTACGCCGTACTCCTGGTTTGCTGGCCCAGTGGGCTCAGTGTCCAGCGCGGCCACTTCGAGCTGATTGCGTTCGGGGTGGATCCATTGGCATTCCACATGGTGCTCAGGTGACGAAAGCCACGAGAGCTGGTCGTCCTGGTACAGGGTCATGGAGGCCTGGGCCGGGAGGACGCCGGAGTCCGTCTCCATCATGAAGTCGTACCCGACGATCATGTCCCAGTCCATCTCGGCCTCGTAGAAGCGACCGTGCAGGAGGATTTCCTTGCCGAGGTCTGGGCGGCTCAGCTCACGATGGTTCACGAACTGCAGCCCAATGGCCGCTTCCTTCGTGCCTCCCACCATGTACTGGCCGTTCGCCACCTTCAGCCTGACAGGTTTCCTACTGTCGGTAAGACACTCTGGCGGAAGCAGGCCAGCCTTGACCAAGCTGACTTGAGCTCCCGTGTCGACCAACACGTCGAAAACCTTTTCCACTTCCCCGCATAAGGCACGGACCTTAAGATGCAACTGCCGCTCGCGACCGACACGGCGCACGGCGTGCAAACTCAGGATCCCCGGCCGTTCCAGAAGCTCCACAAGCGACTGGTGCAGGTCGTGGACAATGGGCTCAGGCTGCCCATCTGCAGCATCCAGCTGCGGTCCGGGTGATCCTCCGATACTCTCGGATAGATCCTGTAGTACATCAAACACGTTCTTGGTCGCGAAGGACGGACGGGTGCAAGGGTTCGTGCCTTCACTTGCCCTCACCCTGCCTCCGCGACTGGGTGCCAGACCGGGCCTTCCGCCCGCGGCAGTCCCCTTGTGCTTATCGACTCCCGACTGGGATGGTTCGGCGCTTCCCACGTCACCATCCTGCGACCGCCCTAGCTGGGGCCCTTGGCTGCAGGGGCTCCGCTAGGGGGCGTCGGTTGTGGAAGAGGGGGTGTTCTCCTCGGCCTCAACGTCGTTGATGCCCTTCTTCCTTCCCCCTTTCTTACCCTTGTTCTTGTCCTTGTCCTTGTTCTGGTCATTCTGGTTGTTCTCCTTGTTCTTGTTGTCCGATCTGGGGACCCAGTTCCGCTTGATCTCCTGGATCTCCTTGGCCAATTCGGTCCCCACCGACGACATCAGCTTGGCCAGCTCATCCTTGTCCACCTCCATCTTGGCTTCCCGGATACCCGCGGGCGCACGCTTCTTCGACCCGTGCGCCTTCTTGTAAGCCTCCGTGTCGGCCTTGTGGACAGGGCATGTTCGGTGGTCATGGTTGAAGCCTTTCTTCCTCCCATAACACACGAAACAGCCCTGAGGGTGAGCTTGTATGAACTCCCCAAAGGACAGCGGAGGGTCGCCGATGCGGCGAGGGTCCCTCCGCTCCTGCTTCCTCCAACCTTGCTGCAGGGGCTTCCAGTTTCCCGGTTTGCCTCCCGAGCTCAGGTTCCTGGCCACGAAGGCACAAACGGCCACTTCGGCGGGTTCATCGTCGTCGTCATCGTCGACGAGAGTCTCATCGCCGCCGGCTCCCGCTGGGTCCATGGCATCTTCCCCGCCAGGTCCCTCGCCAACGTAGTTGACGTCGCGGTCGCCGGGCCTCAACCCGCGGGTGTGGTGGAGGTTTCGGTACTCCTTGAGTACTTCCTCGCCAACCCACTCCAGGATCTCGTCGCAGCTCATCCGCGCCGGGATGGGCTGCAGACGGATGGTCTGGCCGCTCAACTCACAATCGTCAAGGCGCCACATCGCGGTCTTCTCGCGATCGCCCGAGACGGTGATGAGAAGAGCGTTCCGCAGGGAGTGCCGTTTGACATCCCGGGCCACGTTCTTCTTCGCCCAAGCCACCACGTTCGTATGATACTCCTTGGGGAGCATCATCTTGACCGTGTGGTTGGACTTGGCCCTCTTGGATTCCTCCTTGGTGACCCTCTTGATCCATGCTTCCGGTAGCATGGAGAGCAGGCGAGCCTGCTCGTCACCCTCGTTCCAATCCTCCACGTTGCGGCAGAAGAGGGTGTATTTCCCTCGGAAGTCAGGCCATTCCCGTAGGCGGATCTCCCGTCCATCATGCTCAAGCTTGATGGACTTCCAGCGCTTGGCAGCCACCTGCGGAGCGTCCACCCGCTCCTGCTCGTTGAGCCACTTCTTGGCTTCCTTGAGGGTCTTGATTTTCCCCTCCTTGGTCGCCATGAAGTATAGCTCTCCGAGCACTTCCGGCAGGCGGTACCTGAACCGTTTGAAGACATACTTCTCCGCATCAGCGGGAGGCAGGTCTTCAGTGACGGTCAGCCCCCAATCGTCCAGCTTCTCCAAGAAGCGGTCGAGGTTGAGGGGGTTGCCGTCGTACATGGGGGGCTTGATGTCCTTCAAGTCTTCCCACACGGCGGCATCCGCGGCCTTAGAGACCATGAACGCCGGCCGCGAGGTCGACCGAGGTTCCCATCGGCCTCTCCCACGGACTCCCACGGCCGCCACGTCCATCTCCTCCATGGAATCCCTGTGGCTACGCCGCGGTTCCTCCACGTACGCTGAACCGAAATGTTCACGCCGTACTGCATCCATGTACGCATCCTCATCATGGCGCCGGCGGCTGCGTTCAGCGGCCTCCCGTCGTACACCACGCGGCGGGCTGGTGTCGAACTCCTCCAGGTCCAGGTCCAGGTCCTCAACTTCGCCGACATCCCACTCCACGTCTCCTCTGGGGACCTCATCCCTGAGTCCACCATAACGTCCTCCAGCCCTGGGGATTGGCGCCGGGGCTGGTGCCGGGCGTCGGGGGCGTACAGGCGTCCGCGGTGGAGCACGGCGGTTGTGGTAGTCCGCGCTGAGCCACTCATCGCGCCATTCCTCACTGCCACTGCCGGGCGGCACGCGCTCGTTGCGGCGGCCCGCGCTGTGGTGAGAGGGGGCGGTGAGAGAGGGGGCACTGGCGCTGGGGCGACTCCTGGGGGCTCCGCCGGGGGCGTGGGGTCTGCCTGGACCTGGTCCGGGTCCCCAGCCGTCGTCCGACGAGCCAGACTCCAGGGGTGGGTGGTCGCTGCCGACGCTCCCACGGGCTTCCAGCGCATCCAGCCTCTCCTGCAGGCCGCTGACGACGTTGGTCAGCGACTTGGTCTCGGCCCTGGCGATGTCCAGCTCCTTCTGCGCGCGCGCGGCGACCCCGGAGATGCGAGCCATCTCGACCTTGCCGGTGTCTACCTCGCACTCGAGGGAAAAGACCCTCCTGCGGAGGTAGACGATCCACCGCCAGGTGGTATCCGGGTCGCCGTTCCCTGCTGGGTCGTCGGGGTCCCCAGGGGGTCCTCCAGGAGGGCCTCCGCCGGGTCCGCCCGGTCCAGGGGGTCCTCCCCCGCCCGGTGGTCCGCCTCCAGGGGGTCCACTCGGTGGGCGTCCTCCAGGGAGTCCTGATGGTCCTCCGCCAGGGGGTCCCGGTGGGTCTCTGCCGGGTCGCCTCGGTGGGCCCGAGGATGGGCGCGTGATGCCGAAGTCCATGTCGTCATCCTCGTCCATGTTGCCCCACCTGGGCGTCTCGGTCTCGGAAGACTCCGAGCTCCGGTAGGGAGGAGGGGGATCCTCATCCTCACCTTCCATGGGGACGTCTCCGCCTTCTCCGCCCGTCCAAGCCACCACTTGGCGATGTCGGCGGCCTCGTTCATCCCCGTCACTGGCGGTGAAGAGGGGGTCACTGTCGTGGGGGGGTCCACCCGCTGGCCTCCGCGGCCTCTCGGGGGTTTTCCCCTTGCCCTTCCTCCGTCGATGGGCGGTGGTGCCACTGCTCCCACTGCTGCCCGTGTCCGCCTCATCCAGCGTCATCCTGGAGGAGGCGTCCCCTTCGAAAAGCTTTCGAAGGGTCTCCACTCGTGATCCTCCCGGGAGAGTCTCGCGGCGGAGTTTGGCCTCTGCCTCCTCCATTGCGGCGGCGGTGGCTGCGGCAGCCCGCACTTCGGCTTCTTCCCGAGCACGAGCCGCCTCGGCTTCCCGGGCCTGCTGCAGCCGCGCCTTCTGCGCCTCCAACGCCGCCAGCTCCGCCTCCGGCTTGGCCTTCTCCTCAGCGACTTTCCGTCGCGCGGCCTCGATGGCTTCCTTCTTGGCGGCGTCCTCCTGGGCCTTAGCCGCCGCTTCGGCGTGGGCCCTTTCCTCCGCCTCCTTCTTTGCCCTCTCTTGGGCCAGCGCCTCTTCCAGCGCCTTCACCTCGGCCTCCTTGCAGGCAATGGCCTCCTGCGTCCGGCGGGCTTCCTCGTCGGTCGCCCTGATCCGGGCAGCCACTGCCTCATAGGCGGCCGCAGCCGTGAGACCGGCCGCGATGGCAGCCACTTTCGAGGCGTGGTAGCCCATGCCTCTGCCCCACTCGGTGGCCCCCTCACGGGCGATGCCGACGGCGCCCTCCACGGCAGCGTTCTGCTGCTTGGCCCGTTGATGGGCAACCCGAAGGTTGCAGGGCACCCTGCAGACGCGCTCACAGGCGCGCGCCACGTCCCTTTGGGCGGGAGCGGCGCTGCTGCTGGAGCTGGCCTGGTCGGCTGGCATCCTCCCGCGGTGGGCCGACTCCACGTCGCTGCTGGGGCCTGCTGGGGCCTGCTGGGGCCTCAGGAGCAGCTGACGGGGCTTGGCCCTGGTCTGCTCGGCGACTCGGATGTAGTCGCCAAGGGTGGTGGAGCCGGGGTGATGACCACCATTGGCCCGTTGGGGACTGGGGGCTGGGGTTGCGCTCTTGGCGCCTTGGGCGGCTGCGGCGGCCAGGTACTCCTGGTACTCCCGCCACTTCCGGTCCCGCTTCCTGTCCCCGGCGGACCGCTTCTCCGTCCCCGGAGACGCGCTGCTGCTGCCCTGCAGCCTGCGCTCGCCCCCCGGTTCCGGGAACTTCTTCTCGATCACGTCCCACATGGAGACGTTGATCGAGGCGCCCGACGGGTAGGCGTTGGGGTCCTCGTCCTCCTCAATCCCGTCGGGGCGCAGCCCTTCGCCGGGCCTGTCCGTCCGGGTCCAGGTCCTCCAGCGCCTCTGCTGGTGGCGGTACTCGTACCCTTCCGCCCGCAGCCAGTCCTCCACGGCCTGCAGGCGGTCGGGGGCGATGTCCGTGCGGAGCTCGAAGCTCCTGGGCATGCCGCCTTCGCACTGGGGGTGGCTGTGGCGGTAGTGCTGGTCCCAAACCAACCCACGCAGCAGTTGCGCTGCATGGGGGTGGGGCCGCGGCCACGTCCTACCCGCTTCCTGCCAATTCACCATGGCAGCGGGGGCGTAGTTGGTCTTGAGGTCCTTGATGTGCACTCGTTCAACTCAACGAACTGGTTGTGGTTGTTGAGGCGGGTGCTGCAGCACTGGATTGGAAGTGCGGCTGGTGCTGGTCAGCCGGTGGTTGTGGAGGTGGTTGACGCGGCCTTGCTGGTCGGCCGATGGGACTCCGGGTCGGCCGATGGGGCTGATGCAGGAGTCCTGGTCTGTGCACCTCTTTCACGGTTGCTGCGCGGTCAGGGCGATGCTCTAGACGGCGCTGCAGGCTCCGTGACGAACTCGGCGCTGTCGCTGAGTAGCGCTGCGAGCCGCTGCGCTGCGCTGCGAGACGCTGCGCTGCGCTGCGAGCTGCGAGCTGCGCCGCGCTGCTGCGACGCGCTGCTCGGGGTTGGTGGCCCCGAGTGGCACGCGAGGGCTGGGTAACCCCGCGGCGGTGAAACGCTTTTGACGCGTTCCCGTGGGGGGCCGGCCACGGGACGCTGCGGTGACACGCACAGGTGAGCAGGCAGGCAAGGCACTACGCTCACAAGGGCATCAATACGCTCGTGTCATGTGACAAAGCGTTTCAGAATCCTTGCCACTCTGCAAAGAGGGAACGAAAGTATGTACAGCAACACATCAGGATATGTACACATGGGGTTAAGACCGGACTGGGGTAAGGGCATCACAGGACCATAGACACTCAGTCCCAACTCATATCCCAATCCCAGGTCCGACCCTCTCAGTGGCTGATGGGGGCGGGGGCTCAAACACAACCCATGCCCTGCTCAGTCCGGACCCTGAAACCCTGCCAATGGGAGAGGTGTCCCACCGAGCCACAGGCGAGTTTCTGAAAACAAAGGCGCTCTGAGGTCAACCGATAATGGCGTCCTATGCTCCCCCAACGGCAGGTCCCAACTCTTCTCTGAGCCAGAGATATGGCCCCACCATTATCCCTCAGGAGTTGGTAGCTGAAAATGGGCTGTTTCAGCCCAAACTGCAATTAGCTTGAAAAACTCCAAAATTGACCCCTTGTCCGGACCCGCCAGAGGTAGGGACGAGGCAACTGACCCTATGCCCTTCGAGGACGAACTCCCTGGAGCCCTCACCCAACCTGGTTCCCTCTGAGGTCCCGGCATCAGGGCAACACGAATGAGTCAAGTGGGGTCATGATGCCAAAATCACCAGAATTGGCGTCATTCCCACGCGTGGCTCGCCCGGCCAAGGTAAGGCCAATGGCTCACAGGGTAGGAGGCAGGACCTAGGACTTTTATCTGAGTGCACAACTTGGATTTAAGTCCGGGCTCCCTATGGGCTTAGAGATATGGGGCCGCCAATTGACCACACGGAAGGGGGAAATTGGGGTCCCAAAATTGGGTCATTTTGGCTGCCTGAAATGAGCCAAAATTCGGTGTGCTCCCAATGGTATATCTCCACGCCGGCTTGGAGATCGGATCCGCCATTCCATACGCGATCCACCGGGAGTCCAACAGAGACTCCCATGCCCTTGGCTCTCAAAGATCCCCATGCCACTTGGCGTGGTGACGATCCCAATTAGGTCCACAAATGCCAAAATGGCAAAATTGCCCACACTCACTTTGGGCTAGCGCCTTAACGAAGGTGGCTCCGCTTCGCCCACGTGGTGTGTGGACCATGGGGACCATTACCCATAACACCCATGTCATATATGGTCCATTGGTCCATGCGTCCGGCGTGCACAAGGGTTAGAACATAGTGCACGGCGGGCAGCAAAAGTGGAAAATTGCTCAAAATGGCCAAAAATGCGCACACTCATGGTTCGGGCAAATGAGGCACATGCCCGACTCGGACCAGAGTGTGCCATAGGATTGGTATCAAGTCATGTTGGTCCAACATATCTTTTGGGCGTCGCCCAACTCTTCCGATATTGGGAATGGCAGGGTCGCCAAGTGAGCCCATGATTTGGGATAGTCCCAAATCGCCAACATGGCGGCTACGGCATGCCAAGCCTAAGAGGAGTTATTCGCCGGGTCCAAGATATGTTGGGCACCGAAGTATGTACCCTCATATCATACTTGGGTCATGATGTCAATTAAGCGCAACGTTGAGATACACGGTCGCCACTTGACATCATGACGGGCCAAAAACGGCAAAATTGGTACAAAGACACACAAAAGTGCCTTGAAAGGTGCATAATTATATTATAATATCTCCGGCTTGGATCGTGCAATCACTTCATCCTTCTAAACACAATGACTTGACACCATTGACCTTCGATCCCACATATGTGCTCCACTTGGGGCGCCTTGAAAGGTTACGAGCGCTACTTCCCAAGTGGGCACATGAAAATATGGAAAATTGTAAAACACACACCTTGCTCCCAACGCATCGCTTCGGGATCACCACACAAGCTTCCCTTCACGAAGGTTAGGCTTGTAATTGATCGTAGGGAGTATGGAGAAGGGGCTTGCACAATATGAGGTCCATTGGCGGGTTTGACTTGGAGCAATGGACCCGCCAAATGGGCACGCAACACAACACATGGCACATACCACATATTGCCCAAAAAGGTAGCTCCCACCACGATATGTCATGCCCCTCCAAGGGCATAACCTTGTGTCAATCGCTCATAGGAACTCAAGGAGAGTTCCTATGCAACACCAACACTTGCGCGCTACACTCGAAAGTTATCTTAACGCACGCAATATCATGGCCAAAGAGTTATAACGCAAACTCTACCCTCTTGACCATGATCCATTACACTAGCGCGAACGTGTGGAGACGCAAGGCGTATAATGCTTCCTAAATTACGTCGGGAGTATTGTGAATACGTCCCACGTTTCCCTATCGTCAATACTCGCAAGCGGCACGAGATATGACCCTCACAAGTGGCCTCACGAATCAACTTTGTTTTGCCCATATCTCTGAGTCAAATGGAGGGCAAGATAAAAGGGAAGTTGATTTGTGCATAGGGAAGCACGTAGGTCCACTCGAAAGAGGTCAAATCAAGTGCGGGGATGTCGAAGTCGAAAATCCGATTTCGACATCCTGAAAAATTCGGATTAAGGTTGCGAGTATTAATTATGAAAATTGCGGATGCATCAATGCAGTTCCTGACGACTTTAGAGTCTTCGTCTCGGATAGCGTTAAAATTTCCATTATAAACAGTAAAACTGGCGGTTACGGTAAAGTCGCGATCCAACCGCCAGCAGTCAAAACAGTGAATATCAGAACGGAAGCGTAAAACTTGACGGAAACAATATGAAAATAAAACCCTGTTGATTCCTGATATGCTGATACACAAATCTCCGCTGGCGGTGCCTCGGTTGCCGATGCGGGGCTTTACGGCACGGAGCGGAGCGTCAACGGGCGTCTTCCTATCCGTGCATGGGGTTAGTGGACCGGAGACCGTAACCTAGCCATGGGGTTCTGGGTACCGCTTCAGTGGCCCCGAGTGGCAGGCGAGGGATGGGTAACCCCGCGGCGGTGAAACGCTTTTGACGCGTTCCCGTGGGGGGCCTGGCCACGGGACGCTGCGGTGGACACGCACAAGCAAGCAGGCAGGCAAAGCACTGCGCTCACAGGGGCATCATCACGCTCGTGTCATGTGACAAAGCGTTTCAGGATCCTTGCCACTCTGAAACAAGGGAACGAAAGTATGTACAGCAACACATCAGGATATGTACACATGGAGTTAAGACTGGACTGGGGTAAGGGCATCACAGGACAATAGACACTCAGTCCCAACTTATATCCCAATCCCAGGTCCGTCCCTCTCAGTGGCTGGCAGGGGCGGGGGCTCAAACACAACCCATGCCCTGCTCAGTCCGGACCCTGAAGCCCTGCCAATGGGGAGGGTGTCCCGCCCAGCCACAGGCGAGTTCCTGGGAACCAAGTGACTCCAAGGCCAACCGATGGTGGCTCCCTATGCTCCCTTAACAGCAGGTCCCAACTGCACTCTGAGCCAGAGACAAGGCCCCGCCATTATCCCCTAGGAATTGGTAGCTGAAAATGGGCTGTTTCAGCCCAAACTGATATTAGCTCGAAAAACTCCAAAAATGACCCCTCGTCCGGACCCGCCAGAGGTAGGGACGAGGCAACTGACCCTATGCCCTTTGAGTACGAGCTCTTTGAAGCCCTCAGCCAACCTGGTTCCCTCTGACGTTCCGGCATCAGGGCACCACGGGTTCATCAAGTGGGGTCATGATGTCAAAATCACCAAAATTGGCGTCATTCCCACGCGTGGCTCGCCCGGCCAGGGCAAGGCCAATGACGCAGGGGATAGGAGGCAGGACCTAGGACCTATATCTGAGTGCAGGACTTGAAATTAGGTCCGGGCTCCTTGTGGGCATAGAGATATGGGGCCGCCAATTGACCACACGGGGGGCTGAAATTGGGGTCCCAAAAGGGGGTCATTTTGGCTGCTCAAAAAGAGCCAAATTCGGGGGTGCTCCCAATGGTATATCTCCACGCCGGCTTGGAGATCGGATCCGCCATTCCATATGCGATCCAGCGCGAGTCCAAAAGAGACTCCCATGCCCTTGGCTCTCAAAGATCTCCATGCCACTCGGCGTGGTGAGAATCCAAATTGGGTCCACAATTGCCAAAATGGCAAAATCGTCCACACTCACAGGCATCTTTAGATTCAACCACAGCATGGTAATGTTCTGACGCATCCGGACTTTTGTGCCAAGGAATCAAATGTATTCAAGCAATGGATTTTGCAAAAATTCATGTTTGAACGACAAATTTTTGGCACCGCGGCCGTTTCAGATCCAGTAAGCCGTTTCAGATCCAGTGCGGTAGCGTAAATGCGGTTTTGGCCGCAGAATGCCCCACAAAATCATAGGTGATTGGGCTAGCACCTTGACGAAGGTTGCTCCGCTTCGCCCACTTGGTGTGCGAAGGTAGGTAGGTAGGTAGGTGCACTCGGTTGTGGAGAGGCGCCCCATGGTTCCCCCTGGCGTCGCCCCTGTGACGCACAGGAAGAGGCTCCGCGCGTGAAGAGGGGAGGCGGCTTACATCCCGCTAGACCTGACTGTTGGCCCCCAACAAAGCGGCCCCGGGCTACACCGGGAGGGCTGATCGCCGCCAGCGTGACGTGCTTGTCTCGCCGGGAGGGTGTGCCCCCGTGCTTGCGCACGTCCCCTCCTTTGGGCGGAACCCTAGGGGTTCACCGGACTTCCTGGCGTATCCCGTTCCCAAGGCATGCATGCATGTTCTTGGTACCTGGGTTCCGAGGTGCTTGGGTGTCGCACGCTCCGCCTCGAGTCCCAAAGCAGCGCAGGCCTTAGGATGCAGCCTTACCCCCGGTCTCCGGATCTCGTTTGGCCGGGTCACCTGCATGGCTCGGGCTGCCTCAGTGCCCGGGCTGTAGGCACTGGGTTTCCTACTGTTGGCTTGCGTTTGTGGTTGGGTCCGGGTTGCGGTTGGTCGTGGGTTTTGTTTACCCCTGCCCGTCGTGGCTGGGGTCTTGGGTGGGTGTGTTTGGGCTCGGTTTGTGGTGTTGTCCCTCTTTTGCCGGCTGTTTGTGGTGTTCGTGGTTGGGCTTTGGTGTCGGCCTGCTTTCGGGACGTGTGTGTTTTCGTGCGCGTTTCCCTTGCCCCCCGCCGTTTCCGGTTCCGGTGTGGGCGTGCGTGCTGGGCCCGGGTCTCGGCTGTGCCCCGCCCTTCTTGGCTGGATTGTCGGGGTGTGTTTTTTGCGCCTTTTTGTTTTTTTTTTCCGGTTGCTGGGTGTTTCTGTCCCGGGCCTTGTGGTCTCTCCCCCCGTCTCCTGTCTTTCGGGCTGGGCTGCTGGCTTTTTTTTTTTTTTGTGTGTGTGTCTGCTTTTTTCGGTGCCCCTTTTCCCGGTGGGCCGCTGTTCCTGGCTTGGTGTTGCCGGTTTTGGCTGCGTGGTCGCCCTGTGCTTGTTTGGGGGTCCTGTCTTCGGTGCCCTCTGGGTGGGGGGTTTGGCCTCCTTCTGTGTTGTTGGCGGGCGGTTTGGTGGCTATGGGCTGTTTTCGCGCGGCCCCCCCCTCCCCCCCCCCCCTTTTTTGGGGGGGGGGGGCGGGGCGGCCTGGCTGTTCCTCCCTTTGCCTTCCCTCGGCTGGCGCTTGCTCTGTGGCTGGTGTGTGGTGTGGTTGGTCCCTCGCCACTCCTGGCGGAGGTTCCCGTGTGCTACTCCCCGCCACTCCTGGTTGGGTTTCGCTGCCGGTGGTGGTGGGCGGTCCCCGCCACTCCTGGCTGGGGTCCGCTGGCGGCGGTGGTGTGTGGTGTGTGGTGTGTGGCGGTGGTGTGTTGGTGGGGTTGTGGCTGGTGTGTGGTGTGGTTGGTCCCTCACCACTCCTGGCGGAGGTTCCCGTGTGCTACGCCCCCGCCACTCCTGGCTGGGTTTCGCTGCCGCTGGTGGTGGGCGGTCCCCGCCACTCCTGGCTGGGGTCCGCTGGCGGCGGTGGTGTGTGGTGTGTGGTGTGTGGCGGTGGTGTGTTGTTGGCGTTGTGGTTGGTGTGTGGTCTGGTTGGTCCCTCGCCACTCCTAGCGGAGGTGCCTGTGTGCTACTCCCCGCCACTCCTGGCTGGGTTTCGCTGCCGGTGGTGGTGGGCGGTCCCCGCCACTCCTGGCTGGGGTCCGCTGGCGGCGGTGGTGTGTGGTGTGTGGTGTGTGGTGTGTGGTGCTGGTGTGTTGGTGGGGTTGTGGGTGGTGTGTGGTGTGGTTGGTCCCTCGCCACTCCTGGCGGAGGTTTCTGTGTGCTACTCCCCGCCACACCTGGCTGGGTTTCGCTGCCGTTGGTGGTGGGCGGTCCCCACCACTCCTGACTGGGGTCTGTTGGCGGCGGTGGTGTGTGGTGTGTGGTGTGTTGGTGGGGTCCCTCGCCACTCCTGGCGGTGGTTCCTGTGTGCTACTCCCCGCCACTCCTGGCTGGGTTTCGCTGCCGCTGGTGGTGGGCGGTCCCCGCCACTCCTGGCTGGGGTCCGCTGGCGGCAGTGGTGTGTGGTGTGTGGTGTGTGGCGGTGGTGCGTTGGTGGGGTTGTGGCTGGGTGCGCACTCGTCCTTCCGGACGGCGGCTGGTGTGCGTGTGTGTTCGTGTGCGTGCTTTGCTTGGCCGGGTCGGGCGGGCCGGCCTCCCGGGCGCGTTCTGGTGCGCCTCACCTTTTCCTTTGGCCTCTTTGTCTTCCTGCTTTGCCTGGCCCCCTCCGGGCTGGGGTTGCCCCTCTCTCTTTCGCTGCTGTTGCCGTTCCCCTGCCCTTGGCTCTCAAAGATCTCCATGCCACTCGGCGTGGTGAGAATCCAAATTGGGTCCACAATTGCCAAAATGGCAAAAACGTCCACACTCACAATGGGCTAGCACCTTGACGAAGGTTGCTCCGCTTTGCCCACGTGGTGTGCGAACCATGGTGAGCAATATCCATAACACCCATGTCATATATGGTCCATTGGTCCATGCGTCCGGCGTGCACGAGGGGGCTGAACATGGTGCACGGCGGGCAGAAAATGTGGAAAATAGCTGAAAATGGCCAAAAATGCGCACACTCATGGGTGGGGCAAATGAAGCACGTGCCAGACTTGGACCGGAGTGTGCCATAGGATTGGTATCAAGTCATATGCGTCCAACATATCTTTTGGGCGTCGCCCAAACCCCTCCGGTTTTGGCAATGGCAGGGTCGCCAAGTGAGCCCATGGTTTGGGATCGTCCCAAATTGCCAACTTGGCGGCCACGGTATGCCAAGCCAGAGAGGAGTTGTTCGCCGGGTCCAAGATATGTTGGGCACTGAAGTGTGTACCCTCATAACATACTTGGGTCATGATGTCAATTGAGCGCAACGTTGAGATACACGGTCGCCACTTGACATCATGACGGGCAAAAAACAGCAAAATTGGCGAAAAGAAACGCAAAAGTGCCCTGAAAATTGCACCAATATATTATAATATCTTCGGCCTGGATTGAGTACTCAACCAATCCTTCTAAACACAATGACTGGACACCAATGACCTCCGATTCCACATATGTGCTCCACTTGGGGCGCTTTGGAAGGCCGCGCGCGCTGCCTCCCAAGTGGGCACATGCAAAAATGGAATATTGCAAAAAACACACCTTGCTCGCAACGCATCGCTTCGGGAGCGCTCCACAAGCGTCCCTTCACGAAGGTTAAGCTTACGAGTGTTGGTTGGGAGTACAATGAAGGGCTTCGTGCGATATGGGGTCCATTGGCGGGTTAGTCTTGGAATGGTGCACCCGCCAAATGGGCACGTGATATGACACCAAATATGGCATACAACCCTACCCTCGCCTTCTACACCCAACCTAGTGGTCTACAATCAAAGTGTGCCTATATTCTAGAGTAACTTTGGTCCCTTAACACGCATGCAAGTGCTTTGGTCGAAAATCGACCTCCCTTCGGAAAGCCGAATTTTAGCATGCACGCAAAATATATTGCCAATATATATATGGAGATCATATATGTACTATCTGGGGAAGACAAGTGATATGCCCCGGATGTAGAGGCAAGCAAAGAGGGAGAAAACGCCAACTCAACATACTTCTACACGTACTTGGACGCCAAGTACGTGAGATTGCCCATTTCTTGGAAAGCACTCTAAATAAATAACCCTTTGGGCCTATGGATTGGGATCCTTTGGCCTCATCCTATGACTATGGGGGGCAAAACCTCATACACAGTGCCTATGAGGCACGTTAATTTGTCCTTGGGCGCTTGAACGCTTGTAACCCTTGTTATTTCACTTGGGGGTTCAAAGCGCCTTCGGCCGCCCAGATTTTCTGGGAAAAATCTGGGACGCGATGCGTTTTATCAAGGAAAAAATTGCGGATCACTCGAAGAGTGTTTCAGTCTTGACTTCGAAAAAATCGTTTTACAGAATCATCTAATGCAGTGCACGGAACGGGCGACGTCAGGCGGCGATTTCACGACAATTAGAAATCGCGGTAGAAATCGGATATTTCACCGATTTCTAACCGCAAATCGACCAAGACAGTAAAATTATGGTAAGTAAGTAAGTAAGGGCGGCCGCGTCCGCAGCCTCATCTGACATCTCCTTGCTTGTTTTACATGGTGGCCGCCTCTGGCGGGAAGGAGAGCTCTCTACCATCAGTTCCCCTGGCGACCCCTTTCTCACCTCACGGCCGAGAACTTCAACCAGGTTCCCTTGGGGCATGACCGGCGGTAGGTGTCCTTCAGTCGCTGCCCTCACGGTCTCAGCTCCTTCCGGTCACCCATCGAAGGACCCTCCGGCCTTCCCCCCCTAGCACACCCTTTCGGGCGCCTGCAGGCAGGTTTCCTGTGGATGGCCCTCGC
This sequence comes from Eutreptiella sp. 'Long Island Sound 2002', assembly GCA_964036045.1. Taxonomy (NCBI): domain Eukaryota; phylum Euglenozoa; class Euglenophyceae; order Eutreptiales; family Eutreptiaceae; genus Eutreptiella; species Eutreptiella sp. 'Long Island Sound 2002'. The sequence goes on along the minus strand of OZ038389.1, from coordinate 51,856,528 downwards.
CGACAGCGGAGCATTTCTCTCCGTCAACCACATTCCACCACTCCCCATCCCTCACGGGCTGGAGTACCCACTCGGCTCCCGGATGCACTTGGGTGTCGTCCATCCGCGGCTGGAGGCCAGGGGGCGACCCTTTCCACGTTCCCCCAGGTCCCGCTCACGCGTGAACCTACGTGTACTTAGGCCATTGACCCGGGGACCTCAGGGTCAACCCTCACCCCTGCGGACACCTCACGGCCGTCCCAGAGTTCAGGGCATTTTCCCGACTTCCCGTGGCCAGGCTCCCCATGGTTGGCCCATGGTTTACCACTCCATGGCGACTGGTTTCCCAATCCCACGGGGCTGTTGCTTGGCGCTTTCGGCCTCCCTTCCCATCCCATGTCCCGTTCCCCTTCGCCACATACCGTCACCGGCCCAATCCCCGCTTCCCATGGGTTTCCGATGCCTTGGGGCCGTTGTGTGGCCCGTGCGACACCCCTGTCCTAGCCCCGTGCCCCCATCCCACCCCTCAACCCGTGTTTATACCCCACTGGGCCGCCAGCAACCCCGTGGCGCGGGCCCACAGGATCCTCATCCATCCGGGGACCGTTTCGTGCTCCTTGCACGGGTCGCTCCTATCCTCTCCCCTGCTTCCGCGCACTCGGCGCGCTCTTTTCCGCACGTTCCTGTCCGGGTCGTCTGGCCACTGTTCCTATGTCATGGCACCTTTGGCCCACCTATGCTTTGGCTCGAGAAAACTGCGTGACCAGGCGGCTGTGGCCTAGCAGGGACGCCACCACACGTACCCCCACCAGGGCTTGGAGGGGAGTTGTGTTCTGTGTTCTGTATGCTTGCACCGCCTGCTGTCTTGCCGTCCTTGACGTCTTCTTGTCGCGGCAGGGGCAAGGGCAGGGGCAGAGGCAGGGGCTGGGGCGGCTAGTGAAGCGGTACCCAGAACGCCATGGCTAGGTTAGGGCATACAACCGGCCTCCGGTCCACTAACCCCATGTACGGGAGGGAAGACCGGTCTCCGGTCCACTAACCCCAAGTACGTTGACGCCCGGTGCGAGCCCGGCGGGAGCGTGTTCCGTGCCGTAAAGCCCCGCATCGGCAACCGATGCACCGCCAGCGGAGATTTGTGTATCAGAATATCAGGAATCAACAGGGTTTTATTTTCATATTGTTACCGTCAAGTTTTACGCTTCCGTTCTGATACTCACTGTTTTGACTGCTGGCGGTTGGATCGCGACTTTACCGTAACCGCCAGTTTAACTGTAATTAATGGAAATTTTAACGCAATCCGTCACGAAGGCTCCAAAGTCGTCAGGAACTGCATGGATGCTTCCGCAATTTTTACATCTTACACTACCAACCTTAATCCGAATTTTTCAGGATGTCGAAATCGGATTTTCGACTTCGACATCCCCGCACTTGATTTGACCTCTTTCGAGTGGACCTACGTGCTTCCCTATGCACGAATCAACTTTCCTTTTATCTTGCCCTCCATTTGACTCAGAGATATGGGCAAAACAAAGTTGATTCGTGAGGCCACTTGTGAGGGTCATATCTCGTGCCGCTTGCGAGTATTGACAATAAGAAAACGTGGGATGTATTCACAATACTCCCGACGTAATTTAGGAAGCATTATATGCCTTGCGTTTCCACACGTGCGCGCTAGTGTAATGGATCATGGTCAAGAGGGTAGAGTTTGCGTTATAACTCTTTGGCCATGACATTGCGTGCGTTAAGATAACTTTCGAGTGTAGCGCGCAAGTGTTGGTGTTGCATAGGAACTCTCCTTGAGTTCCTATGAGCGATTGACACAAAGTTATGCCCTTGGAGGGGCATGACATATCGTGGGGGGAGCTACCTTTTTGGGCAATATGTGGTATGTGCCATGTGTTGTGTTGTGTGCCCATTTGGCGGGTCCATTGCTCCAAGCCGAACCCGCCAATGGACCTCATATTGTGCAAGCCCCTTCTCCATACTCCCCACGATCAATTGCAAGCCTAACCTTCGTGAAGGGAAGCTTGTGTGGTGATCCCGAAGCGATGCGTTGGGAGCAAGGTGTGTATTTTGCAATTTTCCATATTTTCATGTGCCCACTTGGGAAGTAGCGCTCGTAACCTTTCAAGGCGCCCCGAGTGGAGCACATATGTGGGATCGAAGGTCATTGGTGTCAAGTCATTGTGTTTAGAAGGATTAGTCGATTGCACGATCCAAGCCAAAGATATTATAATATAATTGTGCACCTTTCAATGCACTTTTGTGTGTCTTTGTGCCAATTTTGCCGTTTTTGGCCCGTCATGATGTCAAGTGGCGACCGTGTATCTCAACGTTGCGCTCAATTGACATCATGACCCAAGTATGTTATAAGGGTACATACTTCGGTGCCCAACATATCTTGAACTCGGCGAATAACTCCTCTTCGGCTTGGCATACCGTGGCGGCCATGTTAGCAATTTGGGACCATCCCAAATCATGGGCTCACTTGGCGACCCTGCCATTCCCAAAACCGGAGGAGTTGGGCGACGCCCAAAAGATATGTTGGACACACATGACTTGATACCAAACCTATGGCACACTCCGGTCCGAGTCCGGCATGTGCCTCATTTGCCCCAACCATGAGTGTGCGCATTTTTGGCCATTTTGAGCAATTTTCCACTTTTGCTGCCCGCCGTGCACCATGTTCTAACCTTCGTGCACGCCGGACGCTTGGACCAATGGACCATATATGACATGGGTGATATGGACATTGGTCCCCATGGTTCACACACCACGTGGGCGAAGCGGAGCAACCTTCGTTAAGGCGCTAGCCCAAAGTGAGTGTGGGCAATTTTGCCATTTTGGCATTTGTGGACCTAATTGGGATCGTCACCACGCCAAGTGGCATGGGGATCTTGGAGAGCCAAATGCATCGGAGTCCCCGTTGGACTCGCGGTGTATCGCGTATGGAATGGCGGATCCGATCTCCAAGCCGGCGTGGAGATATACTATTGGGAGCACACCAAATTTTGGCTCATTTCAAGCAGCCAAAATGACCCCATTTTGGGACCCCAATTTCCCCCTTTCGTGTGGTCAATTGGCGGCCCCATTTCTCTATGCCCACAGGGAGCCCGGACCTAAATCCAAGTTGTACACTCAGATAAAAGTCCTAGGTCCTGCCTCCTACCCTGTGAGCCATTGGCCTTACCTTGGCCGGGCAAGCCGCGCGTGGGAATGACGCCAATTTTGGTGATTTTGGCATCATGACCCCACTTGACTCATCCGTGTTGCCCTGATGCCGGGACCTCAGAGGGAACCAGGTTGGGTGAGGGCTCCAGGGAGTTCGTACTCGAAGGGCATAGGGTCAGTTGCCTCGTCCCTACCTCTGGCGGGTCCAGACAAGGGGTCAATTTTGGAGATTTCGGAGTTAATTCCAGTTTGGGCTGAAACAGCCCATTTTCAGCTACCAACTCCTGGGTGATAATGGCGGGGCCATATCTCTGGCTCAGAGAGGAGTTGGGACCTGCCGTTAAGGGAGCATAGGAAGCCACCATCGGTTGGCCTTGGAGTCACTTGGTTCCCAGGAACTTGCCTGTGGCTAGGCGGGACACCTCCCCCACTGGCAGGGTTTCAGGGTCCGGACTGAGCAGGGCATGGGTTGTGTTTGAGCCCCCGCCCCTACCAGGCACTGAGAGGGTCGGACCTGGGATTGGGATATGAGTTGGGACTGAGTGTCTATTGTCCCTTGATGCCCTTACCCCAGTCCAGTCTTAACCCCATGTGTACATATCCTGATGTGTTGCTGTACATACTTTCGTTCCCTCTTTGCAGAGTGGCAAGGATTCTGAAACGCTTTGTCACATGACATGAGCGCATTGATGCCGCTGTGAGCGTAGTGCTTTGCCTGCCTGCTCACTTGCGCGTGTCCCGCAGCGTCCCGTGGCCGGCCCCCCACGGGAACGCGTCAAAAGCGTTTCACCGCCGCGGGGTTACCCAACCCTCGCGTGCCACTCGGGGCCACCAACCCCGAGCAGCGCGGCACAGCTCGCAGCTCGCAGCGCAGCGCAGCGGCTCGCAGCGCCACCCAGCGACAGCGCCGAGTTCGTCACGGAGCCAGCAGCGCCGTCCAGAGCATCGCCCTGACCGCGCCGCGACCGTGAAGGAAGTGGACAGACCAGACCCATCGGCCGACCAGCAAGGCCGCGTCAACCACTTCCACAACCACCGGCTGACCAGCACCAGCCGCACACCCAGTCCAGTGCTGCAGCACCCGCCTCAACAACCACCACCAGTTCGTTGAGTTGTACGAGTGCATACCAAGGACCTCAAGACCAACTACGCCCCCGCTGCCATGGTAAACTGGCAGGAAGCGGGTAGGTTGTGGCCGCGGCCCCACCCCCATGCGGCACGCCTGCTGCGTGGGTTGGTTTGGGACCAGCACTACCGCCACAGCCACCCCCAGTGTGAAGGCGGCATGCCCAGGAGCTTCGAGCTCCGCGAGGACATGGGGGAGGACCGCCTGCGGGCAGTGGAGGAGTGGCTGCGGGCGGAAGGCTACGAGTGGCGCTTCCGCCGCAAGCGCTGGAGGACGTGGACCCGGCCGGACAGGCCCGGCGAAGGGCTGCGCCCCGACGGGATCGGGGAGGATGAGACCCCCAACGAGTACCCGTCGGGGGCCTCCATCAATGTCTCCCTGTGGGACATGATCGAGAAGAGCTTCCCGGAACCGGGGAGCGAGCGCAGGCTGCAGGGCAGCAGCAGCGCGTCACCGGGGAAGGAGAGGCGGTCCGCCGGGGACAGGAAGCGAGAGCGGAAGTGGCGGGAGTACAAGGAGTCCCTGGCCGCCGAAGCCGCCCAAGGCGCCAAGGGCGGAACCCCAGCCCCCAGTCCCCAACGGGCCAATGGTGGTCATCACCCCGGCCACGCCACCCTTGGTGACTTCATGGAAGTCGCCAAGCAGACCCAGGCCAAGCCCCGTCGGCTGCTCCTGAGGCCCCAGCAGGCCCCAGCAGGCCCCAGCAGCGACGTTGAGTCGGCTTACCGCGGGAGGATGCCGGCCGACCAGGCCAGCTCCAGCAGCAGCGCCGCTCCCGCCCAAAGGGACGTGGCGCGCGCCTGTGAGCGCGTCTGTAGGGTGCCCTGCAACCTTCGGGTTGCCCGGCAACGGGCCACGCAGCGGAACGCTGCCGTGGAGGGCGCCTTCAGCATCGCCCATGAGGAGGCCACCGAGTGGGGCAGAGGCATGGACTACCACGCCTCGAAAGTGGCTGCCATCGCGGCCGGTCTCACGGCTGCGGCCGCCCATGAGGCAGTGGCTGCCCGGATCAGGGCAACCGACGAGGAAGCCCGCCGGACGCAGGAGGCCATTGCCTGCAAGGAGGCCGAGGTGAAGGCGCTGGAAGAGGCGCTTGCCCAAGGGAGGGCAAAGAAGGAGGCGGAGGAAAGGGCCCACGCCGAAGCAACGGCTAAGGCCCAGGAGGACGCCGCCAAGAAGGAAGCCATCGAGGCCGCGCGACGGAAGGTCGCTGAGGAGAAGGCCAAAACGGAGGCGGAGCTGGCAGCGTTGGAAGAGCAGAAGGCGCGGCTGCAGCAGGCCCGGGAAGCCGAGGCGGCTCGTGCTCGGGAGGAAGCCGAAGCGCGAGCTGCCGCAGCCACCGCCGCCGCAATGGAGGAGGCAGAGGCCAAACTCCGCCGCGAGACTCCCCCGGGAGGATCACGAGTGGAGACCCTTCGAAAGCTTTTCGAAGGGGACGCCTCCTCCAGAATGACGCTGGATGAGGCGGACACGGGCAGCAGTGGGAGCAGTGGCACCACCGCCCATCGACGGAGGAAGGGCAAGGGGAAAACCCCCGAGAGGCCGCGGAGGCCAACGGGTGGACACCCCCACGACAGTGACTCCTTCTTCACCGCCAGTGACGGGGATGAACGAGGCCGTCGACATCGCCAAGTGGTGGCTTGGACGGGCGGAGGAGGCGGAGACGTCCCCATGGAACCGGAAGGTGAGGATGAGGATCTCCCTCCTCCCTACCGGAGCTCGGAGTCTTCCGTGACCGAGACGCCCAGGTGGGGCGACATGGACGAGGATGACGACATGGACTTCGGCATCACGAGGGAGCGCCCATCCTCGGACCCACCGAGGCGACCCGGCGGAGACCCACCGGGACCCCCTGGCGGAGGACCATCAGGACCCCCTGGAGGACGCCCACCGAGTGGACCCCCTGGAGGCGGACCACCGGGCGGGGGAGGACCCCCTGGACCGGGCGGACCCGGCGGAGGCCCTCCTGAAGGACCCCCTGGGGACCCCGACGACCCACCAGGGAACGGCGACCCGGATACCACCTGGCGGTGGATTGTCTACCTCCGCAGGAGAGTCCAGTTGCTCGAACTGGAGGTAGACACGGGCAAGGGCGAGATGGCTCGCATCTCCAGGGTCGCCGCGCGCGCGCAGACAGAGCTGGACATCGCCAGGGCCGAGACCAAGTCGCTGACCAACGTCGTCAGCGGCCTGCAGCAGAGGCTGGACGCGCTGGAAGCCCGTGGGAGCGTCGGCAGCGACCACCCACCCCTGGAGTCGGGCTCGTCGGACGACGGCTGGGGACCCGGACCAGGTCCAGGCAGACCCCACGCCCCCGGCGGAGCCCCCAGGAGTCGCCCCAGCGCCAGTGCCCCCTCTCTCACTGCCCCCTCTCACCACAGCGCGGGCCGCCGCAACGAGCGCGTGCCGCCCGGCAGTGGCAGTGAGGATTGGCGTGATGAGTGGCTCACCGCGGAGTACCGCAACCGCCGTGCTCCACCGCGGACACCGGTACGCCCCCGGCGCCCTGCACCAGCCCTGGAGCCAATCCCAATGGCTGGTGGACGTTATGGTGGACTCAGGGATGAGGTCCCCAGAGGAGACGTGGAATGGGATGTCGTCGAAGGTGAGGACCTGGACCTGGACCTCGAGGAGTTCGACATCAGCCCGCCGCGTGGTGTACGACGGAAGGCCGCTGAACGCAGCCGTCAGCGCCGTGATGAGGATGCGTACATGGACGCAGTACGGACCAGGTTAGGGTACATGGAGGAACCGCGGCGTAGCCACAGGGATTCCATGGAGGAGATGGACGTGGCGGCCGTGGGAGTCCGTGGGCGAGGCCGATGGGAACCTCGGTCGACCTCGCGGCCGGCGTTCATGGTCTCTAAGGCCGCGGACGCCGCCGTGTGGGAAGACTTGAAGGACATCAAGCCCCCCATGTACGACGGCAACCCCCTCAACCTCGACCGCTTCTTGGAGAAGCTGGACGATTGGGGACTGACCGTCACTGAAGACCTGCCTCCCGCTGATGCGGAGAAGTATGTCTTCAAACGGTTCAGGTACCGCCTGCCGGAAGTGCTCGGAGAGCTATACTTCATGGCGACCAAGGAGGGGAAAATCAAGACCCTCAAGGAAGCCAAGAAGTGGCTCAACGAGCAGGAGCGGTCGGACGCTCCGCAGGTTGCTGCCAAGCGGTGGAAGTCCATCAAGCTTGAGCATGATGGACGGGAGATTCGCCAGCGGGAATGGCGAGACTTCCGAGGGAAATACACCCTCTTCCGCCGCAACGTGGAGGATTGGAACGAAGGTGACGAGCAGGCTCGTCTGCTCTCCATGCTGCCGGAAGCATGGATCAAGAGGGTCACCAAGGAGGAATCCAAGAGGGCCAAGTCCAACCACACGGTCAAGATGATGCTCCCCAAAGAGTATCATACGAACGTGGTGGCTTGGACGAAGAAGAACGTCTCCCGGGATGTCAAACGGCACTCCCTGCGGAACGCTCTTCTCATCACCGTCTCGGGCGATCGCGAGAAGACCGCGATGTGGCGCCTTGACGAGTGTGAGTTGAGCGGCCAGACCATCCGTCTGCAGCCCATCCCGGCGCGGATGAGCTGCGACGAGATCCTGGAGTGGGTTGGCGAGGAAGTACTCAAGGAGTACCGAAACCTCCACCACACCCGCGGGTTGAGGCCCGGCGACCGCGACGTCAACTACGTTGGCGAGGGACCTGGCGGGGAAGCTGCCATGGACCCAGCGGGAGCCGGCGGCGATGAGACTCTCGTCGACGATGACGACGACGATGAGCCCGCCGAGGTTGCCGTTTGTGCCTTCGTGGCCAGAAACCTGAGCGCGGGGAGCAAACCGGGAAACTGGAAGCCCCTGCAGCAGGGTTGGAGGAAGCAGGAGAAGAGGGACCCTCGCCGCATTGGCGACCCTCCGCTGTCCTTTGGGGAGTTCATACGAGCTCACCCTCAGGGCTGTTTTGTGTGTTATGGGAGGAAGCGAGGCTTCAACCATGACCACCGAACATGCCCCGTCCACAAGGCCGACACGGAGGCTTACAAGAAGGCGCACGGGTCGAAGAAGCGTGCGCCCGCGGGTATCCGGGAAGCCAAAATGGAGGTCGACAAGGACGAGCTGGCCAAGCTGATGTCGTCGGTGGGGACCGAGTTGGCCAAGGAGATCCAGGAGATCAAGCGGAACTGGGTCCCCAAGTCGGACAACAAGAACAAGGAGAACAACCAGAACAACCAGAACAAGGACAAGGACAAGAAGCCTACTCGTAGTGAGAGGAGGAAGAAGGGCGTCAGCGACGTTGAGGCCGAGGAGAACACCCCCTCTTCCACAACCGACGCCCCCTAGCGGAGCCCCTGCAGCCAAGGGCCCCAGCTAGGGCGGTCGCAGGATGGTGACGTGGGAAGCGCCGAACCATCCCAGTCGGGAGTCGATAAGCACAAGGGGACTGCCGCGGGCGGAAGGCCCGGTCCGGCACCCAGTCGCGGAGGCGGGGTGAGGGCAAGTGAAGGCACGAACCCTTGCACCCGTCCGTCCTTCGCGACCAAGAATGTGTTTGATGTACTACAGGATCTATCCGAGAGTATCGGAGGATCACCCGGACCGCAGCTGGATGCTGCAGATGGGCAGCCTGAGCCCATTGTCCACGACCTGCACCAGTCGCTTGTTGAGCTTCTGGAACGGCCGGGGATCCTGAGTTTGCACGCCGTGCGCCGTGTCGGGCGCGAGCGGCAGTTGCATCTTAAGGTCCGTGCCTTATGCGGGGAAGTGGAAAAGGTTTTCGACGTGTTGGTCGACACGGGAGCTCAAGTCAGCTTGGTCAAGGCTGGCCTACTTCCACCAGAGTGTCTGACCGACAGTCGGAAACCTGTCAGGCTGAAGGTGGCGAACGGCCAGTACATGGTGGGAGGCACGAAGGAAGCGGCCATCGGGCTGCAGTTCGTGAACCATCGTGAGCTGAGTCGCCCAGACCTCGGCAAGGAAATCCTCCTGCACGGTCGCTTCTACGAGGCCGAGATGGACTGGGACATGATCGTCGAACACCACAAATAGCCGACACTAGGGGGACAACACCACAAATCGAGCCCAAACACACCCACCCTAAACCCCAGCCAGGACAGACGGGGTTAACAAAACCCGCACCCAACCGCCAACCGGACCCAAACACAAACACCACACAACAGTAGGAAACCCAGTGCCCACAGCCCGGGCACTGAGGCAGCCCGTGCCATGCAGGTGACCCGGCCAAACGAGATCCGGAGCCCGGGGGTAAGGCTGCATCCTAAGGCCTGCGCTGCTTTGGGACTCGAGGCGGAGCGTGCGACACCCAAGCGCCTCGGAACCCTAGTACCAGGAACGTGCATGCACGCCTTGGGAACGGGATACGCCAGGAAGTCCGGTGAACCCCTAGGGTTCCGCCCAAAGGAGGGGACGTGCGCAAGCACGGGGGCACACCCTCCCGGCGAGACAAGCATGTCACGCTGGCGGCGATCAGCCCTCCCGGCGTAGCCCGGGGGCCGCTTAGTTGGGGGCCAACAGTCAGGTCTAGCGGGAAGTAAGCCGCCTCCCCTCTTCACGCGCGAAGCCTCTTCCTGTTCGTCACAGGGGCGACGCCAGGGGGAACCATGGGGCGCCTCTCCACGACCGAGTGCACCTACCTACCTACCTGAGTCGCCCAGACCTCGGCAAGGAAATCCTCCTGCACGGTCGCTTCTACGAGGCCGAGATGGACTGGGACATGATCGTTGGGTACGACTTCATGATGGAGACGGACTCCGGCGTTCTCCCGGCCCAGGCCTCCATGACCCTGTACCAGGACGACCAGCTCTCGTGGCTTTCGTCACCTGAGCACCATGTGGAATGCCAATGGATCCACCCCGAACGCAATCAGCTCGAAGTGGCCGCGCTGGACACTGAGCCAACTGGTCCTGCAAACCAGGAGTACGGCGTAAGGCCGGAAGTGGCAAGCCGAGTTGTCGCGGACTTGAGAGCTTCGGATCTGGCCCTGGATGCGTTCTCTTCAGGAACCTCCGCCCATCTGCGGGTGTGTGAGAAGTACTGGAGCGCACAGGACTCCGCGTGGAAGAAGCACTGGGGTCCGCATCAGGGATTGATGTGGATCCATTGCCCCCGTTGGGACATTCCAAGAGCGATAGCGAAGATTCGCAAGGACCGCTCCAAGGCAGTGCTGGTTGTTCCTATGGGATGCACCGAGGAGGAAAGTACCCGACATTGGGTAGCCTCATTGACCAACATGACCTTAAACAAGGTCGTCCTACCGGCTGGAGAGTGTGTCTATCAGGACGCTAAGGGACAGCCCATGCCACCCCAGAGATGGCCAACGGAATTCCACTATGTGGATGGGGGCCTTGAACAGGCCGACACCACGGACTTCGTGTGTGTCAACCGCATCATAGCAGAGCCCTGGCGGCAATGCTTTGCGGTTGCCCCTGTTGACATCGAAGAATCGGAATCGGAAGACCCCCTCACTGAAGAGGAATGGGATCTGGTTCAGGGGTATATGGATCAGCCCTTTCACGACTGGGGCAACCAGCGTGAGGGCAAAGGCCAGGACAAAGCCTGGTGGGAAGTGGACTCAATCGTCTCCGGTTCCTATGACGGGAATACCTTCGTACAGAGGGTGCTGGATCACATGTCCAGCCAAGACGAGCCGCCTGGCGGTAACCCACCCACCTACGGCGATCTGTTCCGAGGCAAGACCAGGGATGGCCCTTTAGGCCACCTGGGAAGACCACCTGAGCCGAAAGCGAGCGGGGTCGCTACCCCTCAAGTAAGCTCCGTGGTTCAAGTGCCCGGAAAAGCCAAGGCGGAGTCCGATGACTGCCCCAAGATCCAGGCATTGAGGGCCAGGCTGAAGCAGAAGTATGGTGATACCTTCTTCAGCGGAAAGCCTGTGTTTCCCCCACCGGTGCGTGGACCGTATGGCGAGGCCAAGATACGACTGAAGCAGGACCCCCGTGTGTATCGGCACCGGGAGTTTGCCCTGAGGGGCGATAGGAAAGAGGCCATGGAGAAGATCCTCCGTGACTTCATCCAGAGAGGCTGGCTTGAGCCGTGCCACTCTGAGTGGGCCTCTCCCTGCTTCGTCGTCCCCAAGAAGGTGGCCGGTGAGTGGCGGCTCGTGGTCGACTACCGCGGCCTGAACGCCCAAACGCAGCACGACAGCTATACGCTGCCCCTCATTGAGGACATGCTGCAAAAGCAACATCGGCGGAGGATCTTCACGGTGATTGACCTGAAACATGGTTATCATCAGATGCCTCTCGCCGAGGAGTCCCGTGCCTGCACAGCCATGAGCACCCCACTTGGACCTCTCCAGTGGAAGGTGATGCCCATGGGCGTTACCAACGGCAATGCGGCTTTTCAGCGGATGCTGGAGAACCTGCTTGAGCCGGTGCGTGACTGTGCGGACCCCTTGGTGGACGACGTGATCATCGCGTCCGGGGACCCCAGTATGAGCTACGAGGAGCTCCTGGAGGCACATGAAAGGGACGTCACTCGAGTGCTGGACCTTCTGGTTCGGCACAAACTCACGGGCAGCAGTGACAAGGCCACCATTGCGGTAAGCGAGGTGGTCTTCGCTGGCCACGTAGTCGGGAACGGGCAGCGAAAGCCCATACCTGGCAAGGTGGCCGCGATCGAGCACTGGGAAAAGCCCAAGACGGTCTCCGAGCTACGGGCGTATCTGGGGTTCTGCAACTACTACTCGGGGTATATCAAAATGTATGCCGAGTATGCAGCCCCCATGACGACCATGCTCAAGGGCAACCGAGAGGAGACCAAGAAGGGGTCCAAGAAGGCTCTGGTCTGGACTGAAGAGTCCGACCGTGCCTTTGAGGGGATGAAGCAGGCGCTGCTATCCGCAGTGGGTCTGCACCTCGTAGATCCCGACCGAGGGTTCGTCCTGCGCACCGACGCTTCCGACTACGCCATTGGCGCTGTGTTGGAGCAAGTGCTTGACGACGGGAGGCACGTGCCCGTGGCCTTCTGGAGCCGAGTCCTGGCAGAAGGCCAGAGACGGACGTGGACGCCCCGTGAAAAGGAGGCGTATGCCATCGTCATGGCTCTCAGGAAATGGGCTGGGTACATAGCCCTCCATCCCGTCACCGTCTGCACCGACCATCAGAGTCTGCAGTCGTGGCACAAGGAGCACGTGGACACCCCCTCAGGTCCCGCCTCCCGACGGGCAAGATGGCATGAGACCTTGGCCAAGTTCGACCTCACGGTTGTGTATATTCCTGGAAAGGATAACACCGTGGCGGACTGTCTCAGTAGGTGGGCCTATCCCGCCAGCAAGGGCATGCAGGATATCTCTGCCCATGGCGATGAGGCTGAGACCGCTGAAGCCAAGAGGATCATTGAAATGGAGCGCCTGATGGAGGAGGAGGGTGTTAAATGCTTCGTCGTCATGGCTGCGGATGCCCCCCTCGCGTCGAGGGTGAGCAGAGCGGTCAGTGTACTCGCCCCTGAGAGAGCTGAGTCCGACAAGCACCTCTTCCCAGAGTCTTGCCTCCAGGACGACTGGACCGACGACTACGCCAAGTCTGAGGCCTTTGCGGCCGAGTACAGGGCTGTGACCGACCCTGATGACGGGCAGAAGTGGCCAAAGGGGCTGACCGAGGAAGATGGCAAGCTCTACCGGAATGGTAAGCTGCTAGTACCGGAGTCCCGGGTGCTCGAGCTTTGTGAAGCTTGGCACCACCACATGCTGCACCGAGGGGTCAAGAAGCAGGCTCTTGACATGCAGCGTCGGTTCGAGATGGACCATATCGTTCTCTACACCGCCATCAAGAAGGTCAGGAAGGGTTGCTCCGTCTGTCAAGCCTGCAATCCCGACAACCAGAACGTCAAGGGGGAACCCCAATGGACCCCGGTTTCTGATCAGCCCATGGAGAGCGTGGCCATGGACGTCTTCTCCATGCCCGAGGTGCACATTGGCAAGGAGACCTTTGACTGTGTGGTTCTCTGTGTGGACCGCCACAGCGGCTACGTAGTGGCCGTTCCGGCACGCAAAAAGGGGTTGCTTGCCAAGGAAGTGGCAGTCATGATGATTCGTCATTGGCTGACCGTCTTTGACATCCCCCGCACCATTTGCAGTGACCGAGGGCCCCAGTTTACTGGTGGCTGGTTCAAGGCTATGTGTTCCCTCATGGGGATACGTCATGCCAAGAGCGTCGCCTATCTCAGCCGGTCTAACGGCCGTGCTGAAGTGGCTGGACGGCAGCTGTTCGAGAAGCTGCGCAAGATCCACATCACCAATCCACGGCGGAACTGGTTCGAGGAGATGTGGCCTGCTCTGAAGGCCCATCATGACACCCCCACTCCGGGCGGTTTGTCCCCTCACCAGATTCTGTTCGGCAGGGACCCCCTGGGCAGGGGACTTCCCTTGTCTGGTGATGGCATGGCTATGGATGCCAAGGAATTCTTCGCGCGGCAAGAGCAAACGGCGCGGGACATCCGCCAGCAGCTCGAGAAGGAGCATGCTGAGCGTCAGAAGTCCGCCCCGGGCTCGACAGCGCAGAAGTTCAGGGTGGGAGACCCGGTGTGGGTGATCAGACCCCACCCCATGGGCACCCACCGCACCAAAACCTGGTTCACACCCGGAGAGGTGGTCCGCAGGATTGGTGAGGACACACACCGCATCAAGGTGGGTCACGGACAGTTCCGGGAGCGCCACGAGAGTCAACTCCGTGTGCGGGAACCCGACCTCCGTGGCCAACATGTGTCCCTGAGCTATGCCGCACATGAGGCTGATTCGGATGATGACTATGCTGAGCAGGACGACTATACTGTCGAGAAGATCCTGGCTCAGCGTCCAAAAGCCTCGGCACCCGGAGGTCTGGAGTTCAAGGTTCGTTGGCGAGGCTATGGGCCGTCCCACGATACCTGGGAACCCGTCTCCTTGTTCGTGCCGCGGGTCAATACTCCCTTCATGGAGTACATCCGCAAGCACAAGACCAAGATCCATGTTTCGGACTTGGCAGCACTCACCCGGTGAAGCAGGTCACAACCCTACCCTGGCATTTTACCCCTAAGGGAGCATTATTTGGCCCTATATATGGGATATATGTGGGATAGGGTATATCATATTCCATTTCCTTGTTAGGAACATAGGATGTGGGATAGATAAGGCAATCATGGATGTTTAGTAGTTATTCAATTAGTGGATGATAGGGTGGATTTCTCATATGTGCATATCAGGTATTTCATTGGCTATGTGTACCATATCTGTTTGCAGGATACTATTCAGTCAACACTATCGTTATGTCTTCGGTGCCAAGCAATGTTGCTGCCCATGCCACTGCGACCTCTGCTCCTGACCACCCGGTCTGGTTACATGGTAGCAGAGGCGAAAATTTTTCGTCTCTGTTGGGCGTTTGGCATCGCGGAAAGCGATCGGTCCAAGACATCGTGGACCAAATACAAATTAAAATCTCTTCCCCGGGAGGGATAGCTGAGGGTGTCCAGGTCCCCACTCTCAGGACCTCCTCGGCCCTGACCCCATCGACCGGGCAGGGGCCGCAAAAACGGGCCAAGCCCCAAGTGGCTACAAATCCTAAGTTTCCGAAATCCCCGAATGTTCCCATCGGGGCCCCCCATCCTCGAAATCCAGCTGGTGTACCTGGGATGGTTGGGGGGGAAATAGACGGCCACCCTCAGGGAGCGATAAGAGGACCACAATCGCCTATTATGGGCTCGGGAACCGTTACTAGCGCCGAGAATCGGGCAGTAATCGACCTGTCTACTGGGGTGATCGAGCGTACGAACGCTGCGCCCTCACGCGCTGCCGACTGGGGTACGATGGCTTCGCCAATGGGGCCTATCGTGGTCGACTCTGGCACTCCTCCGTCGCTAGGGGGGTTGCCAGAGCCTCAGGTCAGAAAAAACCTTTTTGCGGCAGGGCCCATCAGCCCCATTGTTGACCAACTCGACGCTGAAAACCGTCGAGTCCTCGCGCTCACGCCTGATCCCCATGGCCATCTGGGTCCGGCTCGAGAGGCCGTGGCCCTGATCCAACAAGCCCTGTCGGGGACTAGGCAGAACCCCACTGTGGTGGAATCGTCGCCCACTCCAATGAGTGGATCACGGCGGTTTCCCTCCCTGGTGGAGGAATCTCCTGCCTTGGGAGCGTATCCCAATCCCCCGAGCGGATCCAGGCTAAATCCTACGATCATCGAGGAATCCCCCACGCAAATTGAGGAGGATGAGTGTGACCAGTGGTTCCCCCTGGCGGTGGAGCGACGATGAGGAGGAGGAGATTGGAGTGTTGGAACGTCATGAACTCCATCATTCCCCTATTTCCGTTGCCTCGTCGCCTGCACCTCCTGAACCTATGTCAGGGACCAGGGATCGCCCCATGCTTGTGGAAGAATCCCCGGCCCCCCACTACATCACGGTGGAGGACTCTCCGGCCCCTCAGTTCATTGCTGTGGAAGAGTCCCCGGTGCCTATGAGCGGCGTCAAAAACCGCCCGTGTCTTGTCGTGGAATCTCCGGAGCCTACGGGGGACCGGGCCGGTACTACATCTCCAGTGCCTATGAGTGGCACGAAAGATCGTCCATCCCTAGTGGATGATTCTCCGGCAATGCCGAAGGTCAACAATCTGTGCTGGGGGGGAGGGAATCAGGTGGAGGGAGGTTCAGCAACCCTCCCAATAAATTTGGTCTCTCCCCCCACAAATACATCTCCTAAGGAGGACCCCCAACTGCCCGATTGGGGGGGGGATCCAGAGGTTGCAACGGGATTGGGGCCTGTTTTTGCTTCCCATCCGAGAACTCGATCACCTATGGTGGTTCATGAGTCACCACAGTATATTGTGGTGGACGATTCCCCACCCCCACCGCCGCGACCGAATACTGTTGGTCATGTTCCCCCTCCGCCGTCACCCCGCCACCGCCAGGTGGCTTACATCGAGCACGTGCAAGGAATCCCGCAACTAGTTCGGCCACCTAGTGGTGGGGGTTCGGGGGGGGGACATCCCTCTAGTGGGGGGGCGCCAGCGCCTGTTGCTGCGCGCCCCACACCCCTGTCTCGCCCTGCGGGGGGGCCCTCTGGTCCCTCCGTGGCAGGGGGGGCTGCGCGGGGGGGCGGTGGTGGGTCATCTCCTCCTCGTGGAGGGGGGGGTCCATCTTTTCGACATTCTGGGGGCCCCACTCCTACACGGGGGGAGGAAGACCTACAGCACACCTGTGGCTGTCCCCGGTGTGTGGTGCACTACGAAACGTGCATCCAATCTGTGATGGCACAGGTGAGGGACCTGCGAAATCAGAATCTGGAGTTGCAGCGATCCCATCAGGAACTTTCTCAGGCAGTAGCCTCTACCGTGGGAATCAGTCAGTCCTACGGGGACCGGATGACCCAAATCTTGTCTACATTGGCTAAATTTGACGCGGCGGTTCAGGGCTACCGCCGGGATTCTAAGGTGGTGGAGGCTAGCGTGGCAGATCATCTTAAGATGTCCAACGGCAACACGGCTAAGTGCTTTAGCGCAGTGGAGTCGCTCGCTACACGTTACGCCGCCGTTGCATCTAGGATCGATGCGTGGGACCACTGGTACTCCACGCCTGCGGAACCCGTTACGGTGGTCCTACCCCCGCCATTGGCGCCTCCGCCCGTTCCTGATCCTGCACCGGCGGCGCCTACGGCGCCCATGGGCGCGCCATCCGGTTCATCCGGTGGTGGGTGTGTCCTTCCTTTCTCCATCCACCCATCCCACGATTGCATCTACCATCCGAACGCTTGTCCGGATTCGGGGTGGCCGAGGGGGGGGGAAGAACACCACGAACACCCCCACCCCCAAGAACCTACATCGTGGAGGGGAATCGCCGAAAAGCAGAAGGAACGTGCTGTTCCCGAGTGGAGGGCGACGCCTAAGGGCGAAGAACACCCCACGGAGCCTACGGCCCCGTGGGCCAATGAAGAGGAGAACACCTCTTCGTTGGGGAACATTAATCCCCTCACGAAAAATGTTTTCACTTCCCCTGGGAAACCTTCGTACACGCCCTCTCATCCTACGGATACGTGTACAGTCTCTCCAGTGAAGGTTGCACCAAGTGCAAGTGGAGGTGCACCCCCAACCATGGCTCCCCCTGCTTACCACCCGTACCAAATGCCTATGGTGCAAAATAGTTACACCAAAGCGGTGGAGGATAGTGATATGCCTAAACCGCAATTTAATGGGCAGCTAGAGTGCTACGACGAGTGGGTGGAGAAGCTTCAACAATGGTTTGGGGGGGTGTGATCCCATGTACCGAAAAGCCAACGAAGCAAAAATGATTTTGAGTACCTTGCCCCCATGGCTAAAAGCGATCATCAACGCCCGGGTTGCCGAGGCCACCCACCACACACGCACGGCCCCCACCCTCAAAGAGTTGTGGGACTCTTTGGAACAACGTTTCCACGGGTATGACCCCTCAAGGGCTGATGAAAGGTGGCGAGCCCTCACCCCCAGGGTGGTTAAAGGGCAAGTGACCCTCATCGACCTTGAAGATTTCTATGCTCGTTGGCAACGTTTGTTGCCTCTGAGCAATGAGACTCGTCCCCACGTGATCCGGGAGCAGCTCCTAAGCAAGCTCCCAGGGATCAAGGAGAAGGTCGTCAAGCAAGAGGCTAAGAATAGCCCAGACAGCTATGTGGTGGATTTTAGTGGCCTTGACCCTTCGCCGGGTCGCGCCCTGTTCGAAAAAGAACTCAGGAAATATAGCGCTCAAGCTTGCACTACGGTTCCTGAGATTGTTTCCTATTCGGGGCCGGGGGTGATAGTTGATTGCAAAGACCCGGCTCTCCAGGAGTGGATCTTGAAACTCAACAACACACCTCACACACGCGGCTACACTATGAAAGTGGAGCAACGTAGGCCTCGTTTGAAGCCTGCGGAAATCTACGCCCTTGCCCATAAAAGCGTGTCGGGGAGGGAAGCTCTCGAACGCCTCAATAAAGGAGACAAGACGACGGTGACGTACACTCATCGCCCTTCTCACAATAAAACCGCGGTGAATGCGGTTAATGCGGAGGCTACGGCGGACCCTGACACCTCCGACCCCGCTGACACCTCCGTCAACGCCGTGGGTCACTCTAAACCTCCGGCGAAGAAACCCGTCGAACCCGGGGCTAAACCGCCACCTACCTTTTGGGTTCCGTGTTCCAAACATTGGAAAACACGTAAACAAACGGAGATGGACATGTCTTGGATTGATTGGGGTGCCACCAATACCACCCTTTGGACGTGTAAGCCTAATTCTCCGTGCAATGACACTCATTGGAACATTGCGGGTAAGTCTAAAGGTGGTAAGCCTAAGGGTGGCGATAAGGGTGGCGGTGGTGATAAGGGTGGTGGTGGTTATAAGGGTGGCGGCGGCAAGGGCGATAAAGGAGGCAAGGGAGCGCCGAACGGGCGCGGACGTTGGTAGGAGTGCCCAGAGGCGCCCCCTTCGAAAGAAGAAAACCTCGGGCACCCCTGTGACACTACCGTGGCTCTCGTTCCATCGAGAGTCATGAAGGGGCATATAGTGACTAGTGAGATTCAAACCGAACTTTCCGTTCAGGTTGTTTTGCCCAATGGAGAACGCAAGGCCCTCCGTGTTTTGGTGGATTTTGGGTGCCAAGCGGTCGCTTTGGCCAACCCCAATGTTTTTGGAGACCAACTCTCCGAAAAATATGAATCCCCTCAACGGAGGCGCCTACTCCAAGCAGATAATGAGACGCCTTTGCCAGGGGGGGACGAGCAAATAGACGTCAAAATTCAATTTACGGGGGTTGTGGATGGTAGTGTTTCACTTCCTCGTGTTGCCCAGTATGGCGTGTCCCCGTACCTTGTCCCGAATTTACCTTGGGATATGGTTTTGGGGCACCCATGGGGTTACGAACATTGTGTGAGCCATTTTGCCCGTTTCAATTGTTTGTACTCTCACCATCCAGTGCACCCCCGTTTTTGGATTGAGGACTTCCGTGAGGCTCCACGAACCGGCAAACCATTTTTGGTGAAACCCATTCATGGTAAGGTGTCACGTCAGTCCGTGTGGGGCCTAACCGTTCCAGTCGTTGGGGCGGTCGCTCCTACGCACCCTGCCCCGGCCATTGTGGTTACGCCCGGTGGTGGCGAACCGCCTAACCGTGTTGAGGCCGAGAAACACATATCCTATGCCTTGACCGCTTCCTCCGTGGCCCCCGTACAGGACCGGGCTTGTGCTTTGGAGCTCGTTGAATTTGCTCCCGAAGCCCTTGCCCGTGATGTTCTACCTACGCGGCGTGATGGGTCCATGTGGACCCAGTCTGACTATGGCCTCACGCCATATTGGGCCGCACGTGTCAAAAAACAATTTGGCAAAAACCCCGACGTGGACGCCTTCAATAGGGTCCCGGGTATGGCCCAGGCTACCCGTTGGGTTTCGCCGCTTGAAGATTTCTTTTCCACTCCCGCGGACCCATCCAAATTGTATTGGATGTGCCCTCCCTATCATCGGTTTTCCGATTGTGTTCGGAAAATTCGGCAAGAAAAACTACGAGCCATCGTCGTAGGGCCGAAGTGGACACATAGGGAGTGGTGGAAACCCCTTATGGAAATTACTTTGCAAGGGTACCACCTTCCAGGGCCAGAGACTAAAGCCTGTCTCTATCAGAATGACCACCTCACGCCCCTTCCTCAACGGGGTTGGTCCACGGTGGCGCTATACGTGGACGGTGGTATTGCGGAGGAAAATTTGGCGGCCACTAAATGTCATGTGGCCTCCGTTTTGGCACCGGCCGTCTCTAACCCCAACACGGATGGCGAGCCGGGCATGACCTCGGAGGAAGAGTCGGAGGATGAAAGGGTGCCTAACCATTTGGCTTCGGTGCGCACCCTCACGTATCAGGCAACCCATAAAAAACTCCTCGCACCCGTTACTCTTGATCCTACCCCCGAAGATTTGGAGGCACAAGAATGCGTGCGTTCACGCATTGCGAAAATTGAACGAGAGTTATTGGGTGGGAGGGCCACTACCGTTAAGCGTTACCGAAAACGTAAAGGCGCCACACGATTGTTGGCGGCTTCTCGTGTGGGTGGCGTTGTCACCACCCAAGAGCCTATTGTGTCTCCGGAGGTGGAGCTCATGAGGAAACGCATCCTCGCGGACTACGAGCGGGATGTTTTTAGTGGGGAGGTTCGTCTCCGTCCGGACCAGGAACACCCTAAGGTCCGTGGTACGGAGCGGTTGGGGTTTGCTAAACTTGACCTATACCCGAACGCCAAACCCAAGTCCGTAAAACCTATACGGTTGGTGGGGGAGCGTGCCGCCGCGGAGCAAGAAATAGTGGAGGACTTTTTGGCTCGTGGCTGGATTGACCCGTGCCCTGCCTCCGAATGGGCGTCCAACGGTTTCGTTGTGCCCAAGAAAGAGAAAGGAAAATGGCGCCTCGTGGTGGACTACCGCCAACTTAATGAGGCTACCTTGCCCGACGCACACCCCCTCCCCCTCATAGAAAACATGTTGGAAAATCAATCCAAACACAAGATTTTCACTATTGTGGACTTGAGTAAAGGGTTTCATCAAATTCCCCTTCACCCTGAATCCCGGGCTAAGACCGCCATGAATTTGGCGGGTAAGCGATACCAATGGCGTGTTATGCCTATGGGTATCAAGAATGGGCCCGCTATTTTTCAACGGGTCATGGACCATGTTTTGCAGGGTTTGGATTGTGCGGAGGTATATATTGATGATATTATTATTGGTTCCTCCGGTGCGACGGAGGAGGAGCTATTGGCTAACCACGACCGCGACGTGCGTGCCATGTTGGATAGGCTACGAAAAGAGGAGTTGGTTGCTTCGGTTAGCAAAACCGATTTCTTTGTTCGTTCGGTTGAGTTTTGTGGCCATGTGTTGGAAAATGGCAGACGTCGGCCGGCGCCAGGGAAAATGTTGGCGCTTGAGCGTTGGGACAAACCGGATAATGTTCGGGAGCTCCGGGGGTTCTTGGGGCTCGCCAACTATTATTCGGGCTATGTCCAAAACTACGCCTCCATAGCTACCCCTTTGATTAATATGTTGAAGGATTTGCCTAAGCATAAGAATGGCAAAAAGATAGGCCTAACATGGAATGCTTCGGCTAACGAAGCCTTTTTGAAGCTCAAGCGTGCTATTACGGATATTGTTCCCCTCCAACTAGCCGATTGGGATAAGGACTTTGTCCTCACCCCGGACGCTAGTAATTGGGCGGTGGGGGCGGCCCTACAGCAGGAAGGTCCCGATGGTGCCCTACGCCCCCTTGCCTTTTTCTCCCGCAAATTGTCAGGCAGCCAGTTGAATTGGAGCCCTCGGGAGAAAGAATGCTACGCCATAGTGCCGGCGCTTTTAAAATGGCATGGTTGGGTGGGGAACAAGCGCGTGGAGGTCCGTACGGACCACCGTAGCCTTGAAAATTGGGCTACGGAGGACCTCAAAACCGTGGGGGGTCCCTCTCCACGCCAAGCACGTTGGCATGAATTGTTCTCTAAATTCGACCCCCATGTGGTTTACACTCCGGGGCCAGTGAACCCCGTGGGTGATTTCTTGTCCCGTTGGGCTTACCCTGCTAACCCGGCGTTGGGTGATGTGTCCATACATGGGACGGCCCAAGCGGCCGGGGATGTGCGGGACATGATGGCGGCCGAGAAGGAGGAACTTCTCGCCCGCCCCCTTGTATTTAGGGCGGTTGTGGCGCCCGTTGTTACTAGGTCTAAAGCGGCGCCTCGGGCTCAAGGGGCACCCGCGTGTGATCCGCCCCCTCTGGCTTCGCCTCCAGTGGGGGGGGGGACGAAGCAAAAGAGAAAGCTTCGGAGACTGGAGCGAATTGTCAAGATAAAAAAATCTTGGAAGTCCCACAAGAAAGCAACTCCTATACATGGGGAGGATGCTCCCAATGTTTTTGAGATAAATTGGGCTAAACACTACCCAAATTGTCAACGCTACAAACAAATGTGGCAAGATGCCTTGAATGGGAGCTTCCAAGATGGAGTGAGGTTGGTGGATAACAAGCTCGTCCGTAATGGACGCTGGTGTGTTCCTACGCCGCTAGTGCATCGTTTGGTAGCCGAATACCATGATGCATTTCACTTAACTACCTCCAGTGTGGAAAAACACTGGAAGGAAATTAACCATGGCGTGGAAGGTGAGGGGTTGTACAAAGCAGTGGAACTGCAATGTCAAACGTGTCCCTCATGTGCCATTCACACGCATGACACCAAGCGCAAGCAAGGGTACATGACCCCTATGCCTATACCTATGGAGCCCATGGACTCCATAGCGCTTGATGTGTTTCACTACCCTTCCACCTCCCACGATGGAGAGGTGTATGACCGAATGCTCCTATGTGTATGCCGGCTTTCCGGCTACCTCATCGCGATCCCTATTCCTAAACCCCGTCATGAAGACAAGGATGAAGGGCTAACGTGGAGAAGAGCGACCCATTTGGTAATGGAGCGCTGGGTGGATAGGTTCGGAGCCCCTCGTGAAATATGCTCCGACCGTGGGCCACAATTTGTGAGGCAATATTTCCAAACCCTTTGTTCTCGGATTGGTGCCCGCTCGACTATGTGTCTCGCGGGTAGGCACCAAGGTAATGGCAAGGCCGAAAATACTGGCAAGCAGCTAAGGCGTGCCGTTGCTAAAGCCATTACCTTGAAGAAAAAGAAAACTAATTGGGTAGAGGTTTTGCCCGCCGTTGTACGAGCGTGGCATGAGACTACAGGTCCTTCAGGTTATACACCTAACGAGATTGTGTTTGGTAAACACAACCGTACTAAAGGGCCTCCTCTTGCTGAGCCTAAGGGGGTGGCCCAAGACGCCGCTCACTACTTCCAACGGCGTGAGGAGCTTATTGCTCTTGCACGGAGGGCTATGATTCAAGTGCAAGAGACAATGGCTCGTAAGTATAATAAGAGTAGGAGGATGTCCCCCAATTTCTCAAAAGGGGACCGCGTATGGGTCCGTCGCCAACGCAAAGATCTTGGCGATAAGACTTGTCCCTATTGGGATGGGCCCTATGAGGTTGTGGCCAAGAAGGCGCACGACCTCTATGTTATTCAAGTGGACCAACGGAGGTTAGTTGACGTCCACGTTGATTGTTTAATGAAAACGGTCAACTCCCCTCGCTCCCCCGTGCCTCCAAATTACACGGAGGAGGTTGCTAGGGTGCCCTCCCAGTTTGAGGAGGACACCTATAATGTCAAGAAAATATTAAGTCACCGTACTTACCGCAAGAGACTTCTCTTCAAGGTGCGGTGGGAGGGTTATACCAAGGATTGGGATACCGAGGAACCCGTTGAAACCTTCTTACCGTCCTACAACAAAGTTTGGAGAGATTACTTGCAGAAGCGGAATCTCACCCAAACCGTTGACATCCTTGCCCACCTTGGTGGACCGCTCTCATGAGCGTGCCACGAAAAGAAAACCCTAACCAATATGGATATATTATTGTTTGGGGAAGGGAGGAGAGAGCGAGAAGCGGTGGGAGAAGATGTGCATGCACGGCGCGCTCCTCGGTTACAAAAATCCCCACCGGAGCAGGGCGGCGGGTACCGCAGGTTTACCCCACCGTCTACCTCTCTCACCGCTAAAGGCTTGAGAGTCCTTGGGGTGGGGTGGCGTGGCATATAGCCTGGGGCGGAAGTGGGACGTGTTCTTTCGGGGGTCTTAATGCCATTCAAACCCCTATCCTTGGGTCTTACTGGAGCACTCCTACCACCACCAGGACTACTGCCGTCAGTCCTGCCCACGATGACGCCCCCTGTCAAGGGTGCTAATAACGTGGCAAGCACTTCCCGAAGACTCTGCCGGGTTGTGCGCATGGTGGTGTTTGCAAGGTTTCGGAGTGCCGCCCCGTACCGAAACCACGACCCCACGACCGTCCCTGACCCGTGACCCAAGCCAACGAGCTAAATCATTTGCTCAAAATGGCGAAGGCTTGAAAACTTCGTTGGGTTGGCGGGTACAACCCATTTTCCCTTTTTGTGTTGGGCGTGATGGTTTTCCACCGATTTGCCCTTGTCCACACGAGGGTAGGTATACAAGGTACGAAGTACTCGTGTGGCTCACATTACGTGGAAAAAATTTCGTGGCGTGCAAAATTGCCACTACATACGGCGAGGACTTAAGCCTAGAGGGAGGGGTCGTCCTCTACAATACAAGTATTCTAATATGAATTGCAATGGGTGCCTTTGCCCCGTCACTCTATGAGTGGTTGGGGTCTTCAAAGGCAAAGAGTGGCGTTGCGGATTTGGGCCGTCTCCGCCGCCTGGGTATTTGTCCCCGGTCGCTATGCGTGCCCGGGTTGGGAGTGGGTACCCTCCATTGCCATTGCATGGGGCCGCATGCTGGCTGGGTGTGCTCTTCATGTCCTTGATGAATTTCGCGGGGGAATTCCTGCCTGCAACGAGAGGGAACAAACAATGTGATGAAAAGGGCGAGTGTGCACACGCATATGTTTATGAGAGAATATGTATATTAATGTTTTCTCTAGAGTTCCCCACGAGTGGACTCGGATGTCCACACCACCCGAGGGGTCCTCTATCCCAACACCCAACCAAACGGGTTAGGATATGGGCGTGGCATTTTTCTTTATAGAGACCCGTGCGTGGACTTGGATTTCCACAACACACACGAGTCTCTCTGTCCGAGACACACCAAAACCGGGTGTGCCCGTGGCCAATGGTAGCGTGTGTGTGCGCATGCCATTAATTTAGTTACGGGATTATATGGTTGCCTATTACGTTGGTTATCACCCGCCCCCGGAGCAAGCAAGACCTAGGTTGACACCTACCTTTGGGGTTTTGTAGCCGTGTACACCGGCCCAAGTTTACACACGGAGGTGTAAACATGAATCCGTCATACACGGTGTAGAGGGGTTGGGGGAGTAAAACTCCTTCGGGGCGTGTCATCGTGCCCCCGGGGAGCAGGGTGGGCTGATACACCAGCGGGACCGTACGGGCGACCTCCCCAATTTGCAACCTGGAGGTGACCCCCTGCGCTACGGCCCGCCGGTGGCACACCCACCGACAAAGGTAACACGCAAGCTAACCTAAGTGTTTATACGCACGCCCCCAAGACACACACGAACACCAAGCAACAAGGTGGCGTATCTATACACGTGTTCCATTGTGGATATGCTTACTGTTTGTTGTGTGTACGTGAGTAGTTTGTGGAAGCTCTTGCACGCGCCGTATGTGTGGAGTGCCCCCATCACGTGCCCCAAGGCCGCCACCGCGAGACCCACACTCTGTGATGCCCTCCGGGCGAGTGTGTGCCCCCGGGCCCTGCCAATGGGTGTGCGCGCACAAGTGTGTCTTGTGTTTGTCGCTGTGCATCGCTCTATTATGTGTATATATGATATATATACGTAGTATGGCTCCTAGGTGAGGGGTTAGCAGTGAGGTCAGGTTATTATTACATGGTTATGAGGTTTGTCTATTTAAGTGTGTCTACTCACACCCTCATCCCATCTCCGTACCTCCTCCTTTACCCTCTATGTGGTGCATCACGTGTGACACACATGCTAAGTTAAACATCCACACGGACACGACCCTTGGCTGAGCCGTGCCCGTAGCATTCAACCACCGCTGTGGCTGGTTTTTGGGACTCCACAGCCTACTGATCTCGTTCCATTCCACATCTTTGACACTCCACAGGTTCGTCCTTGCTGTGTGTTGGGTCAGTTTGCAAGTGGGCCTTTGGCTAGGCCTTGTCTGGAAATTTACAAGCAAGTGAGCAAGCAAGCTTACATCTTACAAGCAAGAACTCACTCGTTATTACAAGCGTTAAATCAAGCACATCAAGCAACATCAAGCACATACAAGCTCTCATAAACTGTCTAAAGCACGAAGGTGGAAGGTGTGGGCATTGTACCCGTGTTTCTCATTGTGCCTAGTGTTTGCAGCGGTTCTTTTACCCTGAGGCCATCGTGACCTCTTTCCTCTAATTAGTGAGCTATCGCGCGCACGGTGGGCCATCGTGGCCGTGTTTGTTAAGTGGCCTAAGCATGCACAAGACAGTGGCGAGCACAAGTCATTCATGCATCCCTGACCTCTACCTTTGTTTCCCCACGTGCTCCCTTGTGCAGGCACAGTCCTACGTTGCTGTTTGACACTCCCGTCAATTCTCCTGGCAGTTTTTTCGAAAAGTGAAATTTTTGCACTTTCGCGTCGCACCGCTTCGCATGTACCATTACCTTCAGTTTTGTTTAAAAGTGTGATTTCACTTTGCCTTTAGTTTTAATTCTTTGAAAAACTACCTGCCCTTACCTGCTGGACCCCACATGCCTCATGCGACACGCAGGGACCAGACTCTACGCGCAACAGCTCGCGATTTCGCCTACTACTTATTGCGGGGCCTGCGGGATCCCGTTTGTCAATTTGTTCATCATGGCGGTGGTTCGATTCCCACCAATCGGAGTTACTTCAGCGGTCGTGCGGGCGGCTCCGAGATTGCCTGCGTAGGTTCGATTCCCAAGGGAGGGAATCTGCTGACCTGTGATTTGCTGCTGTTTGTGACTGCTACGTTCCTCTTGGGCATGTACTTCCTGCCCGTGGCAGTCGTTTTAAGTGGGGGGGTGAAGCAGGTCACAACCCTACCCTGGCATTTTACCCCTAAGGGAGCATTATTTGGCCCTATATATGGGATATATGTGGGATAGGGTATATCATATTCCATTTCCTTGTTAGGAACATAGGATGTGGGATAGATAAGGCAATCATGGATGTTTAGTAGTTATTCAATTAGTGGATGATAGGGTGGATTTCTCATATGTGCATATCAGGTATTTCATTGGCAATGTTTACCATATCTGTTTGCAGGATACTATTCAGTCAACACTATCGTTATGTCTTCGGTGCCAAGCAATGTTGCTGCCCATGCCACTGCGACCTCTGCTCCTGACCACCCGGTCTGGTTACACCGGCGATTGCAGCCAGGGGTGCCTGATCAGCGCCCTGAGCTCTCCCCTGATGTGCTTTGAGGCGCTTGTGAGGCCGACGGATCGTCCCTCACTTGCTTGCTCTCTCTCATCTTCCGGTGACCTGCCATCAGAGTGGCCATATACCCCCCCCTGCTGAATCCAGAGGAGGATGGCCCCTCTCTTTCAATTCTATCCGTCACTCCCCACCTGCTGAATCCTTCGGAAACCAGGTGAGGCGACTGACCTTCATATTTTTGAGCTCTTGGGGCCTTGAAGCCCATACGTCGTTGCGCAACGGATGCCGCTGTCATCGGCATTGCGATTTTTGGTGTGTGGTCTGGTTCCATGGCACTTGCGGAATCCAGACCAGTCGACGTGTGTCTCGAGACTATATATGGCCTGAATTCAGGTGTTTTCCTGTGCACCCTCCTGCATATGCCTTATCCTAACCAGGGCGTGGTTTGGCACTCTGTCCAGAGTGTGTTTACACGCCTGTTTACCTGATTATTGCTTACGTTTTCTGCCCTCCAGGATATGTGCATCTGTATGTTGCTGTCTTCAGCCCATCACCGGAGTGTGGACTGTTTTTCCCCTCCGAGGGGATGCGATTCGAATACGAAGGCGCCTTGAGTCGCCGTGTACATGTTCATACAGCCTGGTCCAGCCTGGACCAGTACCGGAATACAGATTCTACTGTTTGAGTGCTCCTGATACCGTGTTGCCCTATTCGCTGTGATGTGTGGAGATCCTGATGGCGCCAGGCGGGAAGCCCAGTTGCCTGACTACACTCCCAGCGGTCCGCCACTGTCAGTCCCAGTGTGAGCCTACCGATTCGCAGACGCACTTGCATTCGGATGGCGGCCTCCGGTGCTCCTGACCTCGGTCAGTCTGCCTGGGAAACTGGTGGTTTGAGGAGTCGACGCCTCCGCCCACACTGCATGAGGACTCCCTCATGTATGGCCTTCGTGGTAATAGGGCGAGGGAAAAGACGGCCTTGATGCCCGATCCCTTAAGGAGGAGCTCCCTTAAGATCTGGGGTTCTTAAGAAGTTCGACTATGGCACTCTGGACTCGCGTCGTATGGATATGGACATGGTGCGCCCGAGGAAGGACCCGTGGGGACTCTCCCCAGTCGGCGGGCCTTGGGAAGCTTGGGGTAGCCTGATGGATCTTTGTGGTCGCTCTCGACCTGTGGGACCACCTCGGTCGTCGTGTGTCGCCTATGTTGGCCGTGTATGCCACTGCCACTGTGGTGGTGACCGTAGCAGCCGGCACCCGGTGCGCCTGGTATGGGTTAACGGGTCCTTTGGATGCCGAACAATCGCCGCCAGGACCCGGGACTTGATACTTGATACTATACATGTGCTACGAGCTTATACAGCATCATACCTATCTTACTGTGGAACTCACTTGGGCAGCCTACCCTGAATCAGCCTGAAGTGAGGATGTGACACCCCCCCCCCTTCAGGAAGTGGTCCTGGGTACCCGCTGCCATGCGTGGGTGTTATCGAGCCCCCCCCAGGGTTTGCTCTAAGGAGGGGGGTGAAGCGGTACCCAGAACCCCATGGCTAGGTTAGGGCATACAACCGGCCTCCGGTCCACTAACCCCATGTACGGGAGGGAAGACCGGTCTCCGGTCCACTAACCCCAAGTACGTTGACGCCCGGTCCGAGCCCGGCGGGAGCGTGTTCCGTGCCGTAAAGCCCCGCATCGGCAACCGATGCACCGCCAGCGGAGATTTGTGTATCAGAATATCAGGAATCAACAGGGTTTTATTTTCATATTGTTTCCGTCAAGTTTAACGCTTCCGTTCTGATACTCACTGTTTTGACTGCTGGCGGTTGGATCGCGACTTTACCGTAACCGCCAGTTTAACTGTAATTAATGGAAATTTTAACGCAATCCGTCACGAAGGCTCCAAAGTCGTCAGGAACTGCATGGATGCTTCCGCAATTTTCACATCTTACACTCGCAACCTTAATCCGAATTTTTCAGGATGTCGAGATCGGATTTTCGACTTCGACATCCCCGCACTTGATTTGACCTCTTTCGAGTGGACCTATGTGCTTCCCTATGCACGAATCAACTTTCCTTTTATCTTGCCCTCCATTTGACTCAGAGATATGGGCGAAACAAAGTTGATTCGTGAGGCCACTTGTGAGGGTCATATCTCGTGCCGCTTGCGAGTATTGACAATAAGGAAACGTGGGATGTATTCACAATACTCCCGACGTAATTTAGGAAGCATTATATGCCTTGCGTTTCCACACGTGCGCGCTAGTGTAATGGATCATGGTCAAGAGGGTAGAGTTTGCGTTATAACTCTTTGGCCATGACATTGCGTGCGTTAAGATAACTTTCGAGTGTAGCGCGCAAGTGTTGGTGTTGCATAGGAACTCTCCTTGAGTTCCTATGAGCGATTGACACAAAGTTATGCCCTTGGAGGGGCATGACATATCGTGGGGGGAGCTACCTTTTTGGGCAATATGTGGTATGTGCCATGTGTTGTGTTGTGTGCCCATTTGGCGGGTCCATTGCTCCAAGCCAAACCCGCCAATGGACCTCATATTGTGTAAGCCCCTTCTCCATACTCCCCACGATCAATTGCAAGCCTAACCTTCGTGAAGGGAAGCTTGTGTGGTGATCCCGAAGCGATGCGTTGGGAGCAAGGTGTGTATTTTGCAATTTTCCATATTTTCATGTGCCCACTTGGGAAGTAGCGCTCGTAACCTTTCAAGGCGCCCCGAGTGGAGCACATATGTGGGATCGAAGGTCATTGGTGTCAAGTCATTGTGTTTAGAAGGATTAGTCGATTGCACGATCCAAGCCAAAGATATTATAATATAATTGTGCACCTTTCAATGCACTTTTGTGTGTCTTTGTGCCAATTTTGCCGTTTTTGGCCCGTCATGATGTCAAGTGGCGACCGTGTATCTCAACGTTGCGCTCAATTGGCATCATGACCCAAGTATGTTATGAGGGTACATACTTCGGTGCCCAACATATCTTGGACCCGGCGAATAACTCCTCTTCGGCTTGGCATACCATGGCGGCCATGTTAGCAATTTGGGACCATCCCAAATCATGGGCTCACTTGGCGACCCTGCCATTCCCAAAACCGGAGGAGTTGGGCGACGCCCAAAAGATGTGTTGGACACACATGACTTGATACCAAACCTATGGCACACTCCGGTCCGAGTCGGGCATGTGCCTCATTTGCCCCAACCATGAGTGTGCGCATTTTTGGCCATTTTGAGCAATTTTCCACTTTTGCTGCCCGCCGTGCACCATGTTCTAACCTTCGTACACGCCGGACGCTTGGACCAATGGACCATATATGACATGGGTGATATGGACATTGGTCCCCATTGTTCACACACCACGTGGGCGAAGCGGAGCAACCTTCGTTAAGGCGCTAGCCCAAAGTGAGTGTGGGCAATTTTGCCATTTTGGCATTTGTGGACCCAATTGGGATCATCACCACGCCAAGTGGCATGAAGATCTTTGAGAGCCAAGGGCATGGGAGTCTCCGTTGGACTCCCGGTGGATCGCGTATGGAATGGCGAATCCGATCTCCAAGCCGGCGTGGAGATATACTATTGGGAGCACACCGAATTTTGGCTCATTTCAAGCAGCCAAAATGACCCCATTTTGGGACCCCAATTTCCCCCTTCCGTGTGGTCAATTGGCGGCCCCATTTCTCTAAGCCCATAGGGAGCCCGGACTTAAATCCAAGTTGTACACTCAGATAGAAGTCCTAGGTCCTGCCTCGTACCCTGTGAGCCATTGGCCTTACCTTGGCCGGGCGAGCCACGCGTGGGAGTGACGCCAATTTTGGTGATTTTGGCATCATGACCCCACTTGACTCATCCGTGTTGCCCTGATGCCGGGACCTCAGAGGGAACCAGGTTGGGTGAGGGCTCCAGGGAGTTCGTACTCGAAGGGCATAGGGTCAGTTGCCTCGTCCCTACCTCTGGCGGGTCCGGACGAGGGGTCAATTTTGGAGATTTCGGAGTTAATTCCAGTTTGGGCTGAAACAGCCCATTTTCAGCTACCAACTCCTGGGTGATAATGGCGGGGCCATATCTCTGGCTCAGAGAGGAGTTGAGACCTGCCGTTAAGGGAGCATAGGAAGCGACCATCGGTTGGCCTTGGAGCACCTTGTTTCCCAGGAACTCGCCTCTGGCTAGGCGGAACACCTCCCCCATTGGCAGGGTTTCAGGGTCCGGACTGAGCAGGGCATGGGTTGTGTTTGAGCCCCCGCCCCCACCAGCCACTGAGAGGGTCGGACCTGGGATTGGGATATGAGTTGGGACTGAGTGTCTATTGTCCCTTGATGCCCTTACCCCAGTCCAGTCTTAACCCCATGTGTACATATCCTGATGTGTTGCTGTACATACTTTCGTTCCCTCTTTGCAGAGTGGCAAGGATTCTGAAACGCTTTGTCACATGACATGAGCGCATTGATGTCCCTGTGAGCGTAGTGCTTTGCCTGCCTGCTCACTTGCGCGTGTCCCGCAGCGTCCCGTGGCCGGCCCCCAACGGGAACGCGTCACTAGGGCAGGGGCAGGGGCAGGGGCAGGGGCAGGGGCAGGGGCAGGAGCAGGGGCCGTGGGAGGGTTGGGTTGGGTTGGGTGAAGGCCTCACCTGGTCGCCTACCCACGGTCCGCGCCGCCTTCCCTGCCGGACCCGACCGGGCGGCTGTACCAGGGTGTCCGGTCACAAGGCCTACCGGACTGCTGACCGCCCCCTAACCCCGCGGTGGCGCTCGCGGGCGGGAGATGCCGCCGTGCCTGTGTGTATGTGCCCTTGTGTGTTTGTGGAGGGGGGGGGGGGGGGCTGTGGCACACCTGCTTGCTCCATTGTTGTTCGGCGTTGGCGCACATGGTGCGGGGAAGTGTGTGCCTGGTGCTCCAGGCCCCGGCAGGGAGGCTGGAGAGCCTGACTCTGAGCCCGCCGGGGGAGATGTGGGCCTGGGCTCGCAACCTCCACGTCACTAGGACATGCTACCCAACCACTCCACGACTGCCTGTTGGCACGGGAAGGCGGTGGTACGTGGCACAACTGAAGTCAGACCCGCACTCCTTGACTGCCTTAGGCACAGGTGGTGCTGCCACGCGGGCTGGGTCCGGCTCCCCACGGCCGAGGGCGTACCGCGGGCAGGTGGAGGGGCACGAGGGCGCAAAGAGAGCTTCCCTGCCCTGGGTGCCACCGGTGCTGGCTGCACTGGCTGCGGCGCTACAGCCCGCGTAGACGAGGGGGCCCAGAGGGCACCACACCCAAATGGCCTCTCCGTTGGCCGTGGGAGGGGCAGGGGCAGTGGCAGGGGCAGTGGCAGGGGCAGGAACATGGGCAGGGACAGTGGTTGGTGCAAGGGCAGTGGCAGGGGCAGGGGCAGGGGCAGGGGCAGGGGCAGGGGCAGGGGCAGGGGCTTGGGCAGGGGCAGAGGCAGGGGCAGTGCAGGGGCAGGGGCAGGGGCAGAGGTAGGGGCCGGGGGGGCAGAGGCAGGGGCAGGGGCAGTGGCAGGGGCAGGGGCAGGGGCAGGGGCGGTGGCAGGAGCCGGGGCAGTGGGAGGGGTAAGGGCAGTGGCAGGGGCAGGGGCCGGGGCTGGGGCAGGCGCAGGGGCAGGGGCAGTGGCAGGGGCAGGGGCTGGGGCAGGGGCAGGGGCAGGGACAGGGCCAGTGGCTTGAGCAGGGGCAGTGGCAGGGGCAGGGGCAGGGGTAGGGGCAGGGGCAGGGGCAGGGGCAGGGGCAGTAGCAGGGGCACAGGCAAAGGCAGGGGCAGGGGCAGGGGCAGGGGCAGACGCAGTGGCAGGGGCAGTGGCAGGGGCAGGGGCAGGGGCAGTGGCAGGGGGAGTGGCAGTAGCAGGGGCAGGGGCAGGGGCAGTGGCTGTGGCAGGGGCAGGGGCAGAGGCATGGGCAGGGGGGCAGGGGCAGGGGCAGGGGATGTGGCAGGGGCAGGGGCAGGGGCAGGGGCAGGGGCAGGGGCAGGGGCAGGGGCAGGGGCAGGGGCAGGGGCAGGGGCAGTAGGTGGGGCAGGGGCAGTGGCAGGGGCAGGGGCAGGGGCATGGGCAGGGACAGGGGCAGGGGCAGGGGCCGGGGCTGTGGGAGGTGCAGGGGCAGTGGCACGGGCAGTGGCACGGGCAGATGCTAGGGCAGGGGCAGGAGCAGGGACTGGGGCAGGGGCAGAGGCAGGGGCACAGGCGGGGGCAGGGGCAGGGGCAGGGACAGTGGCAGAGGGAGGGGCAGGGGCAGTAGCAGGGGCAGAGGCAGGGGCAGAACAGGGGCAGGGGCAGGGGCAGGGGCATGGCAGGGGCAATGGCAGTGGCTGGGGCAGGGGCAGGGGCAGTGGCTGTAGCAGGGGCAGGGGCAGGGGCATGGGCGGTGGCAGTAGCAGGGGCAGGGGCAGGGGCAGTGGCTGGGGCAGGGGCAGTGGCAGGGGCAGAGGCAGGGGCAGAGGCAGTGGCTGGGGCAGGGGCAGGGGCCGGGGCAAGGCAGGGGCAGAGGCAGGGGCAGGGGGGCAGGGGCAGGGGCAGGGGCAGTGGCAGGAGCAGGGGCAGGGGCAGGGGCAGGGGCCGGGGTAGTGGCAGGAGCAGGGGCAGTGGGAGGGGCAAGGGCAGGGGCAGGGGGGGCAGGGGCAGTGGCAGGAGCAGGTGCAGGGGCAGGGGCAGGGGGAGTCACAGTTGCTGGGGCAGGGGCAGGGGCAGGGGCAGGGGCCGTGGCTGTGGCAGGGGCAGTGGCAGGGGCAGAGGCAGGGGCAGGGGGGGCAGGGGCAGGGGCAGGGGCAGTGGCAGGGGCAGGGGCAGGGGCAGGGGCTGGGGCAGGGGCTGTGGCAGGAGCAGGGGCAGCGGACGGGGCAGGGGCAGTGGCAGGGGCTGTGGCAGGGGCAGGGGCAGAGGCAGTGGGAGGAACAGGGGCAGTGGCAGGGGCAGGGGCACGGGCAGTTGCAGGGGCAGGGGCAGGGGCAGGGGCTGGGGCAGGGGCAGAGCCAGGGGCAGTGGCAGTGACAGGGGCAGGGGCAGGGGCAGAGGCAGGGGCAGGGGGGCAGGGACAGGGGCAGGGGCAGTGGCAGGGGCAGGGGCAGGGGCAGGGGCAGTCGTTGGGGCAGCGGCAGGGGCACGGGCAGTTGCAGGGGCAGAAGCAGGGGCAGTGGGAGGGGCAAGGGCAGTGGTAGGGGCGAGTGCAGGGACAGGGGCAGGGGCGGGGCAGTGGCTGGGGCAGGGGCAGTGGCAGGGGCAGTGGCAGGGGCAGGGGCAGGGGCAGGGGCTAGGGCAGTGGCAGGAGCAGGGGCGGTTGCAGGGGCCGGGGCAGGGTTAGGGGCCGTGGTAGGGGCAGGGGCAGGGGCATGGGCAGGGGCCGGGGCAGGGGTAGGGGCAGGGGTAGAGGCAGTGGCAGCGGCAGGGGCAGGGGCAGGGGCATGGGCAGTGGCAGGGGCAGTGGCAGTGGCAGGGGCAGGAGCAGGGGCAGTGGGAGGGGCAAGGGCAGTGGTAGGGTCAGGGGCAGGGACAGGGGCAAGGGCAGGGGCAGTGGCTGGGGCAGGGGCAGTGGCAGGGGCAGTGGCAGGGGCAAGGGCAGGGGCAGGGGCAGGGGCAGTGGCAGGAGCAGGGGCAGTTTCAGGGGCAGGGGCAGGGTCAGGGGCAGTGGCAGGGGGCAGTGGCAGTGGCAGGGGCAGGGGCAGTGGCAGTGGCAGTAGCAGGGGCAGGGGCAGGGGCAGTGGTTGGGGCAGGGGTAGTGGCAGTAGCAGGGGCAGTAGCAGGGGCAGGGGTAGGGGCAGTGGCAGTGGCAGGGGCAGGGGCAGGGGTATAAGCAGGGGCAGGGGGGGCAGGGGCAGGGGCAGAGGCAGGGGCAGGGGCAGGGGCAGGGGCAGTGGCAGGAGCCGGGGCAGTGGGAGGGGCAAGGGCAGGGGCAGGGGCAGGGGCCGGTGCAGGGGCAGTGGCAGGGGCAGGGGCAGGGGTAGGGGCAGTGGCAGGGGCAGGGGCAAGGGCAGGGGCTGCGGCAGGGGCAGTGGCAACGGCTGCGGCAGGGGCAGGGGCTGGGCCAGTGGCAGGGGCAGTGGCAGTGGCAGGGGCAGGGGCAGTGGCTGGGGCAGGGGCAGTGGCAGGGGCAGTGGCAGGGGCAAGGGCAGGGGCAGGGGCAGTGGCAGGGGCAGGGGCAGGGGCCGTGGCGGCGGCAGGGGCAGGGGCAGGGGCAGTGGCAGTGGCAGTAGCAGGGGCAGGGGCAGTGGCAGTAGCAGGGGCAGTGGCAGGGGCAGTAGCAGGGGCAGTAGCAGGGGCAGGAGTAGGGGCAGTGGCAGTGGCAGGGGCAGGGGCAGGGGTATAAGCAGGGGCAGGGGGGGCAGGGGCAGGGGCCGGTGCAGGGGCAGTGGCAGGGGCAGGGGCAGGGGTAGGGGCAGTGGCAGGGGCAGGGGCAAGGGCAGGGGCTGCGGCAGGGGCAGTGGCAACGGCTGCGGCAGGGGCAGGGGCTGGGCCAGTGGCAGGGGCAGTGGCAGTGGCAGGGGCAGGGGCAGTGGCTGGGGCAGGGGCAGTGGCAGGGGCAGTGGCAGGGGCAAGGGCAGGGGCAGGGGCAGTGGCAGGGGCAGGGGCAGGGGGCGTGGCGGCGGCAGGGGCAGGGGCAGGGGCAGTGGCAGTGGCAGTAGCAGGGGCAGGGGCAGTGGCAGTAGCAGGGGCAGTGGCAGGGGCAGTAGCAGGGGCAGTAGCAGGGGCAGGAGTAGGGGCAGTGGCAGTGGCAGGGGCAGGGGCAGGGGTATAAGCAGGGGCAGGGGGGGCAGGGGCAGGGGCAGAGGCAGGGGCAGGGGCAGGGGCAGGGGCAGTGGCAGGAGCCGGGGCAGTGGGAGGGGCAAGGGCAGGGGCAGGGGCAGGGGCCGGTGCAGGGGCAGTGGCAGGGGCAGGGGCAGGGGTAGGGGCCGGGGCAGTGGCAGGGGCAAGGGCAGGGGCTGCGGCAGGGGCAGTGGCAACGGCTGCGGCAGGGGCAGGGGCTGGGCCAGTGGCAGGGGCAGTGGCAGTGGCAGGGGCAGGGGCAGGGGCAGTGGCAGTAGCAGTAGCAGGGGCAGCGGCAGGGGCAGTGGCAGTAGAAGGGGCAGTGGCAGGGGCAGGGGCAGGGGCCGTGGCGGCGGCAGGGGCAGGGGCAGGGGCAGTCGCAGGGGAAGTGGCAGGAGCAGGGGCAGTTGCAGGGGCAGGGGCAGGGTCAGGGGCCGTGGTAGGGGCAGGGGCAGGGGCATGGGCAGGGGCAGTAGCAGGGGCAGAGGCAGGGGCCAGGGCGGGGACAGGGGCAGGGGTAGAGGCAGTGGCAGGAGCAGGGGCAGGGGCAGGGGCAGGGGCAGTGGCAGGGGCAGTGGCAGTGGCAGGGGCAGGGGCAGTGGCAGTGGCAGTAGCAGGGGCATGGGCAAGGGCAGGGGCAGTGGCAGTAGCAGTAGCAGGGGCAGGGGCAGGGGCAGGGGCAGTGGCAGTGGCAGGGGCAGGGGCAGGGGCAAAAGGTGGGGCAGGGGGGGCAGGGGCAGGGGCAGAGGCTGGGGCAGGGGCAGGGGCAGGGGCAATGGCAGGAGCCGGGGCAGTGGGAGGGGCAAGGGCAGGGGCAGGGGCAGGGGCCGGCGCAGGGGCAGTGGCAGTAGCAGGGGCAGGGGCCGGGGCAGGGGTAGGGGCAGGGGCAGGGGCAGGTGCAGGGGCAGGGGCAGGGGCAGAGGCAGGGGCAAGGGCAGGGGCAGGCACAGTGGCAGGGGCAGTGGCAGGGGCAGTGGCAGGGGCAGGGGCTGAGCCAGTGGCAGGGGCAGTGGCAGTGGCAGGGGCAGGGGCAGGGGCAGTGGCAGAAGCAGTAGCAGGGGCAGGGGCAGGGGCAGGGGCAGTGGCAGTTGCAGGGGCAGTGGCAGGGGTTTGGGCAGGGGCCGTGGCAGTGGCAGGGGCAGGAGCAGGGGCAGTGGCAGGGGCAGGAAGGGCAGGGGCAGGGGCAGTGGCAGGAGCAGGGGCAGGGGCAGGGGCTGGGGCAGGGGCAGGGGCAGGGGCAGGAGCAGGGGCAGTGGGAGGGGCAGGGGTGGTGGCAGGGGCAGGGGCAGGGGCAGGGGCATGGGCAGGGGCTGTGGGAGGTGCAAGGACAGTGGCAGAGGCGGGGGTAGGGGCAGTTGCAGGGGCAGGGGCAGGGGCAGGGGCTGGGGCAGGGGCAGAGGCAGGGGCAGTGGCAGTGGCAGGGGCAGGGGCAGGGGTAGTGACGCGTTCCCGTGGGGGGCCGGCCACGGGACGCTGCGGTGACACGCACAGGTGAGCAGGCAGGCAAGGCACTACGCTCACAAGGGCATCAATACGCTCGTGTCATGTGACAAAGCGTTTCAGAATCCTTGCCACTCTGCAAAGAGGGAACGAAAGTATGTACAACAACACATCAGGATATGTACACATGGGGTTAAGACTGGACTGGGGTAAGGGCATTACAGGACAATAGACACTCAGTCCCAACTCATATCCCAATCCCAGGTCCGACCCTCTCAGTGGCTGGTGGGGGCGGGGGCTCAAACACAACCCATGCCCTGCTCAGTCCGGACCCTGAAACCCTGCCAATGAGAGAGGTGTGCCGCCCAGCCACAGGCGAGTTCCTGGGAAACAAGGGGCTCCAAGGCCAACCGATGGTCGCTTCCTATGCTCCCTTAACGGCAGGTCCCAACTCCTCTCTGAGCCAGAGGTATGGCCCCGCCATAATCCCTCAGGAGTTGGTAGCTGAAAATGGGCTGTTTCAGCCCAAACTGATATTAGCTCCAAAATTCCCAAAATTGACCCCTCGTCCGGACCCCCCAGAGGTAGGGACGAGGCAACTGACCCTATGCCTCTGGAGTACGAACTCCCTGGAGCCCTCACCCAACCTGGTTCCCTCTGAGGTCCCGGCATCAGGGCAACACGGATGAGTCAAGTGGGGTCATGATGCCAAAATCACTAAAATTGGCGTCACTCCCACGCGTGGCTCGCCCGGCCAAGGTAAGGCCAATGGCTCACAGGGTAGGAGGCAGGACCTAGGACTTCTATCTGAGTGTACAACTTGGATTTAAGTCCGGGCTCCCTATGGGCTTAGAGAAATGGGGCCGCCAATTGACCACACGGAAGGGGGAAATTGGGGTCCCAAAATTGGGTCATTTTGGCTGCTTGAAATGAGCCAAAATTCGGTGTGCTCCCAATAGTATATCTCCACGCCGGCTTGGAGATCGGATCCGCCATTCCATACGCGATCCACTGGGAGTCCAACGAAGACTCCCATGCCCTTGGCTCTCAAAGATCTCCATGCCACTTGGCGTGGTGACGATCCCAATTAGGTCCACAAATGCCAAAATGGCAAAATTGCCCACACTCACTTTGGGCTAGCGCCTCAACGAAGGTTGCTCCGCTTCGCCCACGTGGTGTGTGAACCATGGGGACCAATGTCCATATCACCCATGTCATATATGGTCCATTGGTCCAAGCGTCCGGCGTGCACGAAGGTTAGAACATGGTGCACGGCGGGCAGCAAAAGTGGAAAATTGCTCAAAATGGCCAAAAATGCGCACACTCATGGTTGGGGCAAATGAGGCACATGCCCGACTCGGACCGGAGTGTGCCATAGGTTTGGTATCAAGTCATGTGTGTCCAACATATCTTTTGGGCGTCGCCCAACTCCTCCGGTATTGGGAATGGCAGGGTCGCCAAGTGAGCCCATGATTTGGGATAGTCCCAAATCGCCAACATGGCGGCCACGGCAGCCAAGCTCAAGAGGAGTTATTCGCCGGGTCCAAGATATGTTGGCGACCGAAGTATGTACCCTCATAACATACTTGGGTCATGATGTCAATTGAGCGCAACGTTGAGATATACGGTCGCCACTTGACATCATGACGAGCCAAAAACGGCAAAATTGGCACAAAGACACATAAAAGTGCATTGAAAGGTGCACAATTATATTATAATATCTTCGGCTTGGATCGTGCAATTAACTAATCCTTCTAAACACAATGACTTGACACCAATGACCTTCGATCCCACATATGTGCTCCACTTGGGGCGCCTTGAAAGGTTACGAGCGCTACTTCCCAAGTGGGCACATGAAAATATGGAAAATTGCAAAACACACACCTTGCTCCCAACGCATCGCTTCGGGTTCACCACACAAGCTTCCCTTCACGAAGGTTAGGCTTGCAATTGATCGTAGGGAGTATGGAAAAGGGGCTTACACAATATGAGGTCCATTGGCGGGTTCGGCGTGGAGCGATGGACCCGCCAGATGGGCACGCAACACAACACATGGCACATACCACATATTGCCCAAAAAGGTAGCTCACCCCACGATATGTCATGCCCCTCCAAGGGCATAACTTTGTGTCAATCGCTCATAGGAACTCAAGGAGAGTTCCTATGCAACACCAACACTTGCGCGCTACACTCGAAAGTTATCTTAACGCACGCAATGTCATGGCCAAAGAGTTATAACGCAAACTCTACCCTCTTGACCATGATCCATTACACTAGCGCGCACGTGTGGAAACGCAAGGCATATAATGCTTCCTAAATTACGTCGGGAGTATTGTGAATACATCCCACGTTTCCTTATCGTCAATACTCGCAAGCGGCACGAGATATGACCCTCACAAGTGGCCTCACGAATCAACTTTGTTTCGCCCATATCTCTGAGTCAAATGGAGGGCAAGATAAAAGGAAAGTTGATTCGTGCATAGGGAAGCACGTAGGTCCACTCGAAAGAGGTCAAATCAAGTGCGGGGATGTCGAAGTCGAAAATCCGATTTCGACATCCTGAAAAATTCGGATTAAGGTTGCGAGTGTAAGATGTGAAAATTGCGGAAGCGTCCATGCAGTTCCTGAAGGCTTTGGAGCCTTCGTGACGGATTGCGTTAAAATTTCCATTATAAACAGTTAAACTGGCGGTTACGGTAAAGTCGCGATCCAACCGCCAGCAGTCAAAACAGTGAATATCAGAACGGAAGCGTAAAACTTGACGGTAACAATATGAAAATAAAACCCTGTTGATTCCTGATGTTCTGATATACAAATCTCCGCTGGCGGTGCATCGGTTGCCGATGCGGGGCTTTACGGCACGGAACACGCTCCCGCCGGGCTCGCACCGGGCGTCAACGGGCGCCTTCCGTACATGAGGTTAGTGGACCGGAGACCGGTCTTCCCTTCCGTACATGGGGTTAGTGGACCGGAGGCCGGTTGTATGCCTCACCCTAGCCATGGGGTTCTGGGTACCGCTTCACCCCCCTCCTTAGAGCAAACCGTGGGGGGGGCTCGATAACACCCACGCATGGCAGCGGGTACCCAGGACCACTTCCTGAAGGGGGGGGGGTGTCAGATCCTCACTTCAGTAAGTCACAGTAAGATAGGTACGATGTTGTATAAGCTCGTAGCACATGTATAGTATCAAGTATCAAGTATCAAGTCCCGGGTCCTGGCGGCGATTGTTCGGCATCCAAAGGACCCGTTAACCCATACCAGGCGCACCGGGTGCCGGCTGCTACGGTCACCACCACAGTGGCAGTGGCATACACGGCCAACATAGGCGACACACGACGACCGAGGTGGTCCCACAGGTCGAGAGCGACCACAAAGATCCATCAGGCTACCCCAAGCTTCCCAAGGCCCGCCGACTGGGGAGAGTCCCCACGGGTCCTTCCTCGGGCGCACCATGTCCATATCCATACGACGCGAGTCCAGAGTGCCATATTCGAACTCCTTAAGAACCCCAGATCTTAAGGGAGCTCCTCCTTAAGGGATCGGGCATCAAGGCCGTCTTTTCCCTCGCCCTATTACCACGAAGGCCATACATGAGGGAGTCCTCATGCAGTGTGGGCGGAGGCGTCGACTCCTCAAACCACCAGTTTCCCAGGCAGACTGACCGAGGTCAGGAGCACCGGAGGCCGCCATCCGAATGCAAGTGCGTCTGCGAATCGGTAGGCTCACACTGGGACTGACAGTGGCGGACCGCTGGGAGTGTAGTCAGGCAACTGGGCTTCCCGCCTGGCGCCATCAGGATCTCCACACATCACAGCGAATAGGGCAACACGGTATCACGGGCACTCAAACAGTAGAATCTGTATTCGGGTACTGGTCCAGGCTGGACCAGGCTGTATGAACATGTACACGGCGACTCAAGGCGCCTTCGTATTCGATCAGTGAAAAACAGTCCACACTCCGGTGATGGGCTGAAGACAGCAACATACAGATGCACATATCCTGGAGGGCAGAAAAGCAAAACAAGCGGGGTAAATAGGCGTGTAAACACACTCTGAACAGAGCGCCAAACCACGCCACGGTCAGGATAAGGCAAATGCAGGAGGGTGGACAGGAAAACGCCTGAGTTCAGGCCATATATAGTCTCGAGACACACGTCGACTGGTCTGGATTCCGCAAGTGTCATGGAACCAGACCACACACCAAAAAATCGCAATGCCGATGACAGCGGCATCCGTTGCGCAACGTCGTATGGGCTTTAAGGCCCCAAGAGCTCAAAAAGTGTGAAGGTCAGTCGCCCTACCTGGTTTCCCAAGGATTCAGCAGGTGGGGAGTGACGAATAGAATTGAAGGAGAGGGGCCATCCTCCTCCGGATTCAGCAGGGGGGGGTATATGGCCACTCTGTCACCGAAAGATGGAAGAGAGCAAGCAAGTAAGGGACGATTCGTCGGCCTCACAAGCGCTCAAAACGCATCAGGGGAGAGCTCAGGGCGCTGATCAGGCACCCCTGGCTGCAATCGCCCGGGTGAGTGCTGCCAAGTCCGAAACGTGGATCTTGGTCTTGTGCCTGCGGATGTACTAGATGAAGGGAGTATTGACCCGCGGCACGAACGAGGAGACGGGTTCCCAGGTGTCGTGGGACGGCCCATAGCCTCGCCAACGAACCTTGAACTCCAGACCTCCGGGTGCCGAGGCCTTCGGACGCTGAGCCAGGATCTTCTCGACTGTATAGTCGTCCTGCTCAGCATAGTCGTCGTCCGAATCGGCCTCATGTGCGGCATACCTCAGGGACACATGCTGGCCACGGAGGTCGGGTTCCCGCACACGGAGTTGACTCTCGTGGCGCTCCCGGAACTGTCCGTGACCCACCTTGATGCGGTAGGTGTCCTCACCAAACCTCTGGACCACCTCGCCGGGTGTGAACCAGGTCTTGGTGCGGTGGGTGCCCATAGGGCGGGGTATGATCACCCACACCGGGTCTCCCACCCTGAACTTCTGCGCTGTCGAGCTCGGGGCGGACTTCTGACGCTCAGCATGCTCCTTCTCGAGCTGCTGGCGCATGTCTCGCGCCGTTTGCTCTTGCCGCGCAAAGAATTCCTTGGCATCCATAGCCATGCCATCACCAGACAAGGGAAGTCCCCTACCCAGGGGGTCCCTGCCGAACAGAATCTGGTGAGGGGACAAACCGCCCGGAGTGGGGGTGTCATGATGGGCCTTCAGAGCAGGCCACATCTCCTCAAACCAGTTCCGACGTGGATTGGTGATGTGGATCTTGCGCAGCTTCTCGAACAGCTGCCGTCCAGCCACTTCAGCACGGCAGTTAGACCGGCTGAGATAGGCGACGCTCTTGGCATGACGTATTCCCATGAGGGAACACATAGCCTTGAACCAGCCACCAGTAAACTGGGGCCCTCGGTCACTGCAAATGGTGCGGGGGATGTCAAAGACGGTCAGCCAATGACGAATCATCATGACTGCCACTTCTCTGGCAAGCAACCCCTTTTTGCGTGCCGGAACGGCTACAACGTAGCTGCTGTGGCGGTCCACACAGAGAACCACACAGTCAAAGGTCTCCTTGCCAATGTGCACCTCGGGCATGGAGAAGACGTCCATGGCCACGCTCTCCATGGGCTGGTCAGGAACCGGGGTCCATTGGGGTTCACCCTTGACGTTCCGGTTATCGGGATTGCAGGCCTGACAGACCGAGCAACCCTTCCTGACCTTCTTGATGGCGGTGTAGAGAACGATATGGTCGATCTCGAACCGACGCTGCATGTCAAGAGCTTGCTTCTTGACCCCTGGGTGCAGCATGTGGTGGTGCCAAGCTTCACACAGCTCGAGCACCCGGGACTCTGGTACTAGCAGCTTACCATTCCGGTAGAGCTTGCCATCTTCCTCAGTCAGCCCCTTTGGCCACTTCTGCCCGTCATCAGGGTCGGTCACAGCCCTATACTCGGCCGCAAAGGCCTCAGACTTGGCGTAGTCGTCGGTCCAGTCGTCCTGGAGGCAAGACTCCGGGAAGAGGTGCTTGTCGGACTCAGCTCTCTCAGGGGCGAGTACACTGACCGCTCTGCTCACCCTCCTTCCGAGGGGGGCATCCGCAGCCATGACGACGAAGCATTTAACACCCTCCTCCTCCATCAGGCGCTCCATTCCAATGATCCTCTTGGCTTCAGCGGTCTCAGCCTCATCGCCATGGGCAGAGATATCCTGCATGCCCTTGCTGGCGGGATAGGCCCACCTACTGAGACAGTCCGCCACGGTGTTATCCTTTCCAGGAATATAAACAACCGTAAGGTCGAACTTGGCCAAGGTCTCGTGCCATCTTGCCCGTCGGGAGGCGGGACCTGAGGAGGTGTCCACGTGCTCCTTGTGCCACGACTGCAGACTCTGATGGTCGGTGCAGACGGTGACGGGATGGAGGGCTATGTACCCAGCCCATTTCCTGAGAGCCATGACGATGGCATACGCCTCCTTTTCACGGGGCGTCCACGTCCGTCTCTGGCCTTCCGCCAGGACTCGGCTCCAGAAGGCCACGGGCACGTGCCTCCCGTCGTCAAGCACTTGCTCCAACACAGCGCCAATGGCGTAGTCGGAAGCGTCGGTGCGCAGGACGAACCCTCGGTCGGGATCCACGAGGTGCAGACCCACTGCGGATAGCAGCGCCTGCTTCATCCCCTCGAAGGCACGGTCGGACTCAGCTGTCCAGACGGGAGCCTTCTTGGACCCCTTCTTGGTCTCCTCTCGGTTGCCCTTGAGCATGGTCGTCATGGGGGCTGCATACTCGGCATACATTTTGATATACCCCGAGTAGTAATTGCAGAACCCCAGATACGCCCGTAGCTAAGAGACCGTTTTGGGCTTTTCCCAGTGCTCAATCGCGGCCACTTTGCCAGGTATGGGCTTTCGCTGCCCGTTCCCAACTACGTGGCCAGCGAAGACCACCTCGCTTACCGCAATGGTGGCCTTGTCACTGCTGCCCGTGAGTTTGTGCCGAACCAGAAGGTCCAGCACTCGAGTGACGTCCCTTTCATGTGCCTCCAGGAGCTCCTCGTAGCTCATACTGGGGTCCCCGGACGCGATGATCACGTCGTCCACCAAGGGGTCCGCACAGTCACGCACCGGCTCAAGCAGGTTCTCCAGCATCCGCTGAAAAGCCGCATTGCCGTTGGTAACGCCCATGGGCATCACCTTCCACTGGAGAGGTCCAAGTGGAGTGCTCATGGCTGTGCAGGCACGGGACTCCTCGGCGAGAGGCATCTGATGATAACCATGTTTCAGGTCAATCACCGTGAAGATCCTCCGCCGGTGTTGCTTTTGCAGCATGTCCTCAATGAGGGGCAGCGTATAGCTGTCGTGCTGCGTTTGGGCGTTCAGGCCGCGGTAGTCGACCACGAGCCGCCACTCACCGGCAACCTTCTTGGGGACGACGAAGCAGGGAGAGGCCCACTCAGAGTGGCACGGCTCAAGCCAGCCTCTCTGGATGAAGTCCCGGAGGATCTTCTCCATGGCCTCTTTCCTCTCGCCCCTCAGGGCAAACTCCCGGTGCCGATACACATGGGGGTCCTGCTTCAGTCGTACCGGTGGGGGAAACACAGGCTTACCG
Organism: Eutreptiella sp. 'Long Island Sound 2002'; assembly: GCA_964036045.1. Lineage (NCBI taxonomy): Eukaryota > Euglenozoa > Euglenophyceae > Eutreptiales > Eutreptiaceae > Eutreptiella > Eutreptiella sp. 'Long Island Sound 2002'. The sequence goes on along the minus strand of OZ038389.1, from coordinate 51,811,537 downwards.
CTGAAGAAGGTATCACCATACTTCTGCTTCAGCCTGGCCCTCAATGCCTGGATCTTGGGGCAGTCATCGGACTCCGCCTTGGCTTTTCCGGGCACTTGAACCACGGAGCTTACTTGAGGGGTAGCGACCCCGCTCGCTTTCGGCTCAGGTGGTCTTCCCAGGTGGCCCAAAGGGCCATCCCTGGTCTTGCCTCGGAACAGATCGCCGTAGGTGGGTGGGTTACCGCCAGGCGGCTCGTCTTGGCTGGACATGTGATCCAGCACCCTCTGTACGAAGGTATTCCCGTCATAGGAACCGGAGACGATTGAGTCCACTTCCCACCAGGCTTTGTCCTGGCCTTTGCCCTCACGCTGGTTTCCCCAGTCGTGAAAGGGCTGATCCATATACCCCTGAACCAGATCCCACTCCTCTTCAGTGAGGGGCTCTTCCGATTCCGATTCTTCGATGTCAACAGGGGCAACCGCAAAGCATTGCCGCCAGGGCTCTGCTATGATGCGGTTGACACACACGAAGTCCGTGGTGTCGGCCTGTTCAAGGCCCCCATCCACATAGTGGAATTCCGTTGGCCATCTCTGGGGTGGCATGGGCTGTCCCTTAGTGTCCTGATAGACACTCTCTCCAGCCGGTAGGACGACCTTGTTTAAGGTCATGTTGGTCAATGAGGCTACCCAATGTCGGGTACTTTCCTCCTCGGTGCATCCCATAGGAACAACCAGCACTGCCTTCGAGCGGTCCTTGCGAATCTTCGCTATCGCTCTTGGAATGTCCCAACGGGGGCAATGGATCCACATCAATCCCTGATGCGGACCCCAGTGCTTCTTCCACGCGGAGTCCTGTGCGCTCCAGTACTTCTCACACACCCGAAGATGGGCGGAGGTTCCTGAAGAGAACGCATCCAGGGCCAGATCCGACGCTCCCAGGTCCGCGACCACTCGGTTCGCCACTTCCGGCCTTACGCCGTACTCCTGGTTTGCTGGCCCAGTGGGCTCAGTGTCCAGCGCGGCCACTTCGAGCTTATTGCGTTCGGGGTGGATCCATTGGCATTCCACATGGTGCTCAGGTGACGAAAGCCACGAGAGTTGGTCGTCCTGGTACAGGGTCATGGAGGCCTGGGCCGGGAGAACGCCGGAGTCCGTCTCCATCATGAAGTCGTACCCGACGATCATGTCCCAGTCCATCTCGGCCTCGTAGAAGCGACCGTGCAGGAGGATTTCCTTGCCGAGGTCTGGGCGGCTCAGCTCACGATGGTTCACGAACTGCAGCCCAATGGCCGCTTCCTTCGTGCCTCCCACCATGTACTGGCCGTTCGCCACCTTCAGCCTGACAGGTTTCCGACTGTCGGTCAGACACTCTGGCTGAAGCAGGCCAGCCTTGACCAAGCTGACTTGAGCTCCCGTGTCGACCAACACGTCGAAAACCTTTTCCACTTCCCCGCATAAGGCACGGACCTTAAGATGCAACTGCCGCTCGCGCCCGACACGGCGCACGGCGTGCAAACTCACGATCTCCGGCCGTTCCAAAAGCTCCACAAGCGACTGGTGCAGGTCGTGGACAATGGGCTCAGGCTGCCCATCTGCAGCATCCAGCTGCGGTCCGGGTGATCCTCCGATACTCTCGGATAGATCCTGTAGTACATCAAACACATTCTTGGTCGCGAAGGACGGACGGGTGCAAGGGTTCGTGCCTTCACTTGCCCTCATCCCGCCTCCGCGACTGGGCGCCGGACCGGGCCTTCCGCCCGCGGCAGTCCCCTTGTGCTTATCGACTCCCGACTGGGATGGTTCGGCGCTTCCCACGTCACCATCCTGCGACCGCCCTAGCTGGGGCCCTTGGCTGCAGGGGCTCCGCTAGGGGGCGTCGGTTGTGGAAGAGGGGGTGTTCTCCTCGGCCTCAACGTCGTTGACGCCCTTCTTCCTCCTCTCACTACGAGTAGGCTTCTTGTCCTTGTCCTTGTTCTGGTTGTTCTGGTTGTTCTCCTTGTTCTTGTTGTCCGACCTGGGGACCCAGTTCCTCTTGATCTCCTGGATCTCCTTGGCCAACTCGGTCCCCTGCGACACCAGCTTGGCCAGCTCGTCCTTGTCCACCTCCACCTTGGCTTCCCGGATACCCGCGGGCGCACGCTTCTTCGACCCGTGCGCCTTCTTGTAAGCGTCCGTGTCGGCCTTGTGGATGGGGCATGTTCGGTGGTCATGGTTGAAGCCTCGCTTCCTCCCATAACACACGAAACAGCCCTGAGGGTGAGCTCGTATGAACTCCCCAAAGGACAGCGGAGGGTCGCCAATACGGCGAGGGTCCCTCTTCTCCTGCTTCCTCCAACCCTGCTGCAGGGGCTTCCAGTTTCCCGGCTTGCTCCCCGCGCTCAGGTTCTTGGCCACGAAGGCACAAACGGCCACCTCGGCGGGCTCATCGTCGTCGTCATCGTCGACGAGAGTCTCATCGCCGCCGCCTCCCGCTGGGTCCATGGCAGCTTCCCCGCCAGGTCCCTCGCCAACGTAGTTGACGTCGCGGTCGCCGGGCCTCAACCCGCGGGTGTGGTGGAGGTTTCGGTACTCCTTGAGTACTTCCTCGCCAACCCACTCCAGGATCTCGTCGCAGCTCATCCGCGCCGGGATGGCCTGCAGACGGATGGTCTGGCCGCTCAACTAACACTCGTCAAGGCGCCACATCGCGGTCTTCTCGCGATCGCCCGAGACGGTGATGAGAAGAGCGTTCCGCAGGGAGTGCCGTTTGACATCCCGGGCCACGTTCTTCTTCGCCCAAGCCACCACGTTCGAGTGATACTCTTTGGGGAGCATCATCTTGACCGTGTGGTTGGACTTGGCCCTCTTGGATTCCTCCTTGGTGACCCTCTTGATCCATGCTTCCGGCAGCATGGAGAGCAGGCGAGCCTGCTCGTCACCCTCATTCCAATCCTCCACGTTGCGGCGGAAGTGAAAGTGCTGCCCTGGGTCGTTGTGGGTGCCGGAGGGCTCAGGGCCGGCAAGACCAGTGGGGCAGGCACGCGAGGAGTCTCCCTGGATGTTGTTATTGGGGTTGGAACCGGATACACGAACACCAACGGAGGCGAGAGCAGCGACAACAGAGGCAAGGTCCATGCTGATTGTGGTCCGGCAGAAAATCCCAGTCTATGAAGAAAATTGAGGGGAATTATTCTAAATACATCTGAGTGTCCAAAACTGTCCGAATGAATTTAAATAATCCATTTATGTAAAATTGTATGGCCGATCAGGCCCGCGAGCGCGCGCCAGCGGCAAATGGCGATTCCAGCTAAAATAGCGGAATGCGGCGGATTTACGGGAAATGGACCGCGGAATCAAATCCGGCATATCAGAAATATATAGGAAATATCCTGTGACTGAGCTGCGAGGCGGCAATTCCGCCGAAGCAAAGAAAATGACCAAAATGTAGCCAATCTGGGCAGAATGTCTGAAAATCTGAGCAGATGGGGCTAGCCGCACTTACACTCCCCCTCCAAAAACACACTGGGGTGTGTCGCTACGTCAACGAAGAACGTAGTGCGGGTAAGTCCCAGAAAAACATAGAAATGTAGCCTCGATGAGGCGAAATCTGCTTGATCTGACCTGAATTGGGCTGAATTGGCACTGAATCAGGCTGGATGAACCTGAAATGAGACAGAATGAGAAGTGACGAACAGTCCTCCGTGCAGTAAAACATTAGGTCACGGGCTAAAAAGCATGTAAACATATCGAGAATCGATACCAAACCATGCATTGGTTGAGAATGAGGTAGATTATTGGTGGATTGAGTGGGGGGATCAAGAATTGGAGTGACATCTCAGCGCTCTGGCACAGTTTCGCTGTCGCGGGCACGCTACGGTGTCCTCGCCGAACTCTACATCGTGTTATCCCGCTTTTGTCGTTCTGAAAAGTACAGCATGTGGCTCAGATTTGGCGCATCTGGCGGATGATCACAAGATTCAGCAAAATGAGAATGAATTTGAGCAGAGATTGAGGGGATTAAGCAATCACAGAGAGGTTAAACAAATACACATGTAGTCTACAGACCCTAAGTGAACAGAAAATCATAAGCGTCAACGGTGGTTCACTTAGATCTAAACAGATCTTCGAGGAATGTGGGGAGATGACAAGGCAATCAACCTAAATTGTCCTAACATGAGTAAATTCCCTGAGATGAAGGTGAAATGAAGCGGAATGTGCACAACTGAAACTACCAACACCTTCGTTTAGACTAAAGTTAATATATATTGTCGTTTATTCAGCTCAATTGTGCTTTCCGGCACGTTGGTTCGCGAGCATCTAACAGATTCTATCAAAATGTGGATCATGTGATGATGCATCATGATGGGACATGCTGGCCCTGGATCCTTGGCATGTAACGCGCCGAAGGTTCGCTGAAGGCACTTTACTGACAGTATATAACTGAGAAACACCGAATTTACAGTGGCAGTGGTGTCAATCGACTTGGACAAGGCCAATCCTTCGATGGAGTCCCACAAGACACTTGGATTCACCATTCTCGACAGTTTCTGGTCGAATTGAGCTCACATTGGCGTGTGCCAAAAATACAACGAAGCTTACGGACTTCAGAGGTTGCTGTTAGAAGTCCCTAGAGCTCCTAGATGAAGATTGTCTGAACAATTGACGTCTGGGTTTCGTACAACAGTGGCAGAATGATGGACAAACCTGAGAAATTCAAGGTAAATTTGAGGATCCTGGATCTGAATCTGGACTTTGGCGTTAGCATCACAGCAAATGAAGGTGAGATCTGAGTTCCTGGCGTCGCCTCTAGGGCAGCCAGTACTACAGGGGTTGCCTGTAGGGGTGAATGTCGCTGCGCAGCGTTTTGATTATGTACATTTGCTTCCATCTGCACGAGTAGCCAAATTCCAAAGATGCACAGACCAACAGAGACAAGATTACCCCGAATCTGCCTGAATTAAGCCTGAGTTTGGTTTTTTCTGAACACGGCAGCACACTCCGTCAGCGTATCTACGCCTTGTCTGCCGAACGGAGACCAAAGAAAAGTTGATTGACGTCAAATTATCAAACATTCGCAGTTCTCCACATCATGACATAAACAGAAAGAATGAACAGTGGATTGAGCAGAATGTGGTAGGATGGCTTCCTTAATTCGGCCAAGCACGAATGCATGTGACCACCAACCTGTCTGGCCTGGCCCTCGTACGGCTTGGGCGCTGCAGATCTGCGGCCGAACTTGAAGCTTGGTCCTCATTTGACTCCTGGGCTGGCCTGACCGCAGGAGGGGGGATCGACGGATCAGCCCTGGAATGTGGCTGCTGAGGGCCGTAAAAGGCTGGATCTCGATTCACCACAGGTCGTTTTCCGTCGCTCTCCACTTGTCTGTCTGGTTTCGACAAACAATCTGTCAGGAGTACACCAATTTCGGGGTGCTTCTTCAGGAAGTCAATGAACCCCTTGGTGTATCCATGGACAAAAGATTGGGCTGGTTCCCAGTTGTTGTGACTGGAATCAAAGCCCCTCCACTCACACAAAAATTCCCACTCGCCCTTTCCGTCACGTCTTGCTTCAACAATCCTCTTGAGTTCGTACTTTCCCCCTTCGATTACCCGATCGGACAAGTGTTTTGCAGTCCAAAAAAGGGGTTTAACTCGATCTTTGGGGGAGGGGATCTCTCTCTTGAGGCGATCGCCCGAAACGTCAATTTCCCTGCTGACATCCACACGAATCCTCCACCTGTTCTCCCCAAGACGCGCTGTAACAGCGAATGGCCCTTCCCACAAGGGAAGAAGCTTGTCATCTCCGTCCAGGGTGGTTTCGGATTTTCGAAGCCAAACTCGATCATCGACTTCAAAATTGTGGGGTTTTTTTCGACCTTGATTTTGAACCCAAAGCCAGTCAGCTTGATGCTTCTCGATTAATTTGGACACAGATTTATCTGCTCGTTGGACTTCGTCCAAAAACAGCGAAGCATCCTTACAGGGGCGAGGATTATTCAACGGCATGTTCCACCAACACTTCTTTCGTCCAAAGACAATTTCATTTGGAGAAAGGCCATGATACAAAGGCGTGTTGTGGTAACGGCGAAGCAATGCGAAGAGAACTTCAAGCCAGTGGAAATCCTTCTCACTCGCGAGCTCCTTACGAAGCATATTTATAACAGAGCGGCCGGCTCTTTCGCCAGGCAACGCTCGATGCGAGTGGATTTCACACCTGAGGTGGTGGATTCCAAGGCGAGCACACAATTCTCTCCACCATTCGGAGGTGTACTCTTTGCCTGAGTCCGTGACCACCTCGGATGGGACGTCCCAGCCTCCCATCCAGGTCTGCGCGCACCATTTGGCGGCAGCCTTGCCAGTCATCGACTCAATGTTGCAAGGCAACACTTGAATGTAGCCGGAATGACGGCACTGAATAAGGAGCACACCATTGACTTTTTTGTTAGTCCAATGGCACTCTTCGTCATCGAGCTCACCGAGATAGAAAAAATCACTCGTGACTCTGTTGAAGAGACGCTCCGGAATAGGATGAGGCCTCAGATGGCCGTGCTTCTTCGCGCTGGGGGGCGTCGAGACAGCACATTGGGCACATCCGGTAGCTACTTTCATGCAGTGAGTGTAGAGCCTCGATCCAAACAGCCTATGCTTAATCATCGACCACAGTCGACGGCCATGTGCGTGGGGGGACTCCCATTTGTGCCACCAGTTTAACACTCGGGGGGCTAGGGCGTCTGGCACACACAATTTACCCTCCATCCACAGCTTCCCCCCATCCAACGAGTACTCAGCAAAAATCCCATCCCTGTGAGCATCTTTGGATTTGAGATTTCCAAAGACCTCTTTAAACATGGGATCCTGCAGGTAATCGGACGTCCAGTCTCGGATGATAAGGGAATCCTTAGGCAGGGGTGGAGTTTTGGCCGGATCTCGGCGCTTAATGCCCTCGATCAACCGAAATCGATTTACTCGTCGGGTGTAGTCAAACCGTTTCACACTCCCTGTGGAGGGATCGGTGACATTTTCCACGACTTTCATCGTTTTGGTGCAGATCTCGTGAGCATGCGCCGGATCTGTGATGGCCGTGATGTCGTGACACGGCAATGCGTGCTGTTTGACAGTGCACTGCATGCATGCACGTCGAATGAGTTTCTTTTCTTCCTGATCCCATTCGATGATGACATGGCGGTCCTGCTCCGTACCATGGATGTTGGTACTTTGCAGCCCCTCTGAGGCGGGGTAAGCCCATCGGCTCAGAGCATCCGCTACCGTGTTGTGTTTTCCAGGCAGATACGACACATGGAGGTCAAACAGAGAGAGAAATTCGTGCCATCTGGCCCGTCGACCAGCTGGGCTCGCGACAGTATCAATGTGTTCGGTGGCCCAATACTCCAGAGATCGATGATCCGTCAGGACCTCGACTCGATTGGTGCCAACCCACGATTGGTACTTTTTTAAAGCACAGATGATGGCGTAAGTCTCTTGCTCACGCGGCGACCATTGCATTTGGCGTGGAGCTAGCTTCCGTGACCAAAATGCAAGAGGGTAATGATCGCCGGTGGCTTCATCAACCTGTTCAAGGACAGCTCCGATCGCGTACCTAGATGCGTCGGTTCTAATGTAGAAGGGTCGGTCAAATTGGGGCACATGCAACGTGGCGACTTCGCAGAGGGCTGCCTTCAAGTGATGGAAGGCCTCCTCGCACTCGTCAGTCCACTTGACACGAACCTTTGAACCTGCCTTGCCTGCATCTCTCCCTACCTTCAATAATTCAGTGAGGGGGGCCGCAAATTTGGCATAATTCGGCACAAAAGTGTGGTAAAAATTGCAACAACCTAGGAATCCTCGCAACTCCGTGATCGTCTCAGGGCGCTTCCACTTCTGAATAGCGACGAGCTTCCCTGGACTGGGTCGTCGAGTGCCATTCTCTAGGAGAGAACCACAAAATTCGACTGATTTTAAAAACAATTTTCCCTTCTTTGGCCCACAAATCAGCTGATTGGCGTCAAGAATATCCAAAACTTGGTTCAGCTGCTTCTCATGTAGGGCCACCAGCTCGGCTTCGGTCAGTCCCTCCCCCTCCGTCGCGATGATTATGTCATCTATGTACACACTCACGAAGGCACGAAGCTCAGGATGGGTTGTGAACAGCACATCCTCCATCATTCTTTGAAAAAATGAGGGGGCGTTCTTCAATCCCATGGGCATGACGGTCCATTGGACTGGGCCACATGGCGTGCACATACAGGTGAGAGGTCTGCTGTCCTTCCTCAACGGCATTTGGTGAAAGCCGTGACGGAGATCCAGCACAGAGAACAAACGACCTCTTGCCCTCTTGGCGATTTCCTCCTCAATGAGGGGCAGGGGGTGTGAATCCGCCTTGGTTTCGGCGTTGAGATTGCGAAAATCAACAACCATTCGCCAACCATCAATGGTGTTCTGGTCTGCAGGCGGTGGCTTCGGGACTGTGAAGGGTGAACAGCACCATTCGCTGGTCATACAACCCTCAAGCCAACCAAATTCCCTGAGATTTCTCTCAATGATTTTTCTGAGAATCTCATGTTTGTGTCCATGATTTTCATAAGGGCGCTGTTTTTTTGCCTTGTACCCTTCACGAAGCTCGATGAAGGCTTCACCGAACTGCCCACGGACAGGGGGGTCCTTGATCAACTTTCCTGAAAGGGTTGTGTCCTTCCGTTCCTCAAAAATCTTTTCTCTTGACCTCGAACACAATTCAGTGTCCACCTGATCGCCAGGAATTACTGTCGAAAAAACTTTGGCGACTTCTTCAGCTTTGGCAGGAAGAATCTTCTTACGGATGTCCCTGAACAGGTCCGTATCCACTGCCTCTTGAAGATAGGTGGGTCTTGTGTCGAAATCCCAGAGATTTTCTTCGCGATCCAGCTCCTCGAAAGGATCCATGAAAGCTTCCACAGGGGGTTTTTCATAAAAAACTCTGAATTTGCGGCGCGATTGGAGATTTTTCCTCGCCCGTGCACTGAAGATTCTTTTCGATGTCGACCGTATTGGTGAAGAGGGAGTCGAGGCGGATCCATTGGTCGTTGAATCACCTTGGGTATCTGACGAACAAAAATCAGAAAAAATAGATTCATCATCAGTACCACGCTCAACCTCAGATTCAGACCCAACACAGGAATCTGTACTAGAATCAGCAGAATTAGAGTCAGAAAGCTTTCCATCCACCAGGAATGCAAGCGAACTCCAGGAGCGCTGTGGCAGGGGACCTGTGTCGTCCCTGGCATACAGCTTAATCTTCCTGGGAAGTTCGATGTAATCTACACAAATGTCCTGTAATTCCTGAAACCAAGGCTTGTCGTCCCACAAGGGCACAACCAAAATTGCCTGGGTTTTATCTTGCTTGATTTTGTGGATGACCTGCTGGATTAAGTGAAACGGAGGGTTAATCCACAACTTCTTGTCCCATTTGTGGGTCCAAGCGTCGCTGAAGTGCTTGTCAAAGCGCTTGTTCGTACGGTTAGCAAATGCATCATACTGGGGCCAAAAGGAATGATGTTCATGGAAGTATTCACAAATTGCATCGCGCCATTTGTCGACAACTCTGTAGGATGAAGAGTGCCAGCGCGAAGGGCGTCGTGGCTGGGAGTCCCTACGAAGACATTCTAACTCTTGGGAGTAATCGGCACTCCCATTCACCTCTGCAATTGTGACATCTTCACCAAATTTTGGTGTCACTTTTTGCTTCAAAAATTCTTCTGCACTTTTAAACCCTGCGTGCAAAAAACGAAATTCAGGACGCTCCAAGGGACCTGACTCCAGCAAAAAACAACGACGATGACCTACAGGCGCTACCCTGTTCTTACGAAGCCAAGGATGGCCTAAATAAAGGTCATATTTTATGTCAGCTCGGTAGAAGTAGTCATCCTTAAGGACAACTTCTTCCACATTTTGCTCTTCCCAAAGGTCTTGAGCGACCAAATGGGTTGATATATAACAACCGCGTTGCCCACCTGCGAGAGAGTGTCCAGAAACTCCCTCGAGGGTAACAGGATGAGGCGATTCAAACACGCAGTCGTCGGGTAAGAATGCATTGGATTGGAGATTTACCTCTGATCCATTATCACACAAACAAGTGGCGAGGTGGAAATTTCCCTTGCAATCAGAGACCCACAGCTTTGTGACAAACTGACGAGCCCTGTGCTTGGACTGTACACCAACCTCGTCCACTACAGCAGAAGGATCCGTTGCCGGATCCAGGGGAGAGGAGACAAGCGACCCTACATCAAGTAGTGGTCGATCAGGAATTTGGGGATCATGCCTGAAATCGCCTGGGGAGGGGCGATTTTCGTGGCTCCCCTAGGCGTTCTGACCTCCAGCTGCTGCGTTAACGTTGTGGACACAGCCTGTTTCGTCGATCCATTCATCTTGGAACGGATCATCCGCTGGATTCAGAGCATTTTCGACGTAATCGCGATCCGCATCAGACACCTGGTCTGCACCTGAGACCTGATCCACACGATGGTTTCCCTTTCCGCGTCCACGGCCACGGCCGCCGGATGATGGGCCACCACCGTCGCCACGCCCTCTGCCCTTACCAGAGAAGGGGGTTCCCGAAGGATTTCCCTTACCCTTACCCTGTGATCCTGGAGCATTTCCTTTGTTTGTACCGGATTGAGGGGTTTGGCCTGGATTTCGATTTCCGCCTCCGGCGTTGAAATTGGGACCTGTCTGGCCGTTTGGCTGTCCACCGGAGCCGGATGGAGTCCGATTCCCTTTGCCTTGGGACCCGCCAGGGCCTCCGGTATTTTTGTTTCCACCGGAGGGAGTCGAATTACCCTTTCCCCCCTTGGCACCATGCACCTGCCTGTCATTCCTGTCTGAATTCTGAGGATTACTGACATTTTCACCAATCACCTTGTGATCGTAAGCAGACCATCGGTGATTAGCGGTGGAATGCGTCTTAGCTCGGTTCGTAGAACCTAGAAGAAGACAGATGCTACAATGATCCTGAACATTCCGGGTGTCATTCACCTTTTTGTTGCCCTTTTGGGCCCCATTTTGGGTGTTTTGCTGGGTATTCCTGTTTCCCCCAAGACCCTCGTGGAAATTTTGATTGGCGGCGTCAGCGAGCCTCTCAACCTCTTCCCACAGTTCCTGCGGAGTAAACGAAAACACCCAGTTCCTGGCCTTCAGACGATTGCCATGGAAGCTTACTCCCCTATTGAGGACTTGGACAAACAAGTCCCGATCCTCGTGTTCATTAAACTTGATTTTCCACGTGTTTTCAGTGAATTTCACCTTGGTAAACGACGTGGGGGAGCACTTTTGAAGTGCCTCCCTGACGGTAAACCGGTTGGCCGAGGCGTCAAAGCCATCGATCTCCGCCCACCAGGTCTTGACCTTTTCTTCGGACTGTCGATTCCGAAGGGTGGCGGCGGTTTCTGAGGGGATCTTGTCAAAAATCAGATTTTTCAGCTCGGCACTAGAAAATTTTTCGCCTGAATGTTCAGATTCTTCTACGAGATTCCAGAAGCGCTGTCTCTTGTCCTGCACCTCATGCAAGATTAATCGAGAGAACGAAGGAAAATTCTTCAACATCTGGTGGTAATGGTCCTCTGGCAGTCGAGATCCACGTACCTCCAACTGTTCCCACACCTCATCAAAGGTAAGGGGGGAACTTGAATCTTCACGATCACTCCAGGTTCTGAGCCAAGTGTTGGCCGGCGCTCCCTCAAGGCAGTCCAGAAGCGCCATCAGGAACTGATCATCCTGGAGTTTTTGAGTCTTAACCCACAGTTTAAATTCCCGTTGGAACTGAGGCCAACGTCTGGGGTTCCCATTATACTTAGGTTGCTTGGCAACCTGACGAAGTCGCAATGAAGTGGGATTTAGAAGTGAATCCAGCCCAACACCGGCCGTAATGGTAGACACCTTGGCGGCATCATTAGCCACACCAGCTCCGGCGAGGGTCTGGGCGAGCAACATCTGGGCAATTGCATTGGAATCAACAGCAGGAAGGGTAGTACGGGAGGCAGTTCTTTTGGCATTCTGAACCTCAGTCCTAGCCTTCGCCGATCTACTCTGTGATCGAGAGATTGTAACCCTTTCCTTTAACTTAGTCCTGCTGATTCGTGCATCGGTGGTCTTAGAGTCCACCGAAGGAGCAATCGAAAAAATTTCTGTCGCCTCCTCCGACGGTTCTGTAGTCTGATCCACCGATGATGCGCCCTCAGACCTCATGTGGGTCTTGAAAAGATCTTTAATTCCCAGAGTGTGAATGATGAGTTGCATTTGATCCTTGAGCAATTGGAGCTCAGAATCTCGCTGAGATCTGCAAGAGCAGTCGGCAGGGCAGTACATACCGTGTCCTGAAGGACCTGAGCAGGCTGTCGGACCGCTAATCTCAGTGGTTCGCAGCCAGGAGTCCACTTGGGGAGCTCCTTCAGTCCTAATTTCCAGGCTTGCCTGCCTAGCTGCCTCTAAGATTCCTTCCTCAACCGCGGCGGCTAGATCGTCGCGGATGGAAACAGAGGGATGGGGGACGGAGGGCCCGGCAACCGGTGCCTTGGTCTTCTCCTTCGGGAAGGGGCTTGCCTCCCAGATCTGCAAGAAAATGGAAAAAGATTCATCCTCTTGAGAACACCACCACATCCTGGTCTTAATTTCTTCTTGAAGGAGGAAAAAATATTCAAATAAAAAATCAGAGGCGATTCTTTCTTGTCCTATCAGCTTAGACGTGGCTAATAGACACAGGGCCTCAAGCGCCTCAAGGTTACGGGTCACTTCCGGCGACAAATGGTTGTCCCATTGTGCCCATGAGGCTGGCCGATTATAGGTAGGTACCTCACCTGGACCACCCATCTCAATGTCGTCAATTTCGGCATCGATGGTCTCGAAATGTGGACATTGGTAGGGAGTATTGGTCCCCGCCAAGTCCGTAAGCTCCACCGGAGCGTTGCCATTAGCGTAAGCTGGGAGATTCCAGCTGCTTGATGGCCAATTTCGACTGGGATCTTGATTGTAATCTGGGCCTCCACAGCTGCTGATTTGTGTCCTTCTTGGGCAATTTGGGCTAGCGCAAGGCATTCCTCTCAAGGCCTCGTTCGCACAGCACCACGGGAGCGTGATGGTTACGTCTCCGGAGGTTGCGGAGTCGTACTGAGGGGCTAGCTGTGGTTGGGACACCAAAGGAACAACATTCAGGTAGCCTCTGCTACCATGAAAGTGCTGCCCTGGGTCGTTGTGGGTGCCGGAGGGCTCAGGGCCGGCAAGACCAGTGGGGCAGGCACGCGAGGAGTCTCCCTGGATGTTGTTATTGGGGTTGGAACCGGATACACGAACACCAACGGAGGCGAGAGCAGCGACAACAGAGGCAAGGTCCATGCTGATTGTGGTCCGGCAGAAAATCCCAGTCTATGAAGAAAATTGAGGGGAATTATTCTAAATACATCTGAGTGTCCAAAACTGTCCGAATGAATTTAAATAATCCATTTATGTAAAATTGTATGGCCGATCAGGCCCGCGAGCGCGCGCCAGCGGCAAATGGCGATTCCAGCTAAAATAGCGGAATGCGGCGGATTTACGGGAAATGGACCGCGGAATCCAATCCGGCATATCAGAAATATATAGGAAATATCCTGTGACTGAGCTGCGAGGCGGCAATTCCGCCGAAGCAAAGAAAATGACCAAAATGTAGCCAATCTGGGCAGAATGTCTGAAAATCTGAGCAGATGGGGCTAGCCGCACTTACAGGAAGAGGGTGTATTTCCCTCGGAAGTCACGCCAATCCCGTAGGCGTATCTCCCGTCCATCATGCTCAAGCTTGATGGACTTCCAGCGCTTGGCAGCCACCTGCGGAGCGTCCACCCGCTCCTGCTCGTTGAGCCACTTCTTGGCTTCCTTGAGGGTCTTGATTCTCCCCTCCTTGGTCGCCACGAAGTATAGCTCGCCGAGCACTTCCGGCAGGCGGTACCTGAACCGTTTGAAGACATATCTCTCCGCATCCGCAGGAGGCAAGTCTTCAGTGACGGTCAGCCCCCAATCGTCCAGCTTCTCCAAGAAACGGTCGAGGTTGAGGGGGTTGCCGTCGTACATGGGGGGCTTGATGTCCTTCAAGTCTTCCCACACGGCGGCGTCCGCGGCCTTAGAGACCATGAACGCCGGCCGCGAGGTCGACCGAGGTTCCCATCGGCCTCGCCCACGGACTCCCACAGCCGCCACGTCCATCTCCTCCATGGAACCCCTGTGGCTACGCCGCGGTTCCTCCACGTACGCTGAACCAAAATGTTCACGCCGTACCGCTTCCATGTACGCATCCTCATCACGGCGCCGGCGGCTGAGTTCAGCGGCCTCCCGTCGTACACCACACGGCGGGCTGATGTCGAACTCCTCCAGGTCCAGATCCAGGTCCTCACCTGCGCCGACATCCCACTCCACGTCTCCTCCGGGGACCTCATCCCTCAGTCCACCATAACGTCCACCAGCCATTGGGATTGGCTCCAGGGCTGGTGCGGGGCGCCGGGGGCGTACCGGTGTCCGCGGTGGAGCACGGCGGTTGCGGTACTCCGCGCTGAGCCACTCATCACGCCAATCCTCACTGCCACTGCCGGGCGGCACGCGCTCGTTGCGGCGGCCCGCGCTGTGGTGAGAGGGGGCGGTGAGAGAGGGGGCACTGGCGCTGGGGCGACTCCTGGGGGCTCCGCCGGGGGCGTGGGGTCTGCCTGGACCTGGTCCGGGTCCCCAGCCGTCGTCCGACGAGCCAGACTCCAGGGGTGGGTGGTCGCTGCCGACGCTCCCACGGGCTTCCAGCGCGTCCAGCCTCTCCTGCAGGCCGCTGACGACGTTGGTCAGCGACTTGGTCTCGGCCCTGGCGATGTCCACCTCCTTCTGCGCGCGCGCGGCGACCCTGGAGATGCGAGCCATCTCACCCTTGCCCGTGTCTACCTCCAGCTCGAGCAACTGGACTCTCCTGCGGAGGTAGACAATCCACCGCCAGGTGGTATCCAGGTCGCCGTTCCCTGGTGGGTCGTCGGGGTCCCCAGGGGGTCCTCCAGGAGGGCCTCCGCCGGGTCCGCCCGGTCCAGGGGGTCCTCCCCCGCCCGGTGGTCCGCCTCCAGGGGGTCCACTTGGTGGGCGTCCTCCAGGGGGTCCTGATGGTCCTCCGCCAGGGGGTCCCGGTGGGTCTCCGCCGGGTCGCCTCGGTGG